>CM017323.1:13709965-13851455 GCA_006937295.1 Carpinus fangiana | reverse complement strand
TTTTTTTATATAAATAATTTTAATTTTCTAGCATAATTGAAAAAAAAAAAAAAAAAAAAAAAAAATCCCACATACATGCCATAATTTAAAAATATATATATTTTTATGTTTCGAAGAAAAAAAAAAAAAAAAAAAGGTCCTTAATACTATACATTGTATTCGTATTATAAGGGTATTTTAGGAAATAAGATCAATCACAATACGATTCCATTCACCAACATATTGCATTGTACCAAACGAATGAATAAGATTAGGTAGTTTATTCAAGTGTTACAACCAAACAAAAGAATAGAAATAACTAATTTATTCCCAGTGATAACTAATCCTTTTCTAATGGACTAGACAATCCGCAAACCAAACGATAAGGTATAAAGAAAACAAAGAACAAAAAATGAAAACTAACCGAAAGAAAATCTAGAGCCTCCTGATGATGAATTAGAATACTCTTCCATTCAAATTAATCGAAAGATCTTGTTTCCTGACAACATATATAGGAAAAATATATAGTTGCATTCATGAATTGAAACATTTTGTCAGTAGATCCAATATAACTATATAAGCTAAGCAAAATGGCCTCAATATTATTTATTATCCTTTCTCTCTTTATGCTAAAATATTTGCATACACATGTTCTTGCGTGATTGAAATTCCCAAACTAATAGTTTAGGGAACTGGACAGTAAGTCATTACTATTTATCAGAGTATCAAATTTGCCTGATGCTACTTAATACACATGTTATATGTTCGTCATATAATTGAAATAACATGATAGAAAAATCAGAATCAGTAAAGATCATTGATTTTCACTACCAAATCATTTTAATTGCGTGAGAATCATAAAAGGTGTATATTAAATAGCATTTCTCATCAAATTTACTTCCTTTTTCCCACAAAAACCTGCAAAACCCCATCTGATCCCCCTGCCACCAGAGTGCATCTGTCCTCTTCAATTTGCCTCCAGCACACGCTACTGACAAATCCTTGGTCACACCCGGATCTAGTCACCGGCTCAAATCCATGCACCCATATCGGCTCACTCCACCTCCTATCATACACAAAAACCTCGTTACTTTCCGACCCGCATCCGAGTAACCCGCCATTCCTCCACACTGACAACCCGACAAAGCTCCGGTTGTTGACGTGTCCCTTATACGTGCGGATTACACGGGCCTCATTGATACTCCACGTGTTCAAACACCCATCAGTCCCTGCTGACACCATCGTGTGGGCATCCAGAAATCGGACGTATGTGACGGTTTTATCATGCCCATCAAACACAACAACCGGGTCCACCATCTTCCGGATATCATACACGTACGCCCTTCGGTCCGCACATCCAACGGCGACAAGCGCTCCACCAACCGGATTGAACTCAACGCAACAGACGGGACTGCGTCGCGCGCTAGGCTGCACCGTGGCCACGCATTTCCCACCCTCGCAACGTGGATCCCACATTTGCATGGTTCCGTCGTCCGACCCGGACGCCCCCATAACCGGATCCCAGCGCGAATAGTCCACGCTCCAGACTCGGCGCCCGCCATGCTCGTCCCGCTCGAAAACGGGTATCCTTCTCTCAAGGTCGTACTCCATGACCACCCCGTCATAGTCTCCGGACCCCAAGATCCGCCCGTCCGAACCGGGTTTCCATTTCAGACTGCTAAGCTTTGCAGGAGTGCATATGCAGAAATCACATGCACCAGCATGGTCTAACGAAGTAGTACTATTATTATTACTACTTTCATGAGCCAACAAAGAGCTTAAACTATAAAATCTGATCTTTCTCGCAATACCGCCGGTGGCTACAAAGCTGTCGGACGGGTCAAACTCGATTACTCCGAGGGTGTCGGTCCCCGCTCCGGCTGTGTCGGAAGAAACAATAGTGGAGAGATTAAAATCCCACTCACATCTAGCTCTTTCTTCTTCATCATCATCTTCATCTTCTTCTTCTTGATTATCTTCCTCTCTGCTTTCTTTTTCTTCTCCTTTTCTTTCTTGGGTTTGCTCTTCTTGGCTTGGGGGAAGGAATTTTGTGGAAAAGTTTTTCATATATTTCCCATTCATATGGAGTGGTGGAGATGTTGTTGGAGGCTCTTGGGTTTTTGGACCAATGAATGGCTCCCATAAACCTAACCATTACGTTCTAGAGTGATATGGATAAGTAGGGCATTATATTTCTGTTGCAGGCCTGGCCTTCATGTTCTTCCGAAATTACAGAACTGCCCATTTCTGTAAAATTCATGACATTTTATTTTTGCATTTCTTTAGAGGGAAAAGTATTAATTACGGGTTCAAAATCAATTTGACGTGTCTATCAACACGTACAAACAAGAACTTCACGTTATAATTATCGTCATGCGCAGACCTTGATATATGACCAAAAGAAAGAAAAAAAAAAACACCAACACCATAGATATATTTGGCAGCCTAATATTGTTGTACCCAAACCATCCCTTTCGCAAGTACCCTGACTGCATTTATATATGTAGCTAGCTAGTCAAAATAGTTAAAATGTTATTTTAGCTAATTAAGTAGATGATTAACCCTGATTAGGTTAAGGTTAGAACTGGGTTTAGGTTAGGATTTGTGGTGTGGGTACGTAGAAGTGTGCAAAATGATAATAAGTATTGACCCCTGATAGCACCACTAACCACAACATTAATTTCTCCTCCTTTTTTCTACAAAGAGTCGAGAAATTTGAATGGTGGTGGTCCAAGAGAAGACACTCCATCTAATTATACCATTTTTGCACGGCCAGAATCAAAGGAAAATTTATTTCCCACATGAAATGGGCATTTGTGATATTTCACAATGGACCCGCGGATGAATAATTTGGCTCTATATATATATATATATATATAGATATCTAAATTTATGGAGCATAGGATGGGGCTTGTATTAAATGTGTATTAAATATTCAAGTGGTGAAAGGGGAGGTTACCATGACTAAAAGTATTGCTGGCTGCTTGTGTGCCTCATTTGATGTGAGGCATGGTGTGGATACAGGCTGTTTGTCTCCTCTGCCTTACGTGGTCTAAGCCGAGCCGTTTGTCCTCTCAACTTTTCTCATAAGAACTAAATAACATGGAAAATCGTCCATCTATTCTTTATATAGGTTGAAGGCAGTTTTATAAGGCCACAAGTTTAATTTTGACCCACGTCGCCTGCCTCCTCGTTTCTTTCCTTTTCTTTTTATTGGGAGTGTTGCTTTTTTTAGATGGATATATGATACATAATACTCCACATACCCCTCTCAAACTACCACTCAATTGACAATATTCTCCCAAATTTTTAATTGTGACAATGTCCTCTTTCAAACTATTAAAAATTTTCATTTTCAAGAGGTAGTTCAATCGGTTGTGAACCATGCCTTATGAAGCGGATATCACTAGTTCGAATTTTCATTCCTCCTTCCCTTGTGTAGATATGTGAAAAAAAAAAAAAAAAACTACAAAAAATTGTCAATATTTCCCTTGATGACGAAATTACCCTTAGTAAAATAAAAATACTAAAACTTCTAGAAAAAAATCTAAAACTAACAACAACAAAAAAATTCCAAGTAGTGGCCAAATTTTTTTTTTTTAAAAAAAAAAAAATTATATAAGAACAAAATTAAAAAATTTCGATTTTTTTATAGAAATTGAAAATTTTCGTTTTAATTTTCGTTTTATAATTTTTTATATAAGAAATTCCTTAAAAAAATAAAATTTTTGTTCAAAAAAATAAAAACTTTCAATTTTTGAAACAAAATAAAAAAATCATTTTTTAAATAAAAATTTCCTTTTAAAAAATTAATTTTTTAGAATAAATTTTAAAAAATATATTATTTTTAAATGACATTTTTTTATTATTTTTTAATTTATTGGGGTATTTTTGTCTTACTGAAAAATCGATAGGGGCATTTTTATCTTTTTGCTATTCTTAGGGGGTATATTGACAATGCTTTGATAGTTTTGGGGTAAAATTGTCACAATTAAAAGTTTGAGAAACATTGTCAATTTGGTGGTAATTTGAGGGGGGTATATAGACTTTATGACTTTACCCTATGTAACAAACCAGGAAAAAACGTTAACCACATCTACGCTATCACCCCAAAATGACTAGTTAATTTGGAGCTTCATTAAAATTCATTATAAAGCCTAGTTTCACCTAATAACTAGGTAATGTAAGATTTAACATCCATGACCATCTTTATAAACAATTCACTCTATGTGAGCTTCTTTTCATCTTCCCAATATGGGACCAGGGTGTTACAAACTCTCTCTCTTAAATTCCTGACATCCTGTCTGAGCCACGTCATGCAGTGTTCCAATACCACATGACCTGGCGTTTCTAGGTGGCTCTGATACCACTTGTAACAAATCAGGAAAACGCACTAGTCACATCTTCGCTATCACCCCAAAATGACTAGTCAATTTGGAGCTTCACTAAATTTTATTATAAAGTCCAGTTTCACCTATTAACTAGACAATGTGAGACTTAACACTCATAACTATCTTTATAAACCACCCACTCTATGTGAATTTCTTCTCATCTTCCCAATATGGGACCGGGGTGTTACAAACTCCCCCTCTTAAATTTCTGAAGTCTTCGTCAGGGCCACATCATGTAGTGCTTCAGTATCATATGACCTGGCATTACTAAGTGGCTCTGATACCACTTGTAACAACCCAATGAAAAACGTTAGTCACATCTGCGCTATCACCCCAATATGACTATAATCAATTTGGAGCTTCTTTAGAATTCATTATAAAGCCCAGTTTCACCTAATAACTAAGCAATGTGAGATTTAACACTTATGACTATCTTTATAAACCACCTACTCAAGGTGGATTTTTTTTTCATCTTCCCAATATGAGATCGGTTGCAGTGCTTAAGTACCACATGACCTAACATTATTAGGTGGCTCTGATACCATTTGTAACAAACCAGGAAAAAATGCTAACCACATCTGTAACGCCCCCAAAATCAGCCTCGGCTAATTCGGTGGTGTCACTGGCAATTCACCCAGTTAAGTCAACTTGTGACTAAATGGGTAATCGCCCTTGTAAAGACGTCAGAATAAATGCAGGGAAAAGCGAATAAATCTGAGCTACTACAATTATCAAATTAAGAACATGGAGCAACTTATGTAGTAAGTATGAACCTGCATAGTAAGGCACAACCAGACAAGTAATAACGTCTCTTGCCACTTTTACAGTGATAAGCCAGATCACCTAAAGAATGATAACCGCGTAAGTCTAATGACTTAGTAAGTAAACCACACACTTAGGTATGACATGAGCCCATTTAGTAAAAATAAACGTGCATTTTGAGTAGTAACCAAAAAGAGGGCATTACCTCCGCTAATACACCATTTAATGTGTTTTAGGGTTTTGAAAGCCTATGGTGTAGAACCGGCGATAAATACCTAACTGATTTGATGCAGAAAGCTAATGCATTATAAGTCATAACTCCCATATATGGTCTACCCGAGATATTACCCCTTCTCAGCAGGGTTGATGCTGTCCTGAGGGACCTATAATACAATGCCGGTGTCCCTACCATTGTACAACATACCGTACGTAACATTAGTGGCACGATTGGGTCCGATACTGAGTGGCCCAAACCAACTAATGACGTCCGTCCTGTAGTGACCGAATCATTGGAAATGGTTGCATCAAGGTCACGAAACCAATGGATCCACAGCATAACACGCACAATTGACCATAATATGCAGTTCATATAGTAAGTCAATGGCCGTTCATACCGCACGTATCGGCATACCATGTCTTACGATGCATCTTGGTAATTTATTTAATAATACCGTTACCGAGTATTTACAAAAAATGAACATGCTCATATCATATGTGTGGTCAGTCAGCTGACATATCTCACGTTTTACGTAAAAATGGTGTAAGTGTTTACTTACCTCGCACACTCGAGCGAATCGTCCGACCAAGCTAATTCCTGTTATAATGGATACAAGTCACCGTTATTCTATGCCTTATAAATCCTAGAAATACGGCTAAGTTAAAGCATACACGTGTGGAATCCAAAACTAGTGTTCTGTCCACTGACCGTACGTCCGGCCTCAAGGGCGTTCGTCCGCTTACTGTGCTTAGCACACCATTTTAAGATTCAGACAGTGCATAATTTCTATAGCACTTCTAGACCTCTAAACCTCTTATAGGCAAATTAAAGAGCACATGCAACGTAAGAATCATAACACAACGGGGTTTGAAAGAGTTCTTTTGTAAACGTTATCATTTTTAAGAAGAATCTTGATGAACACCTTGAAAACTCAATGAAGCACAAAACAAAGGCTACAACAGTGTTGAATACAAAAGGGAACGGAGCTTACCCCAAAGCTAAGCACCGACATAACCTTTCCTTCTTGGAAACTCCGCTTGGAAATGCTCTTCCTCACCAAACTCTCTCTAAAAACGTGGAAGGGATTCTGGCAGCCTAGGGGCACACCAAAGAGCTAAAGAAGGCGTGAGGAATGGAAGGAGGGGCGGCCTATTTATAGGAAAAATCCGCCACCAACTCTCTGTCAGACCTGTGGATGTCCGGCAACCCTAGCATACGTCCGCTGGTCCTTACACAGTGGTCCAAAGAGTGTCTCGTACGTCCAAGTATTATTCAGAGGGTTTTCAAAAAGGAGAATACATTCGATACTTTTGGCGTACGTCTGCTGTACGATTTGCAGAGCGTACGTCCGGTGGTCCCCCCACGTACGTCCGCACTACAAACAGCAGCGTACTTTCGCCAGACCTAGCGTACGTCCGCCACCTGAGGATCAATATTTGGCTTCTATTTCCTAAAGGCTCAAGGTGTGCTTAGGTTAACTCTAAGGGTCTTAGGCCTTTGTCTAAATGGCTATATCAAAGGTCCAGGTTAACGCTCCAATGAAAGGGATCTCCTAAATAAAAGGTTATTTTTATCGGGGTATTACAACATCTGCGCTATCACCCCAAAAGGACTAATCAATTTGGAGCTTCCCTAAAGTTCTTTATAAAGCCTAGTTTCACCAAGTAACTGGGCAATGTGAGACTTAACACCCATGACCATCTTTATAAACTACACACTCTATGTGTGCTTCTTCTCATCTTTCCAATATGGGACTGGGGTATTACAAACTTCCCCTCTTAAATTTATGATATCCTCATCAGGGCCACGTCATGCAGGGTTTTAGTACCACATGACCTTGTGTTACTAGATGACTCTGATACCATTTGTAATGACCTAGGAAAAAGTGCTAACTACATCTGCGCTCTCACCCCAAAATAACTAATCATTTTGGAGCTTCTCTAAAATTCATTATAAAGCCCAGTTTCACCTAGTAATTAGGCAATGTAAGACTTAACATTCATGACTATCTTTATAAACCACCCACTCTATATAAGCCTTTTTCTCATCTTCCCAATATGGGATTGGTTGCAGTGCTTCAATACCACATGACTTGACATTACTAAGTGGCTTTGATACCACTTGTAACGACTCAGAAAAAAGCGCTAGCCACATCTGCACTATCACCCCAAAATTGTTAGTCAATTTAGAGCTTTCCTATGATTCATTATAAAGCTCAGTTTCACATAATAACTAGGCAATATGAGACTTAATACTCATGACTATTTTTATAAATCACCTACTCTATATGACCTAGAAAAAAGCGTTAGCCACATCTGCGCTATCACCTTAAAAGGACTAGTCAATTTGGAGCTTGCCTAGAATTCATTATAAAGCATAGTTTTACCTAGTAACTAGGCAATGTGGGACTTAACACTCATGACTATCTTTATAAACCATCCACTTCAAAAAACACCATCCATGTACAGAACAACCAGGTTTATATTCATACATCGATTAAAATACTTCAAGGTTTTAATATGGGCTTATAAAACCCATCATTAAACGCTAAGCATGAGTAATGAATAGAATTATATTATAAGCATTTAACCACTACTAAATTTAGAAAACAAGGTCTAACTTAAATCCTCATGTATCATGAAAGATTCATTTTCTGAAAAAGCAACCCATCTAATATATATATATATAAAGCAGCGTCGTTTTGAATGGATGAAAATGACATTGTTTTGATCTGGCCATATTACTAAATAAATATAAATATATAATTTGTCAAAATTGAGTCATTATGACATATCAATATGACGTTGTTTTCCATATAAAATATATATATATATATATGACGCCATTTTGAAAAGTGTTAAAGGTAAAGTCATGGATAGGGTCATTTCTAAGCCCCAAAATGCTTTTGTTAAAGGCAGATAAATTTTGGATTCGGTTCTTATAGCAAATGAATGCTTGGATAGTCGGATTAAGTGTGGGGAGCTAGGGGTGTTATGCAAGTTGGATATGGAAAAGGCTTATGACCATGTGGATTGGAATTTCATTCTCTATCTTTTGAAGAGATGTGGCTTTGGGGAGAGATGATGTTCTTGGATTAAGCATTGTATTTTGTTTGTTCGGTTCTTCGTGTTGATTAATGGTTCCCTGTCTAGATTCTTTGGTAGTTCACGAGGGATAAGGCAAAGTGATCCGTTTTTCCCCTTCTTATTTGTTTTGGTCATGGAGGCTTTTAGCAGGATGATTAGTGCTATCTACTCTAGGGGGTTGATCTTGGGCTTTTCTGTGGGCGCTAGGGGGCATAATCTAGTGGAAGTTTCCCATCTTCTGTTTGCGGATGATACCTTGGTATTTTGTGGGGCTGATGCTAGCCAAATTAGTTACTTGGGTGCTTTTCTTGTTTGCTTTGAAGCGATTTCTGGGCTTAAGGTGAACTTGACTAAGTCAACATTGATTCTGGTTGGTTCCTTGGAGGATGTGGATCAGTTGGCTGACCGTTTGGGTTGTGGTACTACGGATTTGCCACTGAAGTACTTGGGCTTACCGATAGGGGCTTCGTTCAAGCTCAAGGCTATGTGGAGGGATTTGGAGGACTTGATGTGCGACAATTGGCTCCTTGGAAGCGTCTGTACCTTTCTAAGAGGGGAAGGGTTGCATTGATTAAAAGCACTCTTTTCAAGCTACCTACTTATTTGTTATCCTTATTTCGTATTCCTGCTAAAGTGGCTAAGCGTATTAAGAAGATTCGACGGGATTTCCTTTGGGGGGGTTTGAATGATGAGGCCAAGCTTCACTTGGTTGATTGGGACACGATTTGTTCTCCCATTTCTGAAGGTGGGTTAGGAATTTGGAAGGTGAGGAAGTTCAATCAAGCTCTACTGAGTAAATGGTTATGGCGGTATGCTCATGAGGGGGGTGCTTGGTGAAGATCGGTTTTGGTGGCTAAGTATGGGTCTTCTCGGGGTGGTTAGCACTCTTGTGATATTACTGCGTCTCATGGGGTGGCGAAATTTTAAGGGGCACTTTAGATTTAACCCAGGGATTGGTTTCAAGATTAGCTTTAAGGAGGATGTTTGGTGTGGGGAGAAATCTCTCAAAGACACGTTTCCTAGTTTGTTTAGCATTGCCAGATTTAGGGAGGCGTCCATTGCGGATAATGTGGAGCGTTCCAACGATGTCATCCAGTGGAATATTGTGTTTACTTGTTTGGTGCATGACTAGGAGGTGGAGGTTCTGGCCTCGTTTTATAGTTGCTTGTATTCGTATAAGTTTAGAGGGATTGAGGAGGACAAATTGTGGTGGATTCCTTTGAGCAAAGGTGTTTTCGAGGTGAGCTCGTTCTACCGGGTTCTCTCTTCTCATGGGTCTTCTCCCTTTCCTTGGAAAGGCATTTGGAGGACTAAGGTTCCACCTAGAGTGGTGTTTTTTGCTTGGACAGCTGCTAGAAGCAAGATCCTCACCATTGACAATCTCCGCCGAAGAGGTATGATCGTGGTTAATAGATGCTGGTTATGCGAGTCAGATGGGGAGTCTGTGGATCATCTTCTTCTTCACTGCGAAGTGGCGAATGCCTTGTGGAACATTATCTTTAGCCAATTTGGTTTATGTTGGGTTATGCTTGGTTCGGTTAAGGAGTTATATACTTGCTGGTTGTCGGGTGGTTGCTCGAGGAGTGTGGTGGTGTGGAAGATGGTTTTCATGTGTCTTATGTGGTGTATTTAGAGGGAACGTAATGCTAGATGCTTTGAAGATTGGTCGAGGTCTTTTGAGGAACTTCTTCATTATTTTCTTTCTACTCTTTACACTTGGATAGCCGGATGGCTTGCCCTGACTGTAATTAGTTTCCCAGACTTTCTCTCTCGCTTCTCTTCTCCCTCTTAGGCTTCCCCTTGTATACTTCCTGTGTACTTTGGGTTGCGCCCCTCTGCGCTTTTTATATATATTTTGACTTATCAAAAAAAAAAAAGTGTTAAACACAGTAATGTCGGGTCAGTATCGGTTGAAAACCAAAATCTCAATTTGGTGTTTCACCATCGCCCCAACTATGTTGGAATAGTGAAGACCATACCGCCTATCATTCGTTAGTTAGGTGGTGATATGCGGCACTCAATCAGAACTTGGGCAATAGGTGGCACTCGGTGAAGTTGCATAGACCTACCGGCAATGCCTTAATGCTTATCTCAGTGCCCTTACTCACGAAATTGAAAAGAAGCTCCAATGGGTTAGTTCCATATACTCTTTGATTTTCATTTCTCCATTCTATTGTTGAGGAAATGAGAGTAAATTAGACCTCAGTCCCGCAATGCTCTTAAAAATAATGCTAAAAATTATATTTTTATCTCACAATTAATATTAATGTAGTAATATCAACAAACTTTTAGATTAGTCATTGTTTAACCCATTTTTTTTTTTTTAAAAAAAAAAAAAATCCAAAAATAGGTTAAAATTGTCACGTCAACAATGTGAAATAATTATGAGATAAAAATGTAATATATAACATTTCTTCGTAAATAAATGTCGTTATTTTTTGCCAGCGCATCAAGCGTGCCATGACATCATTTGTGTGAGATTAAATTGTGACCGTCAAAATTTAGTTGGAGATGTCCAGTTATATTAGTTACGATCAATGCTAAATGTCACCCAATGTTCTTCATGTGTTCTTCTACAATTGATATAACTCATAAAATTTATTATTAAATCAACCTTCAATAATAACTTGTTATAGATCAAATAATAATTTTAAAGGCAACGTATATTTTAGAAAGGCAGAAGGAAATTTTTCAACGTTGACAAAAATCCTTAGTTCTCTCTCCTCGAAAGAACTCCCCCTAAGATTTTCTTCTCTTTGAACTTCTTCCTAATAATTTGTATCTGCAACTACCAACAGCTTTCTTCTTGATTTGCTACTGGTCTTTTGCTTCTGCTCTGCTTCCTTACTTCACTGAATCTTTGTTGTCCCCATCTCTTTCTCCAAGCTACATCTCTCATTCTCTTTCTGCTCTCTCTGATCATGGAAGCTTCTTCTCAAGATATAGAAACCCTTATAGCACAAACAACTGCTCTATCATGAGAGGATCCATCCTCACAACTTGAATCATTACCCCAAGAACAGGTCCCCTCTGAGCTATTACCTTTAGTAGGTCATATTATCTCTCAAAAAACCTAAAACAACCAAACTGTGAATGCTGCCCTGTCCAAAGCTTGGTTCTTTGCAAACCCTTTCTCCTTTGTTCTCCTTGGTTCAAACACTTTCCTGTTCAAGTTTACTGAAAATGAGCATATTTCCAAAATCCTTTCTTAAGTTTGGAATGTAAATGGCTGCTTGTTATACAAACTTGGGCTCCCAATGCCACTCTTGGAGAGCTTTCTCTAAACACTGTCCCTTTTTGGATTCAAGTTCTTGGACTACCCCTGCATAACATGTCTCTAAAAAACTCCATAGCTATTAGGAAAGGTATGGATACAGCAAATGGTGTTGACTCCACCTTTTGTAGCTACCTTAGGCTTCTGGTTGAAATTGATGTCAGTAAACCCCTCCATCCTGGATTTCTCTTCACCATAATGGACAACTCCACCACTTGGATCATCATGAAGTATGAAAGGTTAGATATGTACTGCACAGATTGTGGTTTGATTGGTCACAAGAAAAGTTCCTGCCTTGCTCCTCAAGCCAATAGATTTCCCTCCAGGTATACACTTTCCTTTCATGTCAACATTTTTTCAAATCTGAATTCATCCCCTACTAAACCTCTGAATCAAGAAAATCTGTTCATCCCCTCCTCTTCCCCCAGAATCACCCCCTCTTAGCCACGCATGACAAGCTCCTCCCCCCATGCAAACCTGCAAAAAGCACACAGTAACCCTCACCTGCCCTTGACACCCTCAAATCCCTCTCTCTTGGCCCATACCACCAAATCTGCTGATACACTCATCCAAGAAAACCCTACTCAAAATATCCTAAACCAAACCCCACTCACGGCTGCAGAAAAAACACCCCAATTGAGTATACTTTAAATGCTCTATCCTTATTTCAAAAACATATTAAACTTTTTCCTGAAAATCAACTCTTATCAACCAGAAAGTTGACATCCAACTCCCCCTCAGAATCCAACTATGTGGACTCCCAAAACCGGCCCATCAATACCATAACATCTGAAAAAGCCCATCTCCCCCAACAAAATTGCCCCTCTCATGTTTTTTCAAACCCAATGGCTAGTTCCTCCTGTCAAACCTCAAACACACCAGCCAAAACTATTGAACCCACAAAAGCACCCTCTCTATCAAACTCCTCCAAAAACATCAAAAGACATTCCCCTTACAATACAAGAACACCCAAAAAACCCTCCGTAACCCCTGCAGAAAACCACATCTCCCCCACTCACAGCCCTCAAAATAACCCTCTTAATCTATAGATCACTAGGAAAAGAGCAAACACTTCTATCTTGGCCTCTCCTTCCAAAAAAGTTTCTGGTGTTCGCCTTGAGAGTACAGAGCCATCTAACCCCACTCAAGCTCTTATTCTTGTGTTCACTCCTAGTTCTTCTGAGAAGTCACCCACTAGATCCTTGTTCAAAGCAGCTAGGAAAGGTAAAAACAAATTAGTTTTAGTAGTTGTGGATACTAAAATGATTTCTGTGAAAAAAGGAGGCTTGGTCAAGCCTTCCAAAAACCAATGAAAATTCTGTCTTGGAACTACAGGGGGCTTTCTAGGCCAGCTGCAGTTCAAAACTTGAGAAGATTGATCTGTGATCAATCCCTTGACATTCTCTTCTTATCTAAAACCAAATCCTCCCCCACAAGTCTCTGCTACTTTGAACAGACTTGGGTTCTTTCTCATGACTCAAGTTGCTCCAATTGGCTCTAGTGGTGGTTTGGTTCTTTCTTGGCGCCCTAGAGTGGACCTAGAATGTTTTGTCACAAACAAAAACAATATCACTGCATGGTGTTTCTTTGATCCTCCCCATTCTCCCTAGATACTCTCATGTGTTTATGGCCCTCCTGACAGAAGAGACAGATTGGTTTTTTGGGACTCTTTTGCAAATATTGGTAATATATTTTAAGCTTTATGGCTGTGTATAGGAGATTTTAATTATATTTTGGATCAATCTGAGAAGCTTGGTGGGAAACCCGTTTCTAGCTCCTTCAACTGCCCCTTCAGAAGCTTCATTGATCTTTTTGGCATGATTGACCTAGGATTTGTTGAAAATCCTTACACTTGGTGCAATAACATGCAAGGCTTGGACAATATTAAGGAAAGATTAAACAGAGGCCTAGCTTCCCGAAACTGGATTCATCTCCACCCTGAATACTCCTTGCTCCATCTCCCTGCCCTTTTCTTTGACCACAACCCCATTTCACTCACCACAAACATCTCTTCCTGTTTCTTGTCTAAACCCTTCAAATTTGAGGAATTCTGGCCTAAAGACCCCTCATGTGGTCAAATCATTGAAACAGCTTGGCAAAAACCTGTTGCTGATCCCCCTGATGAATGGTTTCCTAAAAAACTCAAAAACACCAAACTAGCTCTCCTTGAATGGAATGCTCACCACTTTGGTAACATTCAACAGAAAATAAAGACCATTCTCCTCAATTTAGATTCTGTCCAACAGTCTCCTCCTTCTCCTCTCTCTTTTGATAAAAATATTTGTTTAAAGTTGGAGTTGGAAAACCTTCTTGGCAAAGAAGAGATTCTCTGGAGATCAAAGTCCAGAGAAACATGGCAACGGCGCTAAAATTTGATATGTACAAATTTAATTGTACTCGTCAATTGCACGAGTCGATCGTAATAGAGTGGATGTGCAAGTGCGAGTGTCGAACTCACAGAGAATCGGCTTTGCTAAAAATCAATTCTAAAATGCCTAAATTAATCCTATCTTAACCTAGTCCCAAAATCAAACAGTTGGTGTGCATTAAAATAAACTAAATTAAATGCAATAAAATAAATAAATAAAAACACTAAGGTCCCTAATCTACCTCACCACAATTTAATCAACATATAAGCATGCTAATCCACACATCCATCAAACAATTAGGCTAAAATGTATGTCCTATTCTCACGATAGTCCACACACCCGTCGTACGGCCTAGCTCGACGCATGTTCTTTTGCCTTTACAAAATCTAGTCGAATCATGCGATGTATTAACCCATAAACGGTTGCAACAGATGTTGAGCCGAGATCGAATCATCCGATGTGTCATTGACGACAACGGATATTGGACTCGCTTAAACTATCCGATGTAGCCCGGATAAATCACAACGCATATTGGACGATAAACGATCTATAAACAACAACCAATCACAATCTTGTCACGAGATTGTGATTGAATCGAACAAACGTTAAATTAAATGACAGAAAATGTAAACTAAACATGAATATACATAAACAAATCCATAGTAAGGGAAAATAAGAGACTAAATTAAAACAACTAAAAGCATTAAATAAAATAAATAATAAAATGACGTTTAGAGGGTTTTACAGTGATGAACGGGGAGGATTTAGGCCACAAGGGGCGCCTCCAAGCGTTTTCCAAATGTTAGGTTCGTTTACAAGAGAAAGTGAGATATTTATAGGCTAAATTTAGGGTTTCAGCACTGCCAGGTCAGATGAGGTGCGTTCGATCGCACTAGGTGCGTTCGATCGCACTCGTGCATGAAAACGTGCGTTCGAAAGCACTGCCTTCAGAATTATCCCTCACATGTGAAATACAAAGTTGTATATATTTGAGTTAGCTTTCCAAATACACCAAGATCACCCCAATCGGAGTTATACAACTCCAGATATGGCCGTTTTGGTGGGACTCGTTGGGTGCGAATTATCGCTCGACTCAAATTTGCTGTCAAAGCTCCCCGAACTATCTTAAGCCCCAGAGTTGATGGCATTAGCCCCAAATGCAACTTAACAACCTGCAAAACACTAAAACACCAAAACTAACCAAGACATTAGAAATTAACAAAGCTAAGAGCTTAACAAACGTAAGTTAAGGGGGTAAATATACAATATTTGACACCGATCAGACCTCAACACCAAATACTTTCACACCTCCACTCTTATCAGGAGAGGAGCAAATGCCATTAATTTTCTCAAACTGGATTCTGGAATTTGGGTTTCATCTAGAGCAGATATTGGTGGTTCTTTCACTTCACACTTTACCAATCTATTCACTTCTTCAAATTCTCCAATTGAAGCTGAAATATTGGATTTATTCACTCCAATCATCACTGAGGAGGATAACATCTTTTAGTGCTCCATCCCTTCAGAAGAGGAAGTCTTTGAAGCTTTAAATAGTCTTGGTTCCATCAAAGCTCCAGGCCCAGATGGATTCATTGCCCTCTTCTACAAAAAATATTGGAGTACTATTAAAGCTGAAGTGTTACTTTGCATCTGGAATTTTTTCAACAACAACTATCTGCAAAGAGGTCAAAATCATACTTTTGTAGCTTTGATCCCCAAGCAAAGTGGCTATCATACTGCTCACCAGTTTAGACCAATCAGCTTATGCAACATTATCTACAAAATTATCTCTAAAATCCTAGCAAACAGACTGAAAATTTTCCTCCCTAAGATAATTTCCCCCTTTCAGTCTGCATTTGTCCCCAAGAGAAATATCCAAGACAACACAATTCTGGCACATGAACTTCTTTACTCTTTCAAATCCAAGAGAGGAAAATATGGTTACATATTTCTCAAAATGGATATGGAAAAAGCTTTTGATCGAATGGAATGGACATTTCTTCTATCCATCTTGGAAAAGTTAGGTTTCAGCTCCACATGGCTTGCCTGGATCAGAATCTGCATCTCATCCTCCTCCTTCTCCATTCTTCTAAATGGAAGCCCCTTTGGTCTTTTCTCCCCTGAAAGAGGGTTGAGACAAAGTGATCCCCTCTCCCATTTTCTCTTCATTTTGGGTGCTGAAGTCCTCTCTAGGCTTCTGTTCAAAGAAGAAAGTAATGGATCCATCAAAGGCCTCTGGATTGCTAGGAACTGCTCTGCAATTCACCATCTCCTTTTTGCTGATGACCTTATTTTTGGGAAAGCGTCTATGTTAGAAGCTTCTAGCATTAAGACTTGCTTGGATAAGTACTGCAGATGGTCTGGTCAGATGATCAATGCTTCAAAATTCTCTATTCAATTCTCCAAAAACACCAGACCTTCTCTGTTTGCAGCCATTTTCAGTATTATCCCCTACCCTTCTAACCCTTCCAACTATCTTTATCTTGGTCTTCCAATCCTGATGGGGAACTCTAAAAGAGAGCTTTTCAAGGTATCTTAGATAAGGTTCTTGGCATAATTGAAAGTTGGAGAGCTAAGACCTTATCTCAAGCAGGCAGATTGGTCCTCATTAAGTTAGTTGCAGCAACCCTCCCCTCTTATGCCATGAGCTCTTTTATGCTCCCAAACAGTTTCTGCATTGCTCTTGATAGGATTTTCAAAAACTTCTGGTGGGGTTTCCATCCAAAAAAATCCAAAAACCTTTCTCTTAAGGCTTGGGACTCTTTTTGTCTCTCAAATCTTTGGGAGGTTTAGGCCTCAGGAAGATGAGAGATGTAAACTTGGCACTGATTTCCAAACTTGGCTGGAAGCTTCACACTAAGACAAAATCCCTCTGGACAGCTCAACTTCAAGGTAAGTATCTCAAAAACTGTTCCTTTCTCTCCCCCTCTTCCTCTTCTTCTTCTTCTTCTTCTTCTTCTTCTTCTTCTTCTTCTTCTTCTCCTAAAATCTAAACACATCATCTTCAAAGGTGCCTGCAACAAAATCCATAGCTTCTTCTTCTTCTTCTTCTTCTTCTTCTTCTTCTTCTTCTTCTTCTTCTCCTAAAATCTAAACACATCATCTTCAAAGGTGCCTGCAACAAAATCCATAGCCTCTCCTCTCTCCTTATTTGGAGCTCCTCTTGGATTCCAACCATTCTTGCTTTCATTCCTTCCCCTTCCCCTATGCTGAGGTTACCTCTTCCAAATCTCCAAGTTTTGAATCTTTTCTGTTATGATCCTTTTTCCTCCTCTTTTTCCTAGAATGTGTCCTTGCTTCATTCTCTTTTTGACTCAGCCAATGTTAGGGAGATTCTAAAAATCAGCTTTTCCTCTTTCTCTTTAGAAAAGCATATATGGACCCCCTCCTAAAATGGCTCTTTCTCTACTAAATCTACTTACAAACTCATCAACAGCCAAAGAGTTTCTGCTGCATTTTCCCCTTTTTCCCCTTCTCAATGGAAGCTTCAATGGAAACTAAATCTCAATGACAGATTGAAGCTTTTTCTCTGAAAAATTGCATGGGACATTGTCCCTTCTAGAGTTAGGCTCAACAAAGTCTTTCCCATTCCTCCTTCCTCTCTTGTTTGTCCCCTCTACAAGGTAGAAGAAGACTCCCTCTCACACCTTTTTTTCAGCTGTTTTTTTGCAAGGATTTCCTGGAGATCCTCTCCCTGGCCTCTAGACTCTCTGAAATGGTCCTCTCTTAGCCTTTCAATTTGGATTAAAGGCATATTAACCCCTCACAGCTCCTTTGGTATACCTTTAGCAGATTCTCATTTTTTCCACATATATGCTGCTGTTTTTTGTGATTTAATGTGGTTTTTCATAAACCAAGCTGTCCACAAGGGAGTTGATGTACAAAATTAAATGTACTCGCAAGTGCACGAGTCGTATGCAATATAATGGGGGTGCAAGTGCGAGGTCGAACCCACAGGGAATTGTATTTTTGAAAGCAAAATTTACCCTAAACTAATTCTATTCTGATCTAGTTCACAGCTTTGGAATGATGGTAGTTTAAATGAAACAAAAACGTAAAACTTAATTAAAGGAAATTGATATGTTGACGAAACACTAGGGTTTCAGAATCCACACTCACTCATTCTTAACAATCTAGTTTACTGATCTCAGATATTCCCCAAAGTTCTCACATATAAATCTTAGGCTTGTTTCACTTTTTACTTCACAAATTAATTAAACCATTCCTTGTATCCATTCTATACCCAAATCATAATAAAAATCCAATAATCGATTAAATCATTTGTTGTATCCGTAAATCACAGACAAATATCCAATCTTTATTGAAACATCTATTGTGTCCAGAAAATAAATCACAAGAAATATCCAATCTTTTAATCAAGAAACCAAGCAATTAATTGTATCGAATCATTATAAATCATCTATTGTATCCTTAAATCACAATAGATATCCACAATGCATTCAATCCACTTAATTGAGAAGTAAAACAATAAACAATTAAAACATTCAATTGGGGAAATCTGAAATACAAGAAACTAGATCGATAATCATAAGTGAGGTTTCATCTTCAACCCTAGTTGAAGATTTAGCCTCTCATGATATTGAAAGACAACATGTTCTTCATTGAAATCATAATAAAAATGAGTACTTACAAGTAATGAAACCCAAGATTGAAGTCCGAAAGCTAGGAAACCCTAGAACTCTCTTCTTTCTCCTCTCTAATTTCGTTATTCGCAGCCCCCCTAAACTAGTTTAATAAATATGTATTTATAGGGCTAAGACTAGGGTTTACAATTTAATAAAACGCTGAAATTCGCTCCAGGTCAGACGTGTGCGATCGATCGCACTCTAGGTGCGATCGTTCGCACTCGAGCATTCATTTTCAGTGCTGATGGGCGCATGTGCGAACGATCGCACTATATGTGCGATCGATCGCAAACGCTTCAGAATTTGCCTAATCTTGTGAAACATGAATTTGTAAATCTTCGAGTTAGCTTTCCAATGACACCAAGATCACTCCAATCGGAGTTCTAAAACTCAAGATATGGCCATTTTGGTGGGACTCGTCGTGTGCAAGTCATCGCTCAAATCAAATTTGCTTCCAATGCTTCCCGAACTTCCTTAAGTCCCAGAATTAATGTAATTAGCCCCAGATGTACCTTAGTAACCTGCAAAACACTAAAACACTAAAACTAACCAAAAACATCAGAAAATAACACAGCTAAAAGATTAACAATAGTAAATTAAGGGGTCTAAATGTGCAACATTTGACACACATCAGGAGTCTTTCCTAAAGTCTCAAAACTGGCTGCAAACATTAAACGGGTCTCATTGGAACACTTGGCAGCTTGGACCTCCAATTCCTCTCATATCCGAGAGTTATGGTCTCCCCCTCCTCCTGATTCTTTCAAGGTGAATTTTGATACAACCATAAGAGATGACTTCTCCACTCAAGCAGCTATTTACAGAAACTCAAAAGGGAAAATCATCAAGATCCTTACTCAAGTTAGACCTCCTTGCAGTCCTGCTTATGGTGAAGCTCAAGCTGCCTTCTTAGACCCAACAACGCGCCCCCACAAAAAAGCCTGCAACCCAAAAGAAAAGCCCAACCACAACCCAACACAGCAAACCCTACAACCCACAACCCAAACAAAGCAAGCCCTACTGGGGACACGACTGAAGACACCCAACACGGATGCCTATATCTGAGCCAAACTTTGAACCATAGTCTCCCTGTTAACGTCTCGTGTCCCTGCCTCAAGCATCGCCTTCAACTGCGAGAGCTCCATAGAACAGACCGGAGGAGGAGCAACCTCGTTCTTCCTTTACGTTTGCACCTCAAAACGATCAATAACAGTGAACATCTCATGGCTCCAAGTACCATCCCTCAACCACCCAAGATACCAAGCCTGAGCTTCAGTCAGACCATTGATCAAAAGCTGAGCCTCGAGAATGAGCAAATCAAAAGCAAAAACAGACTCGGACCCTTCGTTGAAATCGGCAAAACCAGAAGGCTCAGTGAAGGCGTCTGTGTCTGCGTCACCAATAGAGACCCAGGCTCGTCGGAGGACCCAACAAAGGCCAAAGACAAAGGCTGAGAAGCCGTGCTTGTCAGAGAGGAGATCGACGAAGGAAGAGAGACCGAGCTCGTCGGGGAAGAGGCTGGCAAGACCGAGATCTCATCGGAACCATCTGCTTCAGACTCTAGCACACTCACCACCAGCGCCTCCTCCGATGACGCCTCCTCCTCCCCCTTCCCCTGACCTGAAAACGAAGTCAGAACCCTAACTACATCGACGTTCTTTTTGAAACGAGAGAGATAGCAAAAGGCCTACGCCTCGTCCTCCATTTAAAACCAAAAAGAAGTTTGGGCTTTAGGCCCAACCTTGAGAGAACCCGGCCCATTCTCCTCTTAATGGCACTCAATGCATCCACCTTTAGGCCCAACCCAAAGAACAAGATCCGGTCTACCTCCGCCCTAACTTTCGCCTAAAAATCATTCGCCAAGCACCTCAAACCTCCATCGTGCCGTCCGGCGATGGCCACAGACTACTCCCCAAAATAGACATATGAGCCTGAGCATCCATTACAGACGACTTCGAGCAAGATGCGCAACCCACCACTCCGGTGTTTGTGCAACCCACCACTCCGGCGTTTGCAGCGCAACCCACCTCTCCATCGATGTCAGCGTGGACCACCAGCAGAGCCTTCTCCACGAGATTCGCAACCAAAATGCTCAGTTCATCCACAAAACATTGCCAGGCCCAACCTTCACGGCCCTCAAGGAGCCTAATAACCCCTTTCCGGCCACCCTCGATGAAAACTGCCACCTCTAAGAACCAGTGGTATGCAAATTTGATTGTACTCGCAATAGCACGAGTCGTTGATCGTGTAGCGTTGCGAAATACGGGATCGAACCACAGGGAAAGGCGTTTTGTTCTAAAACTAATATTAAAGCTAGATTAACCCTATTTTAACCTAGTTCTGATTATGGTCATTTGATCGAACACAAAACTTGCAAAAATGTAAACTACTCTAAAATGAACTTGTAAAATAAACAAAAAGTAACCAAAGTTGAAAAATCCACCTTCCCCACTAAACACACACAATAAACTCTACAATTATTATTCCGCCTATCAAGTTAGCATTTTTGCTTAACCTATAATTGCTTTTGAAGCTAGTCGAACCATCAAAACGTTTACCGTATAAAGAGTCGCTTTGGATGTTAGTTTGAGCTCGAGTCATCCACTGTATCGTTGACCACAGTGGATGCCTCGTCTCATCCCAACCATCCGAAGTACCTTCGGATTGGAACGTGATGACGTTGGACATAGATGCAACAAAAACTATTATAAAATGAGCTTGTCACTTAACCCATAATGAAACGACTAAGCATAAAGTAAGACGGAATGAAATAACGGTAAAGTAAATGTGCATAAATTAGAGGGGAGGCTTCATCTTCAACCTTAGTTGAAGATTAGCCTCCCATAGAATGGAAAGACAAAATAAAGGTGCAAGAAAACATTAAATAAAATAAAAATGGAAGTGCTACAAATAAATGGGCAGAGCAGGGCCTAAACAATGGCAAAGGCTCTTAAAAACGCGCCCAAAACAAGAACTCCAGTCAAAATACACTAAGGGTCCTATTTATAAAAGACTAGTGTACTGCCAGGTCATAGGACTGCGTTCGAACACAGGCCATGCGTTCGATCGTGACTTCTGCGATCGAACACAAATAACTACCACGGCGCCAAGCTGAAAGCGATGGAAGCTAGGGCCGGCTAGGGCAACTGTGCGAGACACGGGTCTACGTGGAGTGCGTTCGAACTTGCTCCTTGCGTTCGACCGCAATTGTGCTCGATCGCACAAAGTACGGTCGAGCGCACTGGCAGGAGCTCCATAACATCTTTTTAAGTTCATTTTGCCCTTGGTAGCCATGTGTTGATGCAATGACCTGCACACCATAAAACACTAAAAACAACTAAAAATGTTAGATATTAACAGTGCTAAAGGCATAACAAATATAAGTTAAGGGGGTCAAATATACAATATTTGGCACCGATCAACCAGCCCGCTTTATTACTTCCTATACGAACCTTCAAAATCCTCACTTCATCCCGGAACGTTCTGGCGAATTCCTCCTTCCTTTGAGCCCCCATCGCCTCCTCCACCGCATCTGCTAACCAATGTCGAAAAATAGAAAGATTTCGCTTCCACAAAAAACCTTCGCTCCATCTGTCACTAAAGAGAACCCCCCCACAGACCAGAAGCCAAGCTCTAGCAGGGCGCGTTCATACGCACCGCCACTAGAGAGAACAACCCATAACTCTATCCAAGGAGAGGCAACGAGATCTTCCCCGAAGAGTAGAAGGGCAGTAGCGGAGAAGACCGAGCTTACAAACACCCCGGAGACAGCAAGAAGTGTTCGCCGGTGACCACAAGATCTACTGGAGATTTGAAAAAGTTTGAAAATTTGAAAACAAGAGAGGAGAGAGAACGGAGCTTTTTGAGTACTGTAGGAACTTTTTCTTCCCTGTATCTCTTTGGCAACCTCTTTGCACCTTGGAAATTTTGTTATTGAAGGAGATTCTTCCACTGTTATTTTACAAAACCCTCTATTATTTCGGATTGGCAACTAGATCATGTTATTTGTAACATCTTTTCTCTTATTCCAGCCTCTTCCACTTGGAAGACTAGAAAAGTTAACAGAAGTGCAGACTTCTGCGCCCATTATGTGGCATATAGGGCCGCGGTTAGAGCTTCTTCTAATTGCATTCCCTCCTTCATCGATTCCCATTTGTGGAAAAAAACAAAAAAAAAAAAATGTGTAGAAGGAAGAGATGTGTATTGCATTACAGCGGTCCGCCCAAGGGAAACCCATACAAAAGTAGGAGAATGAAGCCCAGAATAAAGCGCGCCAAATCAAGAAACGCTCTCTGAATACTTTGGCTTCGCTTCCACCACCACCAGAACCACCACCGTCATGGGCAAGCAAAAACAGCAAGTGATATCCCGCTTCTTTGCTTCAAAACCTAAAACCCCGCCAAACCCTTCCCCTTTTCCACCTCCTTCTTCAACCCCACAACCCTCTCTCCCAAACCCACCAACCCCACCTCCCAAAATCTCAGCCACAGTCACTTTCTCACCCTCCAAACGCCTCCTTTCCTCCCAACTCTCCTCCCCGAATCCCAAGCCCCCCAAACTCCCCAAACTCTCTCCTCACACCCACAACCCCATTCCCCCTCTCCACAACCCCTCCCTCCACCAAAAATTCCTGCACAAACTTCTAGAACCTTCCCCAACCCTTCCAGAACCTTCCACTCATAACCCACATCCAAACCCGACCAAATACACCCCCTTAGAACAACAAGTAGTGGACCTAAAGAACAAATACCCAGATGTTCTTTTGATGGTGGAGGTTGGTTACAAATACCGCTTTTTTGGCGAAGATGCTGAAATTGCCGCCAGGGTGTTGGGGATTTATGCCCATTTGGATCACAATTTTATGACGGCCAGCGTGCCAACTTTTCGATTAAATGTCCATGTGAGGAGGCTTGTGAGTGCTGGGTATAAGGTAGGTGTAGTGAAGCAGACCGAGACCGCGGCCATTAAGGCGCACGGGGCGAATCGGTTGGGCCCGTTTTGCCGGGGTTTATCGGCATTGTACACGAAGGCGACGCTGGAGGCAGCCGAGGATGTGGGGGGAGGAGAGGACGGTTGCGGGGGAGAGAGTAATTATTTGATGTGTGTGGTGGAGAAGTGTGTCTTGGAAAAGAATATGGAGTGTGGATTGGAGAGTCAGTTTGATGTGAGAATTGGGATGGTTGCGGTGGAGATATCTGCCGGGGATGTGGTTTATGCGGAGTTCAATGATACTTTTATGAGGAGTGGGCTTGAGGCTGTGGTTTTGACCTTGTCACCGGCCGAGTTGCTTCTTGGGGACCCTCTCTCTAAGAAAACAGAGAAGGTAACCTCGTAGTTATGATAATAAAACTTTGTGTTATAGAAGAAATGAAACAGATTTTTTATTATGTTTGAGAAATGTACGGTGCTGGGTTTTTCTGATATTCATATTAGTTAAGGGCTTCTGTACTCTTGTTGCATTTTCATTGTGCGTTTATATCAAATATGTTTAATCTATGGATGATGTGATTTGTCATTTTTGTTACGATGCTTGTTTATCTATTGCTGTGTGATTTTCCTGACCTCCAAGTTGGACTTGCCTAATATTATTGGGAACTTCTGTAATTAGTCCTTACTTGGTTATGCTGGACCTGCCTCAAATGTCCGTGTGGAGCATGCCTCGCGAGAGTGCTTCAAAGATGGTGGTGCACTTGCGGAAGTGATGTCTTTATTTGAGGTCATGAGTGAAGATAGTTTAGCAGATCATCCAAAACAAAACACAGAGGTCGCAGAGCAGGGAAGCCATTACTTGACAATTGAGGTATGGTATTATTTACATTTTTTTCTTCATGCACCAAGCTATATAGAACCATCGGGCATGCATAACACTCTTCACCCTGCAATGCTCCTTTAGCAGATCCTTTTTTAGTTGAATAACCTCCAGATTACTTTATCCTCGTGGGTTAGTTAAATTATTAGTGGTCCGTCTGCTTCAAATTTTTCGTATTGCTTCCTTTTTTTATAAAAGAAAAATGTGATTATATCTTTATTTTCTGTCTTCATAGCGCTATTGTTTGTATTTTTATTTGGTTATGTACTTATATATATATATATATATATATATTTCACTTCTTTATCATCTGTCATCTTTTTACACCATGCTATTTTGGTTTTAAAGGGAATTATGAACATGCCAGATTTGGCCGTCCAAGCATTGGCCTTAACCATTCGTCATCTAAAACAATTTGGTTTTGAAAGAATTTTGTGCCTAGGAGGTTCATTTAGGCCCTTTTCAAGCAACACGGAGATGGCCCTCTCAGCTAATACACTTCAACAATTGGAGGTAATTGACTATTTTTTGTATTCTGAAAAGTTGTTTGCCTGGTGAATGTTAATAAAACTAGTATTGTGATGTTCTAAACTGCCAATGGTTCTGAGCCAGCATAAGGTCTGGCTCCTTTGCTGCTGGGCTGCCTCGGACAGGATCTTTCAACAAGGTAGTAAATCATCTGAACCCCAGTGGTTCATACTTCAATCCATAAACCAGACCCTAAGTTAGGCTTACTGTGACCCAGATGCTGCACTGACAGCATTGATGTTTTTATGACTTTATTGTCATCTATTTTTAATTGTTGTAGCCCACATGTTGAGTTGGCAGCAGCAATGCTGCGTTGTCTCTCCAGTGTAGGATAACCGATAACTTATACCTAGTTGGAGGAATAATGAACATCTTGTAGGAAAAAATTCTGAGGAATTTTGAAAGTATTCTTGAAGAATGTTATTATTTTTATTTCTGAGCCTTGAAAAAACTTTATTAACATGATATATACATAATGCATTTGATATTTTCTGGAAGCTGAATAGCTTCTTTTGATTTGATTTTTCCCCATTAGGAAATTCCATTTTATAACTTTTTTTTCTCCTCACAGTAGATAACTGTGTCCATTGTCTTTAGGTTTTGAAGAATAACAGTGATGGGTCTGAGTCTGGCTCCTTGCTGCAGTCAATGAATCATACTCTGACTATATTCGGTTCAAGGCTTCTTAGGCACTGGGTATGGGGTGGATGTGGTTCTGATGTCTTTTGCTTGAAAATCTTGTTCTCCATTATTTAATAGTTTGATCACATGATACAGGTAACTCACCCTTTATGTGATAGAAACATGATTTCTTCTCGCCTTGATGCTGTTTCTGAGATTGCAGAGTCGATGGGGTCTTCTAGAGCTTCACAAAATATTGGAGGGCCAGATGGGGAAGATTCTGATATAACAATTGTACAACCTGAGTTTAATTATTTACTTTCATCGGTTTTGACAACATTGGGAAGGTCATCTGATATTCAACGTGGAATAACAAGAATCTTCCATCGGACTGCCACCCCATCTGAGGTAATAAATGCTTATCCTTTGCTCTATCAATGTGTATTGCTTTACTTAGTATTCCTCTATAAATGTGTTTTGCTGTACTTTTATCAACATATAAGTAATTTATGTGTTGTCTTTCTGGCCAATGATTCTAGTACTAATGCCTTAGAATTTATTTTCTAACCTCACCCCAACCAAAACCTACCGAAAGTTGATGCTCCTATTTCGCATCTTACATCTCTTTCTCCACCCACTCCACCAGCAAAAAAAAAAAAAAATGAAAACCTTCTTAGTGCAAGTACATGCATATTTGCTTCTTTGGATTGGGTTGGGCAGCTACATGCTATGCTCACCCAGTTAGTACAATCTTCAGATTTAGTGTTGAAAGATCTTGATCTTATAGTGTTGAATGCTGTTAGCTTTCTGATCAACTTTAGAAGCATTTAATTATGGTTCTAGTTCTACTGAAGGTCAAAGTTTTGCTGTTGAAAAAGATAATAAATGGATAATTGAATGAATTAGTAATGGTGTTTTTTTTGTGATATTCTGTGAGGAAGGTATTCTTCATCAATTCAGACTATCATAGTGGCTTAGAATGTTGGATTTCTTATATTGTTCAAATCGTATTACATGTCAAAGCTAGAATCAATTACGCAAGAATACAATTTTTTTCCCTCATCATCACATTTTAATTGATTGTCGGAGTCAATTATCATGCCTCCTATTTAGTATGCTGATAGTTTTTGCATGATTGGATGTTACAGTTCATTGCAGTTATTCAAGCTATTTTATATGCTGGAAAGCAACTTCAGCAACTTCATATTGAAGAAGAGAACAATGGGAAGAATATGAAAGCAAAGACTGTGTGCTCTGAATTGTTGAGAAAGTTGATTTTGGCTGCTTCATCATCCAGTGTAATTGGCAATGCTGCAAAACTGTTGTCTACCCTTAACAAAGAAGCAGCTGATCAAAGGGATCTACAAAATTTAATTGTCATTTCTAACGGCGAATTTCCTGAGGTTTGTACCATGGACAAAGGGCTTCATCCTCTGAATTCCAATATTTTTTTATCTTCTCTCTCTCTCTCTCTCTCTCTCTTTGTGCTTTATCATGCCTTTTTAATCATGCTCCCTATGCAATCTTGACATGACTTGTTATGCATAGGTTGCTAAAGCCCGGAAAGAGCTTCAACTGGCAAAGGAGAAATTGGATTCTCTGATTGATTTGTATCGCAAGCGGCTTGGAATGCGCAAGTTGGAATTCATGAGTGTGTCTGGAATAACACATTTGATAGAGGTAGTTGAGTTGAAATTCAGCCTGGAAATTGTTTTACATAATTAAAATTCCCGATGCGGAATGCGCAAGTTGGAATTCATGAGTGTGTCTGGAATAACACATTTGATAGAGGTAGTTGAGTTGAAATTCAGCCTGGAAATTGTGTTACATAATTAAAATTCCCGATGCATGTCATAGATATCTTTTTCTATTCGAGATGAGAAGTGCTATACTTCCCTTTTTCTTTTTCTTTTTTCCAAAAGTTGGTTCCCAAATGATTCACCATCACATGAGATTTATTATTTTGGGAAATGTATCACCAACTCATGGGATGGTGACATATCATTTGGGAACCAACTTTTAAAGAAAAAATTTAGGTGGTGTAGCATTTCTCATTCAAGATTCCACCTATCTTGTTACTCCAACGTTAGTTATTTTGTACTTTAAGTGCAATTTTCTTTTTTCCTCAAATAGTGTAGAGGGTCCTTAATGTCAGGTGTTTGAGTTGTTACATCTACTAATAGATTTTGCTAAAAGGACTAAAGGTGTTCATGTGTTCTAATGTAGCAGTTGTTTCTAGTTTATTTTCCACGAACTCCATTTTTTTCCTGGGAGGGGGGTTAGTTTCTAAAGCTCATTTTGGTTAATCTGAGGGTGTATGTTTCTGTTATTGGTCAACACAAAATTAAGAATGAGTTTTTTATTTTGTTCTTAGTGCTTTTTGGTTGGTGGTGGTGTTTGCGTTTTGTTTCTTTGTTTTTTCTTGTTTTCTCTCCTCTTTTTGGTTGTTTGTTGAATGTCTATCTTTATTGTACGTTTTTCTACCTGAAGGTTTGTTAAGCTTTGAATTAAGTTACGCATTGTATGATGGACGCTCGTCTTTATTACAAGTATTGAACCATAGTTAGCATAGGAAGATGTGGGTTATGTTAATGCTTAAGTTTTATGAAATTGGCAATAGCATTGTATTTAGATAAAGAGAAATATTACTCAGCATTCTCAAGTCCATCTCTTAGCATTCTTGTCTATGTGGCACATTCACATCCACTTGTTTTTTTAAAACTAAAAATAAAAAACAAAAACAAAAAGCAAAAGAACAAAGAGAATGCTAGGAGATAGACACTTGAGAATGCTGACTAGCATTTCTCTTAGATCAATCTCTAGTGACTTCAAATATTGTTACATTATTGTCCTCTCTTTTTTTCCCATTATATCGATTGGTTATTCATTGTTATTGGCCATGTTCCCTTGTCTTTATGTTTTGCAGACATGCTTGGCCTTACTTTTGATTATTTCCCTTGAAAATATAGCTTGATGATTTTAATTACATCTGCAACACTTGTTGGTATGCCTAACTTAGTATAGCTTTGCTGCAGTTGCCCTTAGATGTAAAGGTACCTTTGAATTGGGTCAAGGTAAACAGCACCAAAAAAACAATACGCTATCACCCACCTGAAGTATTGACTGCTTTAGACGAGTTATCCCTGGCAAATGAGAAGCTAACTGTTGCCTGTCGAGCTGCTTGGGATAGCTTTCTAAGGGGATTCAATCAATATTATGCCGAGTTCCAAACTGCTGTTCAAGCATTAGCTACTTTGGATTGTCTGCACTCGCTTGCCATTCTTTCTAGAAATAAGGTATACTCTTGGAGAAATGATTACCTCCTGTCCCTAAATTATAGTCCACATAGCCCTTTCAGGATGTTCCAGAAGTTTTCTCTACCGTACAAATGTTGCAAAATAAATTTTGACTTTTGCCTCAAGCACCCTTATGCATTTATTACAGTTAATATAAATGGGTCAGTGGAAAAGCATTTATTTGTAGTTACCACAATTTTTGTTTTGCCATACTGAAAATCATTTAGGGACGGGGTGTGAAACCTTCCATTATATCTTGTGACTTAAAACTTTATGTTATATGGTTATGTAATCCTCTAAAATTATCTGTTGCAGAACTATGTTTGCCCAGTTTTTGTCTATGAAGATGAACCTGTTCAGATATATATCCGTTCTGGTCGTCACCCGGTATGTTTGTGAAACTTATTTAGTTTTTCTACACTCAATGAGGTATCTTATTTATTAAACATTGAATGTGTTGAACTGATGTTATTGTATAAATGACAATATATTTCTGCTCAATCAAGGTATTGTAGTCTTTGAGCTACATTCTGTTATGAATGCACAAAGTCATTCAACTTGTTTGATGAGAGGCTTTCTTTATCTAATCTCTGTGCTTTGGGTATTACTAGTAGGGCTGGGTATCGGTCATATCGGTCCAGTTAATAGGGTTATCGGTTATTGACCGATAAGCTATCGGTTAACCGATTCTTGACCGATTACCGACCGATAAGCTATCGGTTAATCGGTTAATCGGTCATATCGGTAATCGGTTAAACCGGTTTTTGTTAACTTTTTATTGAGCTTTTTACTAGTTGTTAATTGGGCCAAAAATTAGTTATTTTGAGAGCTCAAATACTTTTTGTTGGGTTAAAGCCTAAAATAACTTATTAAAAATTAGTTGTTTTGGCCCTTTTGGGAGCCTAAATATATATATGGCTAAACTAGCTTATTGAATCTTTTTTTATATTGATCAATTACATCTTTTTTATATTATAAAATAAAAATCAAAAGAGTAAAAAGTATAAAATTAAAAAAAATTAAAAATTAAAAATACTTATCGGTCATATCGGTTAACCGATAATAAAATTTTAACCGACCGATTACCGACCTATAAGATTACCGGTATAAATTTTTTAACCGATTACCGACCGATAACTAACGGTAACGGTTATATCGGTTCGGTTAATATCGGTAATCGGTCGGTTAATTTGCCCACCCCTAATTACTAGGTGCTACAATAATGTTTTGTGTTGAATCAATTTCTCTATTATTTGATGTGTAAATGGCATTGGGATTCAAAAATATAGATCATTATTTAGAAACATTAGATTTTATTCCTTGAGTGATCTTAATAGTGTTCAAATTCCAATTCTAGAGATTTCTTAGTAGTGGGGCTACTGCATATATAGATAAAGGGTTTATTTACATCAAAATTAAGGTTAAAGAAAATTCAATAGTTCTAGCCATGGTTCTCATTTTTCTCTGACGGAAAGCAGCTTCTGAAGATGGGGGTAGATAATGGCAACTCTTCCATACATGTTGATATGGGTAATGGGTCAAGCTGATGTTTTGCAAAGATATTTTGTTGGAGAAAATATATATATATGTATATATTGTAAATTTGGTGTATATGGAGGGAGAGGAATGCACGAATCTTTGAGGATAAGGAGTGTTCGGTGGATGGGGTGAGGAAGAATATGATTGTTTTGTTACATGAGTGGACGATGGCTCATTACCGTAATGAGATACCGACGTTAGAAGATTTCTTGCATATGTGTCCTTTGTATATTTCATAAGAGTTTTTGTATATATGTTTTTTTAGGGTTGCGCCCCTCTGCGCGTTTTAATAAAATTTCACATTACCTATAAAAAAAATATATATATATATTGTAAAAGTATTTGGAGAATATATACTTTACCTCCTCAAACTAACATCTTGTTTGCAAAGACACATTTAAACTACCATTTATGACACTTGGCTCTCCCAAACTATCAATTTGTTTTAATTTGGCCGATTTGTCAGATGTTGGCATTAAAATATATAGAAAATGAGTCATGGATGTGAAAAATTGTGACTTAGAATATCCAAATTTCCCTAAAAATTACTTAAAAAAAAGAAGCAACCATTTTTTTTTTAAGAACAAAGAGGGTGGCTTGACCACCTGTAAGTTCAAAATATGAATATGTATTTCACGTCTTCTAATTTTTCATCTATTTTAACATCAACAGCTAACTTAGGGACCCTTTTGCAATGAAATGGTAGTTGAAGGGGCCCAAGTGTCACAAATAGTAGTGTGGTGGTGCCTTTGTAAAGAGTGTCAGTTTGAAGGAGGTATGTTTTTCCCTATTTTTTTAATTTATACATCAGTATTAACAAGTGCAAAATCTCTCTCTCCCCCTCTCGCTAAGTGGGGAGAAACACTATGACCTATTCTCTTTTCGGAGAAGTGGTTTCCTAGTTTCTACCTATCCTCTAGGTTGCATTTGAACTCGCCATTCTGGACCTGTGATTTGAGAAAATGGGGGTTTTGTTTTGGGATATGGCCTCCTGTTTACTGCTTATTTCTTTTGATCAGGTTTTGGAAACTACATTACAAGACAATTTCGTTCCAAATGACACAAATTTGCATGCAGACGGAGAGTATTGTCAGATTGTTACTGGACCCAACATGGGTGGAAAGAGTTGCTACATTCGCCAAGTTGCTCTCATTGCTATCATGGCTCAGGTAAAATAAAGTCTCCAACTACCATGTATTGTTTATGATTTGGGTGTTAAAACTTAGAAGGGAATTGACTGACCATCTTGACATTGAACCTTTTGCAACATTTTCAAATCGGTTACATCTACATAGTATCTTACTTATTTTTATATAAAGCAGTGTTTGTTTGAACGTAAAATGTTTTTTTTATGAAAAATATATTTAACTAAAAACATTTTAGTGAAAACTACTGATTTTCTAGTATTTGGCTACCACTCTAAAAATGATCATGAAAATATTTTTTGATGTTTGTTTCACTCTGAAAATCATTAATATATTTTTATATAACCTCTTATAATTAATAATCGGGTAAATTACACTTTGCTTCCCCCTCCAAAATTACCATCCCATTTGCATTTACACCTTCAAACTAAGACTCACTGCAACTCAAACTATAAACTACGAAAATGTTTCAAATTACCCTTTGTATCATTTGTGACTAGCATGTGCACTAGAGCCGTTTATACTTCCCAAATTACCTTCATTTGGGAAGTATCAGTTATGAAATTGCCATTCTGCCATATCATGAAGTGCTTCAATGGAACAATTGTGTGGTGACCCCCTGTGTTAGTAGGATGACCAAACCACCCCTGCTATAGTAGAGGGGGTAGCCATGCGGCTGCCTTACCATAATAGAGGGGCTGGTTGTGCGGTCACCCCCTACCACAACAAAAGGGTTGGCTCGTGGCCACCCATTACCATTATAGAAGGGGGCCCCTACCAAAACAAAGGGCTTCTTCTTTTAACATGCTTCAACCATAGAAGGAAAATTTGTACATCTCAAATCTAAAATATGCATGTGTGTCACCTAAGTCTTTTTCTATCCATTTCAACCCAAATAGCTACCAGAGAGGAATCCTTTTGTAATGAAATGGTAGTTGGAAAGGATGAAGTGTCACAAATAGTAGTCTTGGGGTGCATATGCAATAGGGATGTTAATTCGAAGGGAGTAAGTATATTTTCCTCTTAGATCAATTTAATAACTGGATAAATTGATTTTTTAAGGGTTAAATCCAAAATTGGCCCATGTGCTTTTGATATTTATCAAATTGGTACTTGGGTTTTCAAAAGTGATAAAATTAGTCCTTGTGCTTTCTAACTATTTAAAATCACTTCTTCCGTCTACTTCTGTCATTAAGCTGTTTGCAACCTGTACCCAGAAAGTCAGGTGGTCCAATCACATTATGCCACTTTTACTATCTCCACGCAAGCATTGTTAGATCATCACATTGCCAAATCAGTGCTTCATCTTGACATCTTTACCATATCAACATATCTCCTGAAACAAAACAAAACGAAAAAAAGAAGGAAAGGGTGGCGGTGGGGAAAATCCCCTCCATAGGTGGTGATACAGCAACCCACCCCCACCTTGTAGAGGTGGTCGCAGAGGTGGGAGTGGCATTACCCACCCTTTCCTGCGTCCGGGTGGGTCACGGGGGAATCCTCTTGCCTACGACCCACCCCTAGCACTGGAGGACTACAGCAACCCCAGGAACAAGCAGCACAAGATCTTCAAGTGAATCTGCATTGGCATGCTCATCTTCAACTTCATCGTCTTGGTGACGGTGTTCATTTTCTAGGCCATCCTCCAACCCAACAAACCCAAGTTCACCCCCAAGGATGCCACTGTATATGTACTTCTCTCGAAGGGGGACAAACGGGTGGAGGTGGTCTCAGGGGTGGGGGTCCCTATGACCACCATCCACCCTATGACCCAGTACGAAAGTGGACTGAAGGAGTTGTTTCACACAGCCAAAAAGTGCAATGACCAATGTTATCACTTTTGAAAACCCAATTATTAACTTGATAAACATCAAAAGCACATAAACCAATTTTGGATTTAACACTTGTTTAATAAAGAAACAGTAAAATTTACTTGTCAAAAAAATAAATAAATAAAGAAACAGTAAAATTTGAAAATTTTGGGAGCTTGATATATATATATATAAACATATATATGAGAGGTGAAGGATTTCTAGAATTGATATCTTCTAAGAAAAAATGAGCTCTAGGGAATTTTGTATAAGGAAGTGTTAGCACATTAGTGTTAAAATGAGGAGTAAGTCATTTTATACCCTAAATGCCTCATTTTTCGCAAACTTTGAGAAATTCATTTTCGTTGACTTATATTTTTCATCCACAGCAAATACTAAAAAATACAGGAAACATTTTTTAAAGAACCTTCGACTTTGAAACAAATGGAGCTCAAGTGGAAACTAATAATGGCCAGTCCTTTTCTTTTCTACCTTTTATCTCCATACTCGCACTTTTGCACATTTATGTAGACTTTTCCCGTTTGGATTTCAAGTTTCATGTTATCTTTTGGATTGTTGAAGTCGTGCTGTGTGTTTTTATAATCTAATACTTTATCATTACGAAGAAGGCCTAGTATTCATCCTGGGTAAAGTGCTGTTCATTTGGATGTTTTGATATCAAGTGGAGTTCTTTTAGCTTATTTTCTTCTTTTTCTCTAGGCTTTATTGGTTATGTTCATCTCTGTATTTATTTGCATTATTTTGTGAAATGGGATTTAGTATGAATTTTCTTCATCTAGTGTTGATTGTTGAATAATGTTTTTGTAATTTCCGAAATCTTCCTCTCATGCTTTTCTTTGACAAAATGGATCTGATTCTGATTCTGATATGGTGTTTGCTTCATGGGAATTTGCTCTGGTCCTCTAGGTCGGGTCCTTTGTACCTGCATCATCAGCAAAACTCCATGTGCTAGATGGTATCTACACCCGAATGGGTGCTTCTGACAGTATCCAACAAGGGAGAAGCACCTTTCTAGAAGAGTTAAGTGAGGCTTCACATATACTCCAAAATTGCACAGCACGTTCGTTGGTTATCATTGATGAACTTGGGAGAGGCACAAGTACACACGACGGTGTAGCTATTGCTTATGCTACATTGCATTATCTGCTAGAGCAAAAAAGATGCATGGTCCTCTTCGTCACCCACTACCCCAAAATTGCCGATATTAGAACTGAATTTCCTGGCTCTGTCGGGGCCTACCATGTTTCATATTTGACCTCACATAAAGAATCGGAAATAAAGGACTCAAAATCAGATCATGAAGACGTCACTTACCTATATAAGCTTGTCGCTGGTGTTTGTGAGAGAAGTTTTGGGTTTAAGGTTGCGCAGCTTGCACAGGTAACTTGAGATCTCTGTCCCTTCCTCTCTCTCCTCCCACTTTTGTGTTGTGATTCAAAGTATATATTCTCCCCCTATGGTAGATTATCAAAATGGATTTGTACTGGAAAGTTGAGTAGTAATACGGTGTTTACATGATGAGGGTGAACCTATTTTGCAATTGCTTTGACGTTTCAGATAATTCTCACTTAAGCTTCTCATTTGTTATATATTTTACTCTTGTTTAAAAGCTAAGTGGGCACTCTATGTTTTACAGCTACCTCCAGCATGTATTAGTCGAGCCACTTCCATGGCTTCCAGGTTGGAAGCTTTGGTAACATGCAGGGCAGGAAGAAGATCGGGGAAAAAACGGTTGCTAGGTGAAATGCTGAGTGATTATGAACAGAAAGCCAAAGAGAACATGTTGGGAACTCCTGCGTGCTTCCGTCCAGGAGGGACTGGAGAATTAGAAGATATAAGTATTGCTTACAAGGAATTCTTTTTGAACTTGGAAGCTGCAATATCTGATGATGCAGGAAGCTTCCAGCTTTTAAATGCTATGAGCATTGCTAAGGAATTAACAAGAAGGTTAAGATGAAATTGGTTAGTTTTGTTTTCCTCTCTTTTCTTTCTTCAAAGGTTAAGATGAAATTGCATTATGGAGTTGTGATATACCTATTGAATTTTGTGTGGTTTTTTAATCATTATTTTCAGATATAAGGCAATTCCTGAAAGAGAGGCATCCATTGCATGCTAATGTACTATGGCGAGGAGAGCAACAGTAAAGCGATCGTGGCAGAGTTCAAAATGAGGATTTCTTCTGTTTTGTAGATAACAACATTTTTGTGTAAAGTTTTATTTTTTATTTTCAGCACATTTCCGTTGCCTCTCTCTCTCTCTCTCTCTCTCTCTCTCTGAGTTAAATGTCATCTCATTTTTATTTTATCTGCGCAAAATTACCGTATGTTGTAATTAACACGAGATAGATTTTCCTATGCAGTCTCAAAATGAGGAATTTCTTCTGTATTGTAGGTAACATTTTTATGTTTTCTTATTATTATTATTATTATTATTATTATTATTATTATTATTATTATTATTATTATTATTATTATTTTCAGTACATTTCTCTACCTCTCTTAGAAAAATGTAATCTCATTTTTCTCCCTTTTTACTCTGCGAGCTTGGACATCTTCTGTAGAGTTTCATATGCAGGAATTCTTAATGCTACTTCTCGATCATGTTGGGAGTGAAAAAGTGGTTTATCACAAACTGAATTTTGTTGTTGAATAAATATATTTTTCACACTTGTTTTATTATACCCACTTCCTTTAAAATAAAAAAATAATTAAAAAAAAAAATTCTACTTTCATTCAGCTCATGCCACATCAACAGGATGAAGCGAGTGTTGGTATGATAAAATGGGAGTGAAATGTTAAGAGTAACATTACTCTATCTCAGAAGTAAATAAATACATAAAATACAGTCTGTACCTGGACCCTCGCCACAAACAAAATCAGAAACTACTAGGAATGTCAACCCAGGGAACTAATATATGAGAAAGAACGAATTTGAACTAAATTTTTGCCATATATAATAACTTATCTAGTATCCTTGCACTACATCTAAATATGATTTTGATATACTACAGTATCTCTACTACCAAAGAGGAAACGAAAGAGATACATGACACAAAAGCAGTGTCATTGAGGGGAATTTCAAACTAAGATTACACTAGATTTCTTCCTTTCTACAGAATTTGACCTTCATGGATGTTCAGGGGACATCATCCCTAATGCTGTCTAAGAATAACCTCAATTCTCTTGCCTTCTTTTCATGTTCAGGCGACACATCAGTCTCTGACTCACACAAATCAATCACTTCAATATCTTGACAATTTGATTGTGGAAATTTGGAAACAGTATGGTGTTGTCTTGGCGGGGGAGGGCTTAAGAGGTCAATGACCTCCCTTTCACCAACTTCATAGCAAGACATATCATCATTGCAGTTAGCACTGCTCTTTGGATCAAACAACGTATCTTGGTTTTTTAGATAAACTTCTGTTGCAGCAGTACAGTTTCCTGATATCAACATAGAAGAAAAGGAGGGATCATGAATAGAAGAACTGCTTCCCAATTCAATGTCAAGTAATAGTCTTTGGAGTTTTAGATCAATTTCAGCCACAGAAGATCCCTTGTCTGATTTCTTTCGCCTTGCTTTTCGGTGATTTTGTTTCTTCTCTTCAGCTTTTTTCTCCTCAAATTCCACAATCTTCTCAGGACAGGCACTTGAGTCAAATAAAAGGAAACAAGGTAACAAGTTTCGCAGTATTAGAAGATATTAGGCTGTCAAATAGGAGACAGTAATATTTGCTTAACCAGAATATCCCTAAAAAATTTCTGGTAAATGGTTGTAGACTTTTTGCTTCTTTGATTCAATAAGTAGAACTGGATACCCCCTTGCACCAACACAATGTCAAAACATGTAAACAGCATTAACCTTTTGCTAGAAGTTGACTACATAATGATAATACGGATTAATAACAGTTATCTTGATGCGCCCCCTCAATGCATTATTATGAGAAGATTTGTTATTTTTGAAACATTCTTTTTCCTACTTATATATTTGGCAAAACTCCAAGATTTAAAAATAAAATAAAATAAAAAATAAAAAATTAGGGAAACGGAAAACATATTTTATTGGTTCTTGAAAAACCTAACTTTCCATTAGAAAGCATCTCACACTGCCAAGTTGCATTCTCAAACAAAAAAGAGCTTTCAATGCTTGCAACCTGGCACCACTATGATTAGATGCAGCACCATCCAACAAGAATCAAGTCACTGCATTATAATGAAACTCAATACCTCTCTACGAGATCTGCTGGTACTATGGAGGTTTCAACTCCATCTAAATCCTCCCATGAGACTTCATAACAATCTCTTCCCAGAACCCTTCGGTGCTTGATAATTCCAGATAAAGGGCATTTTACTGGTATCTGCAATTGGGAAATATTGCTAGTAATATGAAAGGGGAATGGTAAACCAAATACACCACAAAATAGTTCAGGATAGAAAAGTACAAATAGCATATTCACTCAGACTCCATCAACTATGTTTTAAACAAGAAAGGGCAATTTTGTACGTCTTATGGACACAATCATTGTAAAGTCCACATACTTTTCTTAAACTACCACCCAATTGACAATGTCCCCCAAACTACCAAAATATTGTCAATGTCCCCTTTAAGGCTAGCAAAAAGATAAAAATGCCCCTATAGATTTCTTAATAAAACAAAAATACCCCTATAAATTCGAAAAAAAAAATTATATATATATAATTTTTATTTTTTTTAAAAGCAAAAAATTTTAATTTAAAAAAATCGATTTTTTTTTTTAATTATTTTCTTCTTTCTTTATTTATTTATTTTTTTTTAATTTAGCCACCCCTTGGATTATATATATATGGTTTTAGGTTTTTTATAAAATTTTTAGTATTTTTTGTTTTTATTTTACTAAGGATAGTTTCATTATTAGGAAGGACATTGACAATGTTCTAGTAGTTTAGAGGGGGCATTGTCAATTAGGTGGTAGTTTGAGGGGGGTACGTGGACTTTCCCCTAAAAAATTTAAAATCAAAACTTATTTTCAACTGTAACTAAAATAAGTGTAATCCATAATTGCTTCTTCACATGAAATGAAAAGAGCTAGTGGCTCCAATTTTGATAATTGTCCAAGCAAAAGGGTAGAAAATGCTTTCAAGATAATGCAAATCACAATGACTTTTTCAATCTTTATAAGATCCCAAACATGCCATTGTTAAAGTATTCCAGGATAGGACTAATAGTACAACCGTGTAAGTTTCAAGAACATGAGTGACCAAACAGAATCCTCTCATATCGTAAATTTGTCTTGAATAATGCACCAAGAATAAAGAAACATGAAGAACTAGTGACAGAAAGAACAGTAGTACCTCATGTAGTGGAAGCTTCAGTCCTAGATCTGATGAAGTGGAACGCAAATTACAAAATCGCCGTAGATCTCTTTCAGCAATCTTTGGAAGGATGTACTCGTCTGAGCCATGAATCATGAATAAGCTAACAAAACAAGAAGAAGAAGTGCCCCCCCCCCNCCCCCCCCCCCCCCAACCCAAAAAAGGAAAAAATATTGAAAAGACCATTTTGTGACTTAGAAACTAGGAAATATTACAGATAACATATTTTATGATTATTCCGTAACCTCAAAAAGTCCAATATGATTTTGGACAAAGATATGAGAATTGTGTCATGTAGAGGACACAGCATGTCCAACACACTAACACAGCCAACTCCAAAACATCAAGAAATATTGACAGAACCATAGTCTACATGTTCGTCTTTACGAAGTTATACTTTTTTACATTTCTTGATCTATGTATAGGTCAGTGTTTTAGTTTTCTTGTGGAGACCATATTTAGTGCATTAACTATGTACCTAGGAAGCACTAAGACTAATAAGATATGGTACAGACGTTGGAGTGTCATTTCCTAAAATCTAGGATATGACAAAACATGTATACCATAGTTAATTATTATATCATTATATATGTCAGCTTCTACTTTAAAAGATGAAGAACAAATACCATAGAGATAAAATAGCTACAAATAACCAAACTTTTGAAGCCATGTGGTGTGCACTGTTTTTGTTTTTAGGTAACTACAACAGGGAGATACAAATTTGTGTTCACCCTTGTGTACATTTAAATACCCACTTTTCTGAAGAAAATTCTAATTTTACCCCAAACCTATTTGTGCTGCATGCTCTATTCACGCCATTCCCAAAGCATATCCTGTCGAGTCCTGTCTAATACCTATCCCATTTACCCATATCATACATGTATGACACATGAGAACAGCAGGTATTTTGAATTATGTGCTTCCTGGGTATGTATTTAGTTTCTTCATAGAAAAATGCGTAACACCCATAAGATTCTGCACATATCCTGGGTAACCAAAGGTGTAATCTTTCATAACTCCACAAACAAGTGTTCCGCACCGGTGGACACAGGTTCATGTTCTTGAAATGTTCAGCATGACAATTCCCTACAACTATAGCATATTTTCTTAATCCACTGAGATTTAGTTTCCAGAATTTGAAGACTTGCATGACTTTAAGCCACTGAAGTAATTTGCAAAATATTGGCCATTGGAAAAATCCAGTGTTCTGACTTCACTTGAGAATCTTGTTTTGGTATTAACTAGGACAGTAGCCAAAAACCTTGACTCGCATTTAGCCACTACAAACTCCAACTATTTAAGACCATCAAAATCTACACAATGCTTGAGTAAGTTCTTATATTTGATGTATGTGTACAAGAGCATATAAGGCATGAATATATGAGGGAACAAATGAAGAACCTGTTTTCTCCGGAGGCCACCCAAAGAACTGAACACATATCTGCTGAAGTTTGGCACGTTGAAAAGGATATTGAGCAGAAGCCCTACAAAGGTGAAGCAAAATGCAACTTCATTCCCTGGCTTTCACATTATAATAACCAGTCTAATTCCAGTTCTTGATGGACTAAGAACAATAAAATCAACAACTTAGCCAGCCGATTGTTAGCTGACAGCTTGAGTTTCACTGCTTTTGGTGCACCCTATTGACCTGTTCACAAGTTCAGAGTGATGTATATGCCATGGCACAAGAAATTGAAATATCTAGTACTACAAGACTCCAGCACAATTACATGGTGATTCTCTTTCAAGTATCAGGTGCAGGTGCATATGAAGTATTTTGTATGGGCTAGTGGCCAAGCCTGGAGTAGCCAATGAGCTTTAGCTCAAATAGTACTTCCTACCTTGGTAGCAAGGTGGAAGGTAAGGTCCTAGGTTCAAGTCCCACCATGTGTAAATTACCAATCAAAAGAGAAAAGAAAAAAAGTGGCCAACCATGTAGTAGGATTTCATAGATAATAATTTGAAGGAGTATCGTGTCTCTTTGTATATGTCTTCTAATGATTATTCTGTTAAAAAGGCATAGATTATAATACCCACCAGTAATTATGTAATTAAGTCCTTTTTCTCTCCTTGTTGCATTTTAATTTGTCTTATTAAATACTAACCCAAGGGGGAAAAAATTGTCTTATTGAGCAGAAAATTCTAGAAATACCAATATACTTTTAAATAATCATATTAAAGATCAGACAGTGTATCACTGATCTACACGTTACTGCTTCACTGAATTAATTTGCTATTATCATTAAAATATTTGCCCAGGGCCAAATACTCAACTGTCATAATCAAATTTCCATTTCAAAATGCCATCATAAACTTTTCACAACACTAAAAAATATCAGCCACAACGTATACAGAATAATGGATCTGTAAACTAACAACGCGAATTCAAATAAAGTTGCATATTAGTCTGAATTACTGTCGTAAATGCATTCCTATTTCATGGTGAATATTTAGAATACAAAACTGCAATGCTAGGCCCACTGGAGTAATATCACATCATATGTGCTATCATCAGAAAATGAAAGAAAAACTTTGTATTCAAACTAAATGGTTAAATGTCAAAATAAATATAATTCATATGCTACAAATCAAATGTAAAACCAAGTAACTAAAAACTGAAATTATAATTAATTTATCAAATATTAACAGCTGTAAAGATGTTACTTTTGATAATTTTCTAGACATGGGAATTCAAGATGTATCTTGATGAAAGGATTAGTTAGATAAACTTCTTAAAAAGAATGCAGTCTCTCTGACTCCATTATAATTTTGGAAATAATATCTATTAGTTACAAGAAAGGACAGAAAGACCGTTGTAGCACTAACTGTTTGCAATCATGCAAGGGACCAAAAACAAAACCTATTAATATAGTACATTGCTAAACATTCTCCCATATGCAGCAAATAGCATCTGTACACAACGAAACTGATGTTTACCTATGCACAGTATCAGAATCTACCGAGTGACACTTGGGCTTCAAATAAGCATTGATAACTTGCAAGAGCTGACCATCGCTTTGTGAATCATGCTCACTTCCTGCACAACCACAAAATATTCAATGGTAACAGCTATGTAAACTCTTCCCTTTTGCCAAACCAATTACTTGGAACTGAAGATCAACATATAAGCATAGCTAGCTAGTTTACATACATTCTCACCTAAGCATGTATTGGATGGATCTATGTATTGTATCTATATAACTGGGAGATAAAAACAAGCCTCCCTACTTGGAATGACAAATCCAATAAATGCATGAGAAACATGTTCACCTCCACATCAATATAACCAACATATCCTCATCATCAACAAAATATATGGAAATATATTATTTCCAATATGATTTGAAACTGTACAAAAGATTAGAAAACCTGTGTCCTATCCATTAGACAATAGGCATTTTTTTCACAGGTTTAATTTTCACATTTCTTGTTAAAAAATATTAATAAGTGATAATTCCAAGAATCACATGTTGAATTCAATAATGCATTGTATTATTACATTAAACTAGATTACTTAAATTAATATTAATAGATAAATTCTCCCCTTCTCGCTTTCAAAAAGTGAAGGGAGCCTGACTTAAGGTTTCCAAGCCAAGCATGAAGAACCCAGAGCTAACTGGTTTCCTCGAAATGTGTTTAAACACAGCAGTTGATTTGACATCCACTTTTAAAGCACTAGTGAGTGTGGACCATGAGAGTAAACTCTAAATTCTAGATCACCTACAAATAACAAGGGTCAAAGTAGACGAATGAGAATATGGTATACATACACATAATGCAATAATCTATCATGTCAAAATATATCTACTAAAGCATCTAATAGAGGAACTGCCAAAATCATCTTAAAGACAGCGGAACAGCATCTAGGTAAAGCACTAACTGAGTGTGGGCCACAAGAGCTGTATCAAATCAAGGGAAACTCTGAATTCTAAATGACCTCAAAATAACAAGGGTCAAGGTCGACCAATCAGACGATGGTATAGATACACACACAATGCAAATTGTTTATTGTATCAGAATATATACTAAAGCATTTAATAAAATATCTATCAAATTCATCTCAAAAACCCTTTTTTAATATGAATTTATATCAAAGCTCAAAGAGCATTATCCTATATTTCAATCTACTTAATCACAATCATAAATTTAACTTAAGCACAACTATGAACGCATGAAGTCTTCATTTTGGAGACTGACAAAAAGTCTCCTAAAGCAGCATAATAGAATCAAAAGCAGGCCAGTTACATGAACTGATAGGTTTCTAAGATTCACCATTAATATTGATCTCTTGATCCAGTGAGTTCTCCTTGTTATTGCACTTGGAAACAGGCCCCTGTTTCTTTGAACCTCTTTTCTTCTTTACAAAGGACAGTCCTTCAGATGCAACTTTTTGAAGGACAACATTATCTCCAACGGATTTAACAATCTGACAAGCCGACTCCTAAAGAGAGAAAATTTAGTATTACATCATAAGCTTCCATTTACCATTCTAAATGCAATCTGACAAGTGCATAAAGAATAGTGTAGTCTACCAAAGGGAAGGAACAAGTTTAGAACTTACAGGACCCAGACCATAAACTCCTTGGGAGTAGTCACCACCAAGAAGTAGGGCGAGGGTAATCTGAAGATTACAATTCACTGAGTCACCAAGCTTGTTAATAGAGAAGGAAGTCCAATCCCATTTGAACATGTACAAGCATAATACTAAATAAATCTTTTCATAAATGCCATTTCTTGTGGAGAGAATGAAGTAGCTTATGACTAATGTATGTGAACCATCCCATATTAGTACCTTCTTGAAGAACAATTCCAAAAGAGAAAATAAAATCTTGTCATGTATAAGAGCTAAATGAGATATTCCTGCCATATCTTAAAGCCAAGCACAACTGCTTTTACAGCTTAAATGCCAACCTCCTGACCTTCTTCTCTTGAAGTTGCTCATCATGATGGCGTCAATTGAAAAATGAACTTTGAAGATACTACTATGCATCATGATCACTCCTCACTCAATTGCATACCAAAAGAATTATCAAATCAACCAGAAAGAAAAGGCTTCATTATTACATTTACATTTACAAGGCAGCTAGAAATTACCAATGAATTCCTTCCAAATCCAAGCTGTCCCTCAATGTCTGCCATTTCATAGCAGACGACATGACCACCATCTCCTAATTTATTAGAAAAATGGATGCCTAATTAGTAAACAGCAAATAATTCAATCCAAGGAAAGTCAAGAGAAAAGCAAATGAGCATCTACTAACCAAGACAGATATCTCTATACACCGTCCTTGCACCAAATAGGAAGACATCTGAATCTGAAGTGAAACATCCATCCTAATAGTCATTATAGAAATGTTAATTTCAATTAGAAATGATGATAAAAATTGTCGATAACATGATGGTGCACATTATGAATCTCCAGTGGACATCAGATACTCCTATATAACTAATAGTAAAAAAATTCTACTCACACATAACGATTCTGAGTTTAACAATGCACATTGTGCTTCCGCCTCCTCAATCCTGAATTTAGATCAACACAAAAAGATATAGAGTTAGTCCAAATCTTTTTGTTTCCAGTAGAAGATAAAAGGGTCAAAAGTACCTAAAATATTACCCATCTAAGCAAGGGATACCAAGTGCCGTGGCCAAAACTTTTGCCTCTTTTATCATGCATGAAAACTCAGATCCCATATTTCTTCGTAGTGAGGTAACCTTCTGCAAGTTTTTTTCATCTCGAGTAACCTGCCTTCATGAACTAAAAGAAGTTAGTATGAGGAATTAAAAAAAAAAAAACACCAAAAAGAATATTGTAAAGAAGGTATACAACAGGGTCCATTGGATACAAGGATTATCACCTCACTTCCTGAATTTAAGCGGCGCCTATAAGTTGGTAACTTAATAGCAGGAATTGATCCATCTACAGACAACAAATATTACTTAGATTTCAGAAATGTGGTCAAATGCTTTGGAAAGCAAAGACATCTTAACTAAATACACTCTTTTTCATTTACTTAGGCAAGCAAAAATTGATATATGACCATAAATGAGCTGAAACCCATGTATGTAGATAGTATAAGTAGAAAGCCTCGCTTCAGAGGAGGGGAAAAAAAAGGTACCGAGGCATAAAGACAAATTATTCTTAAAAATCAAGCCCGTTAGTAATTCTTTTACAAGAATCAGACACAGTCTTCACAAGAATGAAAATGTCAAACATTTAAAACATAATTGAAGAGAACACCAAAAAAAAAGGGGGGGGGGGGGGGGGGAGACAAAAAAACAAGAAAAANCGAAAATTAGGCTGCAATTTAGAGCGATGAGAGCTCTAAGGCGGTGAAAGAGACCTCTGAGATAATTCTTCTCCTTCATACAGGAGTGTAATTTGTTTACCTTTTGGAGTTGAACCATCCAGCAGGAGAGATCGATGCACAACTTCTTGTTCCTAAACCCCAAATTCAAAAGCATATTTATATAACCCATTTAAAAAAAAATGGAAAGTGGATAGGAAAATAACAATGGTCTATCCGGTTGGCAAGAAAGTGAGGGAAAAAAGAGTGGGAACTTACTGGAGATGGTGGAGTGGAAGAGTTTTCCTGCATGATTCTAGGATATCCCACAAGTTCTTCACACCCATGTCGATGTCACTGTGCGTTTGCGAGAGAGAGAGAGAGAGAGGGAATTTCTAGAAGGTTGAATTTTTCAAAAACTCGAATTTTATCCGTTAATGGCCACTTTTGCAACATGACCACATGAGAGAATGATTAGAGGGGACTTGGGCCTTCTCGCCGGCGACTGGTCTATACCCGATGAATCGAGAAATCAGTTCTATTGGGCTACCTGAAACCAGCCCATTCCCAGAGCCAGAGCCAGAGGGGTCGCTTGGTACGCTTTTTATGGTAACTTTTTGCTTCTTTTTTTTTTTTACAAGAAATATAAAAATATTAACAAACAATTCAAAATATAAAATACTCACAAAACAGTTCAAATTACTTTTATTTTTATGTTTTTATAATTTTCTTTTTATGTTTGATGCAGTGCAAAAAATGTTTGTCGAACTTAAAATATTTTCCAACAAACAAAAAATTAACCAAAGCATGTATTTTTTTAAAATGTTTTAGAGTTTCAAAAGTGTTAACATTTTCCCAAATCTTAACAGTTAGTACTTCACCTCCAAACTCAACCCCATCACAGTACTCGTAAAAGACAAGAAAAGCTCTGTTCTCTCTCCTTGAGAACGAAAAAACCCATCTCCCTTGCCAGTGCTAGAGGAGGAGGGGAATCCCTCCCCTCCTCTCTGTTTTTTGTTTTGATGCTTATACAGGTTTTTGCTTTCCTTTTTGCTGGTTTTCTCTCTTCTGGAGAGAACTCCGATCTCTCTAGGACTTGCTCTAGATTAAATTAACCCTCAAATATCAAAAGCTACATCTTTCCCTCTCCACCGTCATCTTCACCGTCGTGGATCGCCATCTTCGCAGTCCCATTGACCGGTCCTTTGGAGTTTTGAAGATTGAAGTTTTCAAAGCCCGATCTACTCTTCCCCATCAGCCTCCGGCCACAACGCACCCCTCCTCCAACTCCACCGGCGTTCTAGCTTCCTGGCGCCCGGCTCTGTGCATCGTTCCAATCTGCACGCGCCGACGCGTGGACCACACGCCCCTGCGTGTGGATCTCACTCGCTGGTGCGTGTATCTCACGCGCCGTGCAGTCTACCACCGACGACTTCCTCCTTTGCAGCCGCTGTTGTTTGAGTTTTACCTGTTATATTATGTAATTGTCTTTCAATTTCTGTCGTTCTTTCTGTTTCTCTATATTTTCTTTGTTGGTCTGGCCAGGGAACACCCTTCAATGGTTCCATTTAAGTTTTCTGCAGCCCCTCTATTGCAACAACCTCTTCACAGATGTTGTTGCCTTCACAGTAATGGACTCTTCATTGAGTTTGTTTGCCTAATCCGCGATGGACTCTTCACAGAGTTTTATTGCATTCAAAACCGTGTTGCGTGGCCCTGGGAGCGGCCTGGTGGACCTTGTTTGGTCTTAGCCATTGCCCATCGTCTGGTTCTTTTGAACCAGATCCAGATATTGCTACCACGCTACTTTTTCTTTGCGGTCTTGTTGTTGGGTTTCACTGGTTGTATCTTCTCCCTTGTTGCTTCCTGTTTAAGTCTGTTTAGCTTGTTGGTGGTTGCAAGCCTGTATTGCTTTCGATCTGGGTGTTCTCAGCTCTTGAATGTTTGTTCATTACAACAAAAAAAAAAACTCAACCCCATCACCTCCTTCTCCTTCTCCTTTCCTTCAAGCTCCAATCTTTTCCACTTCAACCCTTTCTCTCTCTCTCTCTCTCTCTTTATCTATATATATATCTAAGGGTGCAAACGAGCTAAGTTTGGGCGAACTTGGACTATCCGGGCTCAGCTTGTTTATTTTGGGCTCAGGCACGAGTTTTATTTTAATTCAAAATCTTAACATTAAAAAAAAAAAAAAAAACAAACAAACAAACAAATTGACATTTAGAGAAATGCTACAGATCCGGAAACTTTTTCTCGAATTTGTTTCCCGACTGATGTGGCTAATGCCACGTTAGTTCAAGAAAAAGATGGACACTAGCTTTTGGGTTTCATATTGAAATTAAAAAATTTGCAAAAAAATAGTGAAAGCTGTCCTTGGCAAATGGAGAGGGTGTACGTCAATGTACTGTCCTAAAAATACAAAAAATACCTTTATGTCTATTTCTCAAAAATTTGAAAAGAAGCCTCCCAAAAAATTGAAAGTTCATTTCACAAGCAATACCACCCTAAGCCTCTCCCTCTCTCTTTCTCTCGGCAGTCCTCGGCAAATCTGGTTTGGACTGTTTGACGTTCTTCTCTACTCCAACTCTGCCTTTCTCCACGGTCGCTTCATCTTCCGTTCAACCAACCACAAACCCTTAAGTATCCTTTTTTTCCCCTCATTTTTATTTTTGCTATAGTTCATGGATTGCCTGATTTGTGTGTTTTGGAGTTTGCCATTGTGGGTTGTCTGGTTTTGCTTTTTCGGTGCATCCTTTGTTTGGAGTTTCTTCTGAAAATTTGAAATTGGTTTTGTTATATATTATTTCTAAGAAAATGAAAGGGATATATATGTAAACCATTTTAATTGTTGATGGGTTTCTGGATTTGTTCATTTGTATGTGTGTGTATGTGTGTGGTGTTGAAGTTAATGGGTTAGGGTTTCTGGGATATATGTGTAAACCCTTTTAATTGTTGATAGGTTTCTGGGTTTGTTTATCTGTACGTGTGTGTGTGTATGTATGTGGTGTTGTGTTTTGTGAATTTGAGGTCATTGTGGGTTTGGGCTCTTATTCACCATCTGTTTTGGTTGCTAAAATAATGGTGGGAAATAGTATAAAAAATGCCATGGTAGTTGGTGTATAAAAGTTATTGCTTTTTTATTATTATTATTTATTTTTTTATCAATGTTGATTGTGGATTGACTTGCTTCTACAGCTAATGGATTGGAGAATATTAACGGGTTAACAACCTTGATGCTTAGCATGAAGCACTAATGCCCTATATAAAGAATCTGAGTTAATTGAGGTAGCTTTTATAGAAATATATTCTAGTAATTGTTTTCAATGATTTGTTTCTAGCAAAAGATAATTTTTTTTTTTTTTTTAAATGCACATTGTTTGACTTTTGTTTCTTTGGTAGAGAGGTGCTTTTAGCACGAAAGTTGAATTGTGAATTTATCTCCATCCAGTTAGGATCTCCTGTAATTTGTGACATTGATACCGAGTGCAATGATGAATGTGAGCAACGATGAAGCTCTTGACCCTCCTCTTCGGCCTCCAATTGGTTAGTTAAAAAAAAAAAAAAAACAACAATTTGATTGTATTGTATGATTTGTTAAACTTATGTTAATTGTTTCCTTTTAACTTTGTTTTCTTTTTTATCATATAGATGGAAAGCAAATTGAATGTGAGTTAGATGTGGATGATAATGAGGACAATGATAGAGGAAAAGATATAATCACTCTTGAAAATCAAAGGGTTGAAGAACCGAAGGTTGGTATGATATTTGATTCTGAAGAAAATGTTTTATCATATTATAAGCAGTATGCCAAGCAAGTAGGTTTTGGTGTGACAAAAAGATCTCGTAAAATTGGAGATGATGGAAATTTAAGATACTTCACCATTGCATGTCTTCGTGAGGACAAGTCAAAAAGCAAAGCATCTAATATCGTTAGGCCAAAACCAATGGAGAAAATGGAGTGCAAGGCAAAGATCAATGCAAAATTAAGTGAAGATGGAAGATTTAAATTGTCTAAAGTCTTGCTTGAACACAATCATGTAGTAAGCCCAAGGAAGGCAAAATATTTTAGATACCATAATAAGTTAAATGCTCATATGAAAAGAAAGCTTGAACAACTAGATGATGCTGGAGTTCGTATGAGTAAAAGTTACAAAGCTCTTACTATTGAAGCGAGTGGGCATGAGAATCTTCGATTTGGAGAGAAAGATTGTTGAAATTACATTAGCAAAGTAAGGAATGAGCTACTTGGAGAAGGAGATGCCGAAGCATTGCGCAACTATTTAATGAGAATGCAACAAAAAAATGACCGCTTTTTCTATGTCATAGACTTTGATGAAGAAAACCGTTTGAAAAATATGTTTTGGGCAGACGCACGAAGTATGGCAGCATATGAATCTTTTGGAGATGTCATAACATTTGACACTACATACTTGACTAATAAATACAAGATGCCATTTGCGCCTTTTGTTGGAGTGAATCACCATGGTCAATCCATACTTTTTGGGTGTGGATTACTATCAAATAAGAATACCGATACTTTTGTGTGGTTGTTTGAAACATGGTTAAAGTGCATGTCAGACCGAACTCCTAATGCAATTATAACTGATCAAAATAGAGCTATGCAAGCTGCAATTAGGAGAGTATTTCCAAGAGCCAAACATAGATTTTGTTTATGGCATATAATGAGCAAAGTTCCACACAAGCTTGTATCTTACTCTCAATATGAAAACTTTAAGGGTGCTCTATTAAATTGCGTATATGACTCTTTGACTTGTGATGAATTTGAAACAAGATGGCAACAAGTAGTTGAGAGATATAATCTTAAGGAGAATGCATGGTTATGTCAATTATATGGTGAGCGGCATCAATGGGTACCGGCATATGTGAAAGGTACATTTTGGGCCGAAATGTCCACTACACAACGAAGTGAGAGTATGAATGCCTTCTTTGATGGTTATGTGGGGCCAAGTACCACGTTGAAGAAATTTATTGGGGATTATGACAATGCTTTGATGAGAATGGTGGAGAACGAGCATCTAGATGATTTTGGTTCTTTTAATAAAATGTTTCCACTTATAACTCTTCATTCTATTGAGCATCAACTTCAAACTATTTACACAAATGAAAAGTTCAAAAAAGTTCAAGAGGAGTTTAGGGGATTCATGATGTGTTTTACATCCCTACTAAAATGTGAATGTGCAATTTCTACGTATGAAGTTATTGATCGTGTAAGAGTTAATGGTGACTTCACAAAAGAAGTAAAATATTGTGTTTACTTTAATGACAATGAATATGAGGTAAAATGCACTTGTAGATTGTTTGTATTCAGAGGAATCATATGCAGGCATGCCCTTATTGTTCTTACCTTGGTAAAAGATGTGAAAGAGTTGTTGTAATGACCTAGATTTTAAAATTCTTATTGAAATAATATTAAATAGATTAAAAAGATAATAAATAAATTAGAGCAATGATATATGAATTAATGATATTAAATAACTATTTGGTGTTAAAGATATATATTACATTGACTATTGACCTCTTTTGAGTATCACTTTAATTCTCAAATTTAGCTTCATAAGTATGTTTATGGGCATAATTAAACACAATTTAGTGAATAAATTATTTATGTTAGTATTTGGTAAAATCAAAAATTTATTTGAAGCTTTTTAATTTTTGGCTTAAAAAGCAGTGTCTTAATTTTCGTACTGTCTAGTAAAGATTAAAACTACTAAGGAAAGGTAGGCTAGCCACTTTTATTGAAAATTTGGAGGCTTCTTGTAAGAATGATCATGAGATAATATCTTGAACCATTAATAAGGCAAGTGGCCAAGTGTGAATGCAAGCTTAAAGTCTAATTAAGTGGGAAACTTTGTAAGGGCCAGAACCTGAGTCAAACGAACTTGGATGAAGTCAAAGAAAAAATATAAAATGTTTGTCTCGGAGTCCTCTATCTACCCTCAAAATTTCATGTCAATCGGAGTAAGTTTGGATACAAAAAAATAGATCGGAGTGCACTGCCCTCATGTTGGACGAAATTGATAAGATAGACTAGAATCATGGAATGTGGACCAGGTTCATGTTTTTAGTTGAATACCTCTCAACCCTTGGATTAAAAGTAGGAAAATGAATCCTAGCCATCCATCCTCTTATAGATAGAAGCTTGTATTTAACCCTTAGATCAAAAGTATTAAATTGAATCCTAGCCATTCATTTTCTTATAAATAGGAGGCTAAGTAATTCATTTTTTTTCACTTAAGCTCTTTCACCTTCTTAGCAAGAGAAGATTACTTGCTCCTCCTTTCTTTCTCTTCCTTAGCTCTAAGTCAAAAATCATATGGCTTAGATCCTTCTTGTAGTCTTCAAGTGTTCATAGTTTTCTAGTTAGCTACCTAAAGAAAATTGTGTGGAGTTCTACTTCAAGGCTATTGGGTAAGTATTCCTTGTGTAATTATAATGATTTATTGTTGTATTATTTGTTCTCATCTAATTGTTTAAGACCCAATAAGCTTATGATGTAAAACAAGGCAATAAATGAGTTAATGATAAGAGTTCATAGACGAATTGATTAAAGGCTTATGATATTATCTATATTTATTACATATACTATTTACTTTACAGCTTTTATATTCAGTCATTTATTTTATTGTCATTTAAATTTTAATTCATATTTTTGGCGGTACGGACCATCGGTCTCATCCCCGAAATATGAATCATGCTTTATATATAGTATTTATAATACTAGTTTTTATTTTGTGATATTGGCCATTAGCCTCGTCACCAAAAACGAATTCAGAAATAAAACTATTTATAAGTAACTATCTCAAATTTATATAATAAAATGAGTAAGTAAAGATGAAGTGACGGATAATAAATAAATATAAAAAGATGAGGGTTTTTAAACAATAATATTATTTGAGAATGAACTAATATATAAATATTATTTGTATGTATATATTTGTATGCAGAAGTGGAACAGAAATTCTATACTAAGGAGAGTAAGTATAGATGTACTTACTGAGTATTAGCTTTATTTTCTTGGTATAGGAATTCTTATTTTGCCTTATTGATATAATTTTCGCATTACAACTGTTGCATAATGTGTCTAATAATATGGGCTGATAAGATAGCCACCTTAAGAACAAGCTGGGTGGATTGCCGCGAGAAACTGTCGGTATCTCAGTGGATGGGGGTATATAACCATCCAACAGGCCTAATATATAATTAAGCTAGGGCGGTGTAATTGCCAGCACCAAACAGGTAAAACTCTAAAGTAAGATGGACATAACGGACGTGAACGGGCTGAGAGCTCATGACGAGAGGTCTGAAGAAAGATTATCATAAAACACAAACTAATATGTCACTACGCTGCATTCGCAACTCATGCATCATTATATATTTTATTCCTTAATCTTACTTTGTCTCAAACTAAGCTTTTAGTCTTTATTTCTAGAAAAATAGATTACTCACTTGTTTGTCCATGTAAATATGATAACGCCATATTTACATAGACCTTGACGCAGGAATAGAGAGTGAGGACGGTAGTCATTTTATTGATTTTGATGGTTGATAGATCATCTATGGCGAGATTGATGCTTACTCTTTGAAGCAAGTCTCATTTATGTTAATCGTTTTTATTATATAATGTGATGTGTGCTAACTTGACAAAGAGTACTATATTAATTTAGTGCCGTCTGTGGCATATATTTGGTACACCTAGTATGTACATATGTTGTAATGAAACTATATTTCTATTTTCATTAAATAATATATCACCTTAAGGTATTTCAGTCAGCTCAATTGTGTTGTACAAACTATTTATAGGCTACAGAAAAAGTAAAAAAAATTATATACATATTCCGCTGTAAAATTGTATTTCTAAAAGTTACAGTGTAATGACTTCGATATTCGCTAGTTTAAATAACGGGGCGTTACAGTTGCTATCCAAATATATTCTTAACCGATGGAGGAAGGACTTAAAACGAAAATATACTTTCGTTAAAAGTAGTTATGACGATTTGAGTGGCAATCCGAAAGCACAAAAATATGATGATTTATGCAATGATTTTTCTGAAGTAGCATTTCTTGCATCAGATCATAATGAAACATATATGACAATAAAGGCTTGTGTACGTAAGTTAAAGGAGGAATTGCTTTGTAATGGCTTAAGGAGTGAAAGCAATTTGAGTAGTGCATCTTCTCTTCACATTCCAGGTGCATATTCAATTTGTAATGAAGCAGCTGATGGGAGGTATAAGAAATGTAATAAGTTGTAGAGTCCTTTAGTTGCAAAAAGTAAAGGAAAGCCATCGTCAACACGAAAGCAATCCATTGTAGAAAAGGTGGTTAGAAAGTTACAATTAACGAAGGTACAACAGAAGAAATGACAAGAGCAAGTTGCACTTTGTATTCCTATTTTGATCCTTGAAACTGTATATTTTAAATTTAGTTTGTGGGACAAAATTTTATTTTGTAATTAGCATTGGTCCATGCACCTTTAATTTTGTAATTATGCTTCAAGAGAAGCAAATGTGCCCAATAGCCTTGAATGGTATACCATTTATACCTTTTAGCATTGTAATTATGCTTATCTTTGTATATATTGATTGGGATTCATTATTTTTTGTAGACTTATTCTATATGTATATGGCTAATTTGGGCACCTTTTTTTGTTTACTGCTCTTGTGTTCTTGGTTTTATAGTACATGATTTTTCATTGAAAGAATTCATCCTAGTACTTGGACAAGATCATGTGTGGATGGAATGTGTTGATGTTTATGAGTTTTATTGAATAGATTGCATGGATGAGGTTGTCATATCTAATTCTATAAAACATTCCTGGGTAGATTTATTAATGTCATTTAGAATTCTTCAACCAGTGATTATGTGCGTATATCATAATATAGAAGAAAGGCTTTTGAACAAATGAACTAAGAAAATCAAAGTTGTTTACTTAATTCCATATTGTGGCTTCCACTCGAAGTAAATCACATTAATTCAAACGAGGATAATATTTCACCAATCATATTCACGAAAAAGTTAGTAATTTAAAAAAATCACATACATAAGTTGTTTATGACTTTAATCTGTTGAATGTACACACAAAATATGAGACAAAAGGTTCATAAATATACAATAAGGATAGCACCAACAGGAATTGTCACAGCCCAAGAATTAAGTAAACTCATCCACTATTTCTATTATAACACTGTCAAGTCCTCTTGCGAACTCCACTCCTAGCTTCTATGCAAATAGAATTACATAGACTGCAGCAAATCCTCTTGTTGCAATAATTCAGTTCCATCGGCACCTCCTTCAAGTGTAGAAATTCATTTGAATATGTAGCTTGATGCCTCCACAGCAAGCAGCAATTCTTATGTACAACAACAAAACAATCAAACACGTGAATAGAGCCTTGTATAAAGAAAGTTTTATTTGCATAACAACATTGACAAGTAAAATGCCCAAAGGCTTTTATGAAATGCAACCTCTCAAATTTACAAACTCCAAATCACAACATCCAATTTTATTGCCAACATTAATATATAATTGAACCATTCTTCTTTTTTTTTTTGACATGTCCGCACAAGATGGGGAGGGGATTTGAACTAGTGACATTCACTTTATTAAGTGTGGTTCCAGCCGATTAAGCTACCTCTTAAGGACATAACTGAACCATTTTAAGATTGCACTAATGAACAAACTGATAACATCTAATAACTGAACCATTTCTAACATATAAAGAATGTCCATGAAATTAATGTTGCAATTACTAATAGGAAATAACAATTTAAAAAAATTAACACATTGATGACATCTAATTTTCTTTAGCCTTGTACAGATTACCATGGCATTTTTTATACTACTTTCCACCATTATTTTAGCAACCAAAACAGATGGTGAATAAGAGCCCAAACCCGCAATGACCTCAAATTCACAAAACACAACACTATATACATACACACACATGTACAGATAAACAAACCCAGAAACCCATCAACAATTAAAAGGGTTTACACATATATCCCATAAACCCTAACCCATTAACTTCAACACCACACACATACACACACGTACAAATGAACAAACCCGAAAACCCATCAACAATTAAAAGGGTTTACATATATATCCCTTTCATTTTCTTAGAAATAATATATAACAAAACCAATTTCCAATCTTCAGAAGAAACTCCAAACAAAGGATGCACCAAAAAAGCAAAACCAGACAACCTACAATGGCTAACTCCAAAACACACAAATCAGACAATCCATGAACTATAGCAAAAAAAAAATGAAAAAAAAAAAAGGGGCATACCTGAGGGTTTGTGGCTGGTTGAACGGAAGATTAAGCGACCGTGGAGAAAGGCAGAGTTGGAGTAGAGAAGAACGTCAAACAGTCCAAACCAAATTTGCCGAGGACTGCCGAGAGAAAAAGAAAGGGAGAGGCTTAGGGTGGTATTGCTTGTGAAATGAACTTTTAATTTTTTGGGAGGCTTCTTTTCAAATTTTTGAGAAATAGACATAAAGGTAATTTTTGTATTTCTAGGACAATACATTGACGTACACCCTCTCCATTTGTCGAGGACAGTTTTCACTATTTTTTAGCAAATTTTTTAATTTCAATATAAAACCCAAAAGCCAGTGTCCGTCTTTTTCTTGAACCAACGTGGCATTAGCCACATCATTAGCCACATCAGTCGAGAAACAGATTCGGGAAAAAGTTTCCGGATCTATAGCATTTCTCTGACACTTATGTTCCCTTTGGCAGATTAATCTCCACATCACAATCATCAATACATAATCAACTAACAGAAATACAAAATCAACTAAAATGCTAAAGAATATTAAACAAACATAATTATGTTCCCTCATGCAAATTAATTTCTGCCTTATTATCATCATACAGAATCAACTAAAATGCTAAAAAATATTGAACAAACATAACAGATTAATCTCAACCTTACAATCATCTATACAAAATTAACTAAAATGTTAAATAACATTGAACAAATATAACAGATTAATCTCTACCTCACAATTCCATACAGAATCAACTAAAATGCAACATTGAACAATAACAATTATTTTTCCTCTGGCAGATCAATCTCCACCTCACAATCATCAGTATCATCCACCTAACATAACAAATGCAAAGTAATTAGTTCAAGTACAAGATATTAAGAAACTGAAGATAATAAAAATAATTTAGGAAAAATTGAAACTCACCACACCACCTTTTTTTAGCCCATACATTGATCTTAACCAATCAGCCCCATATAATAACTTTTCAATTATCTCGGGTTATAATGAAGCTCTTTGGGGATCAATAATCCTTCCCCCATCATTAAAAGTAGACATTGAAGTCACAATAATAATAGGGGTTAACAAGATATCTTTGGCTATTTTATACAAAATACAGTACTTCAAGGTATTGGCTTTCCACCATTCCAATGCATTAAATTCCAAACTCTTCTCAGGAATGAATACACTCTCTTCCAAGTATATGTCCAAGTTTGATTTAATAGGTTGCTACACCGAATCAATAGTTTTAAGGAATGACTTAAACAAATCCATATCACCTTCACCCTATTCACAAATTGCATCACTACTTGAAGCACCATGTGAAGAGCTTTTTTGAAGATTTTGTTCCACAAGGTTTGAATTGTGCTTATTGACATACGTATCATAAATTTCTTTCATACTTTTTTCAACAAGCTTTATATTTGCAATAGCTTCACTCTCTGTGTAGGTTATTAGAAAGCAAAATCTTATCAACAGCATCTTACACCTTCACTACCCAAAAAAAAAAAAAAAAAGATTTTTTCACGTGTCTACAGTAGCTTTCAGCATGCCATGTCACTAATTAGTGACCTACCAATAACTGACACGTCAAGAACCTATTTTTTGACGTGTTAAAGTTGCCACATTAATAATTACTTACGTAGCAATTTTAACACGTCAAAAAATATCAATGTGTTGAATTTTGGCATGTCAAAAAATTAAAATTAATTTTAAAATTAAAAAAATGTATTCCAATAGCATAATTTTTTGTCGTAACAAATAGAGCCACGTCAAAAAATTTTGATGTGCTATTTTGCCAAGTCAAAAAATTTTAAATGGCAAAATGCCACGTCAATAATTATTGACGTGACACTATTTGCCTCATCAATAATTTTTAATATTAATATATCATTAATTAATTTAGGGTTTAATTTTATTGTAGTTTACGGTTTTTTTTTTCTTTCTCTATATATTGATTGTAGTTAACGGTTTTTTATTTTTCTCTCTATTTACATTTTTCCAATGCAGTGAAACTCCTGCATGTTTGGGAATCACTAATTTGATAGGAATTTTGAAAATATGAAATTTTTATGTTGAAAATATATTCAATTTTTAACTATAATATACTATATTTTTATTAGGTGTTTTTTTCTTGTAACCAAACCACCTAGATTTCCTAATTTAAGAATCTATTTTTATTATTATATATTTACATTGACAAATGGCCACCGTAGCATTTTGGATAATTGACAACTTATTGGTTTTTTACTGAGCATAATAATCGTTTTAATTGACAACTTATTGGTTTTTTGTTGAGCATAATAATTGTTTTAATCGTTTGATGAGGATAATTGACAGCTTATTAGATTTTGGATAATTGATAATTGACAAATGTATTCTCCCACATAAAGATTTTTTATGAGCATAATAATCGTTTTAATAAATTAACTTAGTCTTTTAAACTTTTATGAGATAATTGAGGTTATTACTCTAAGCTCGATTCTTAATCTATGTGATCTTGTAATTTGGATATTATGGTTATTAAATATTAAGAATATTGGTTTTTAGAATTTAAACATTTAATTGGAGATCAACACAATTCTAAGCTTGATCAATTCATTATTGTATTTAAGTATATACATATATATACACACATTTTTTAACATTTTGATTAAATATGATAACTCTAACTATGGAAAGTTCAGAATACGAGACGAGTGGACGAAGGTACCGCAACGTACCAAGAAGGTTATATGGGACACCTTGATGATATGATTAAACTATATGTAATATGATAACATGTGTATTTTATTATGTCAAATGCCCCTTAATGCATAAAATAAACGCATTAATTACTGTTAATATATATATATACACACACACCTCATTTGTTACATATGTATGCTCATTTTTTAACTTGTGCAAGTGGACTTTTACATCCCGCCTGGATATGACCTCGTGGCCGTAAAACGGGATGCGTTTCGAGATATGGGCTCCAAGTTGAAGAGTTGGAGACACTCATTAAAAATTCTCTAAAAATTCAACCGGACGATACTTCTAACACCGTGAAGGCTAGAATGGGGCAAAATTTCATTAACAACTACGACCCCTTCGACTTGGAAGTGTTGTTGGACATATGGTGTAACAAGAAGAATCAGATAGGTCACAATCGAAATCATTATTTTGTATAGTTTCATTAATTATAATTGTATTAGAGCTGACATATTAAGAATATTAATTGTCTAAGAGTATACTGTGTATATGAAGGAATTGCGAGCATTGAACACAACGCTCCACTGCACCGGGTCAAAGAGTTTTGCTAGGGTGACACATCAAGAAGTATGTGTCTCATATATGTAGATGTAAACATTTTTATTATATATCTAACCATATGTTTATGTTTTAGTTTTTATATGTAGACCATGTCTTTAGGCATTCCTCCTACACGAGCGTTGTCTTACATCAGTACACACATGAATAAGGACAGTAAATTTCCAAATGATGTGGTCAAAGAGAGATGTGTATGCTACGAACCCAAATATCTTGTGATATAATTCATGATTAAGCTACTTATATGATGTACTAACTATTAATGTAACATACGGGAGAGGATGAAGGAACTAATACCCACGGACCCTGTAACATCGTCGAGCGTGACTGAAGGAATGGCACGATGGGCACCGAACGACGCGTACTGTAATACCCCGATAAAAACCAACCTTTTTACTAGACAAAATATTTTCCATATGAGCAATCAAAAAAGGCTTTTAACGAGACCCAAAACCCTTAGCGTTAGCGTAATCACGCTTTGAACCTTTAGAAAATAAAAGCCAAACACTGACCCTCAGGAAGTGGACGTACGCTAGGTCTGGCGGAGGTACGCTGCTGTCTGTAGTGCGAACGTACAAGGGGGACCATCGGACGTACGCTCTGTAAATAGTACAATGGGCGTACGTGGGACCACCGGACGTACGCTACTTTTTGGGGTACTCTTTGGGTAATACCTGGATGTACGAGACACCCTCTGAACCAATGTGCAAAGACCACCGGATGTACGCTAAGGTTGCCGAACGTCCACTGCTCTATCAGAGAGTTGGTGGCAAACTTTCCCTATAAATAGCTCGTCCCACCTCTCATTTCTCACGCTTGTTTCCTTCCCCTGGTATGCCCCTAGGCTGCCAAAATCCTTTCCTTGAGTTTTGAGTGAGAAATTGGTGAGAGTGAGCTTCAAGGAGGAGTTTTCGGGGAAGGAAACGAGCAATGCATACTCATCTAACTCAGATCTCGGATGAATACGCCCGAATAAAACAAGAGGAAATCTGATTGCTGAAGACAGGCGCATTGCCAGAAGGATCTGATCATTAAAGGATTGCATTTCTCTCTAGTATCAACAAGGACTATGAGGCACTAGTTAAGGATGAGGAAGACCCGTCCAAAGACTCGTTTGAGGAGTGATAGGTCTTAGGGTAGTAATCCTTAGATGTTAGATAGCTAGGTTTTCTCTCACCCTTAGCAATGGTGAGTTTTGGTGTTTGGACATATGGGGTTGATTGTAAAGCACAAAAGAATTTTCATTGTACCCTGAATTTCAGAAATAAAATCATTTTGACCTACCTTGTTATTTCTAAATTTTCTGTGCATTGAAAATTTTCTAAAAGCTTTAAAAAAAAAAAATTTAAATTTAGGGTTAAGCGGACGTACGCCATTAACCCAGCGTTTTATAAAAACAGCCTAACATCCTCAAACCCTATTCATTTGGATTTTCTCCTATTTTCTCTCTACCCAAACACTCTACACTGATTTTCGGCCAAGTCTCTAAAGATTTGAAGGGATTCCCACCTCATTTTTTAGATTAAATCAAGGTATAAAGATTTTTCCCCAAGTTTTCGCAATTTTAGGGTTTGGTTTGAAATCTTTGAAATTTCTTGCATTTTTGCATATTAGCTGGCTTGGTTGTGAACTAGGATCATGCATTGGAGAGTGTAGGACCATTTTGTTGCATCATTTTTGCTTGAATCATACCCATTCGGATTTAGGGGTTTTCGCCCTAAATCCGAGAAAACCTCCTTGAAATCCAACATTGATGTGTTCTTTAGATTTCCTTAGTGCTTTTGTTGAGATTGAACCGAAACCCATTGGTCAATTTGATCAATTTTGATAGACCCAAATCCTAGTTCTTGAATTTAGGGATTTTTGCCTAAATTCGAATTTTGTTGATTTTATGGCTTATCTTGGGTCGTTCGGACCAATTGAGACCCAATAATTGTAATTGGGACTCCGATCTATGAGTTTGACCCTTGACCCGAAATTCTGCCCAATTTTGTAAAATTACCAAAATACCCCTCACCCCCAAGGAATAGGGTTTTTGCCCTAATTCAATCCCCTAAAAGCGGAAACTCGAGCCTACTTAAATTTTTGGAGGCATGAACTTTTCTCAAGGACTCAATTGCTAACCCGGTCCTTGGAGACCCATCCAAGTCTCACAATTTACTAAAATACCCTTCTTTTCCTAAAAGTGGCATTTTCATCTTTTACCACCTAACCTAATCAACTAGGTCCCAATTGATCACCATGGGATCCAATACCACCTAGTTAATCGTATCCCTCATTATTTTTTATTAACCTCAATTTACCAAAATGCCTTTCTTTTCCTAGAAGGGGCAATTTTGACCTTGTAGGCTTACCTTATTCTAATACGCTTAAAATCATTGCTAGGTACTTCATATCTTTCTAGCTAACCAAAATCTTGGATATTTTGATAATCCTAAAATGCCCTAATTTTTCGGCATCATTACAAGCCACCCAAATTTGGATCCACCGATACGACTTCGTTTTCTTTTTCCCTGTACATGCATTTTAGGGCATGTAGAAATAGGACCTTTGCACGAGTAGGGTTTTGCATGGGAATTTTAAGAGTTGGTATTAATAGGAATTTTTTGTGCAGGACGATGATACGCACACGCGCTAGTGAGGCCGCTTCTTCCTCGGCTGCACACTAGCGACCACGTCGAGCACCTTTACAGGAGGCTCAAGACCCCGAGTCCGAGCCTTAGGTTGTGATGGAAGACGTGGAAAGTGACGACGCCGCCAGAGACAAGCCTGTCCCTGGTGAGCCGATCAGAGAGGCCAATACCGCCACAAATAAGGAGGATGTCGAGCTGGTATATGACCACACCTGTTTCTGGAGGGATAAGGTCAGCCCCGATACTTCCGCTACTATCATGGGTGCAAGATCATCATCGAGAGGGGGGCCACTATAGAGGAGTTTGACGAGCGCACACCGAGGGTACAGGCAATGCTAGATGCCTAAGGGTGGACTGACATGGTAAAGGATCACCGCCCTGCGGTGGAAGCCATAGTGTGGAAGTTCTACACGAACCTCCACTAGAGACACGACGACTCGTTTCGTACATGGCTTAGGGGGACAGCGATAAAGGTGACCCCTACGCTCATCAGCCCGATCACCAGAGCACCTCGTGTATGTGACCCGGATTACCCATATCAAATCGATCATCTCCCCGCTCGTGCCGACCTAGTAGCATGTTTCGCCAAGGGGCGCCCTCACCAGATGGAGCTAGACGAAGAGGGTAGCTTCTAGATTAACGACTTCAGCAACAATGTTCAGTGCATCTACCACATCTTGGCGAGTCGGGTACTTCCGGTCATTAGCCACACGATGATCACTATAGAGAAGGCAAGATGTCTATATGCCCTGTTGACCCAGACTCCCATCGACTACAGCTCTGTGGTCACTTCCACTATGATGTCGGTCTGACTCTTGGGCAAGGGTTTCGCGCTGCCATACGGGGCCCTGATCACTCGGATTGCGGAGCACTTCAGGGTGGACATGACAAGGCTGAGGGAGGTTCAGCCAGAGAAGGGGGCTATGGGAGTACGCTTCCTCAACTCAAGTCAGGCTCACTTGCGGGAGGTAGAGAATGAGCAGAGGGTCCAGTGACCTCGGAGGGCAGCCCGAGCTGGCAGGGTACCTGCTAGGGTGGAGGAGCGCTTGGACCACGTAAAGGATTCACTCCCAGAGGCACGAGAGGCTCTACAATAGACACAACAAACCCTCCAAGCGATGTAGCAGACTAAGGTTGAGGATCGTTCCGTCCTGGACCAGCTATGCGAGCACCTCATGGGGCCTTTGGACGTCAGAGACTACGACATCCATAGCTCCAGTTTCAGCCGAGGCCGAGGGAGCCCTAGGGTAGGAGGAGTCCTAGTGCCCGTGGGAGCCCAGGCATTAGAAGGAGCCCGAGCGTGAGAGGGACACCAGTGCGAGTGTCTGCAGGGCCGACTCCGAGGAGACGACCACACTCGTAGTTTTGATGTTGTTTGATGTTTATCATGCTAGGTGTTTGCTTTTCTTTTCTTCGGTTAAGTCTACCACGGTGGTGGCAATTTTGGGATGTATTTTGCTACAGGTTAAGTCCACCATTTTTAGGGTGGCAATTTTGTCTTGTATGTATATATCTATGAGTGCTTGTGCATGTTGGTATGATGGTACGCTATTTTCCTTAAGCTTTGGACTGCAAAACTTTTAACATGATTTATTTTCTCTTTCCAAATTTCGTATTGCAAAACCTTTTTCAAAAATGAATGTTTTATCCTTGGTTTTAAAAGCTCTAAATTTTGATGACGAAATTTCTATAAGGAGGGGAGAATGTAATACCCCGATAAAAACCAACCTTTTTATTAGACAAAATCTTTTCCATAGGAGCAATCAACAAAGGCTTTCCATAAAGGCTTTTAACGAGACCCAAAATCCTTAGCGTTAACCTAATCACACTTTGAACCTTTAGAAAATAAAAGCCAGAAACTAACCCTCAGGAGGCGGACGTATGCTAGGTCTAGCGGACGTACGCTGCTGTCTGTAGTGCGGATGTACGGGGGGGTACCACCGGATGTACGCTTTTCAAATAATACAATAGACGTACGTGGGACCACCGGACATACGCTACTTTTTGGGGTACCCTTTGGGTAATACCTGGACATAAGAGACACCCTCTAAACCAATGTGCAAAGACCACCGGATATACGCTAGGGTTGCCGGACATCCATTGCTCTGTCAGAGAGTTGGTGGCAAACTTTACCTAAAAATAGCCCGTCCCACCTCTCATTTCTCACGCCTGTTTCCTTCCCCTAGTATGCCTCTAGGCTGTCAAAATCATTTCCTTGAGTTTTGAGTGAGAAATTGGTGAGAGTGAGCTTCAAGGAGAAGTTTCCGATGAGGGGAGACCATGTCTATGTTTAGCTTCGGGGAATTAGCTTGGTCTGAGGATTCGCTCGAATGTGCGAGGTAAGTAGACACTTACACCCTTTTTAAGTAAAACATGGGATATGTCAGTTGACTGACCACGAGTATGATATGAGTATGCCTGCTTTCTATAATTACTCGATAACTGCATTATTAATTAAACTGTTAAGATGCATCATAAGACATGGTACGCTGGTACGTGTGGTATGAACGGCCATGGGTTTACTATATAAACTGTGTATTATGGTCAAATGTGTGTGTTATACGGGGCCTTGAATCCATTGGTTTCGTGACCTTGGTGTAACCATTCCTAATGGTTCGGTCACTATAGGACGAACGTCATTAGTTGGTGTGGGCCACTCAAGGTCGAACTCGATCGTGCCACTAATGTTACGTACGGTATGTTGTGCAATGGCTGGGGCACTGGTATTGTATTATAGGTCCATCGGGATAGCATCAACCCTGCTGAGAATGGGTAATATCTCGGGTAGACCATGTATGAGAGTTATGACTTATAATGCTTTAGCCTTTTCTGCATTAAAACACTTAGGTAATTATCACCGGTTATACACCATTAGCTTTGAAAATCCTAAAACCTATTAAATGGTGTATTAGCGGAGGTAATGCCCTCTTTTTTGTTATTACTCAAATTGCATGTTTACTTTCATTAATTGGGCTCATGTCATACCTAAGTGTGAGGTTTACATACTAAGTCATTAGACTTACACGGTTATTATTCTTTAAGTAACTTGGTTTACTGCTATGGAAGTGGCAAGAGTTGCTACTACTTGGCTGGTTATGTTTTACTGATAATTACAGGTTTGTCTTTACTATTTAGTAGCTTCATGTTCTTACTTGATGAATCATAGTAACTCAGATTTATTCACATTCCCTTGCATTTACTCTGATAGTTTTATAAGGGTGATTTACCGTTTGGTCACAAGTTGGCTCATCTGGGTAAATTGCCAGTGACTTTACCGGATTAGCCAAGGCTAATTTTGGGGGCGTTACACGTAAGCCCAAACGCTCAGAAATAAGCCTGAGTACGCTGGCAATGTTAGACAGGTTGGTCCGAATGTTCTACCAGTATAGGGCAGCATACACTCGTACTATACACCGTCCCAAGCACGATCACAGAACCCTGGTAACTCCACAATCTCACAGATGGCCAAGAGGACTAGAGGACTTGAGGCGGAGAGGGCACAACACAGATCGGAGATGAATGAGATGTTAGCGTCACAACGAGCGATGGCTAAACTAATTGAAGAACAAAAAGCTCAGATGGTTGCAAAAGATTCCATGGTTGACATTGGTTTTCACCAGCTTGAGGCCATGATGCAGTCGACCTCCAGAATTGCACTCGAGGTGACTTAACATAGGACTCCTCCAGATAGAGGTAATGCTATATTTGTGTTTTTATTTTTCTTCTGTTAACAAGACTATATTTAGAATTGATCACTTTAACAATTATACTTAACGGTTCATTGCAGCTAGTGCAGATAAGACTTTCAGTGATGATGCTGTTGGGTTTGATTAAGCAAGTGGTTTTCCTTGTATATATATTTTGTTCCTATATATGGTTAAATCCAACTATATATGTATTTGTCATAACAAAGTTAGTTTGTTGAAACTGGTTAGTTTGTGTTGGTTATATATAGTTGATGGAACTATAGTTGTTTGTGTTTGATATAATTGATGGAAACTATAAAGTTGTTTGTGTTAGATATAGTTGAAGGAAACTATATAGTTGTTTTGTCTTAGCATGAATGTTGAACTATCGTTATGTTGTACTTATGTTTGCAACATTGGAAGTTTATATTAATTTGTCTGTAAATTGTTTATCAGGTAACACATGAATTATTTGGTAAATTATGTAAACCCAAAACAATTCAAAAATATAAAAACGGAAGCCAATTTTTTTTAAAAAAAAAAATTTACCAAATTTAGTGATGTGGCAATACTGCCATGTCACTATATTTTATATGCCACGTCAAAAAAAAAATTGACGTTCCATTTTTGACACATCAAAAAATTTCAAGTTTTGACACCTCAATTGCTAACTTTCAACACACGTAAAAAATGATACCTCAAAAAAGGAGGGTAAACAAAACAAAAAACCTTTTTTTTGTAGTGCTTGGGTCTAAAATTGTAGCAATTGACATCAACAAATTGCATTCACCCCAATATTTATCAAACTTAAGTTTCATTCTCCCACTTTCAAGTGAGAGTGAACCCATTTCTTGCCCTAGCTACAAAAAGTGTAGAAAACCATCAGGATTTTCCCCCAGCATCTATATATTCTCCCATCAAGTGAGAGTGAACCTATTTATTGCCCTAGCTACAAGCTCCAAGCTGGAAGAGATAAACGATAGATCAGGAAGGAGAAGGCCTCGTGTGGGACAAACATCGAATCAACAAGTAAGTGAAGTATTTTAAAATACACTAAAAACCTTTCTCTTTCTTTAAGTATACTTGGGCAACATTAACACGACTTATTATGCTCACTTTTTTAAAAAATAATAATATTAATAATTGAATGTCAGTTATCAGGCAAAGATGAAAGATAGTAGAAAATATGTCCTCAATTTTTGTGGTTGTTACCTACTCCTGAATGCATAGAAAGTGTTTGGCATGAAGGTTAATTAGGCAGAACAACACATTAAAGTCTTGAGCAACGGACAACAAGGGTGTAAGAATAGTTTAATGTATTCATTTTCATCATCAAATTTATTGGTTAGGACTTCCTTCATCCGCCAAACTTCAATAAGGAATAAGTTAGTTGTCGGGCAGTCACTCCTAGATACAATCTTTACCTGATTGAATACCCCCAAGAGTTCACACACATGTTCAATTTTAACACAATCCTCATATAAGGGCACCTAGGGCTGGCAAAACGTGTTCGCGTGTCGGGTTCATGTCTGACCCAATTATAAAACAACACAATTAAGCCTAACCTGAACACGACACGTTTAGCTAAACATGTCGAACCCCCCATGTAGCGCCCCAACTTTACTTAATGAAAGACGAAAGTGGAAATCTCCAATTGCCACTAAGCACTACTATATTTTCCTCAATATCATCAGAGATTATAAATCTAGCAGCGGAATATTTTTTTCTTTTTTTTATACAACCCTCAAAGAACATATCAGAGTTGTTAGTAAAACTTCTATATCAAACAGACTTTTACAAGAAAACACACTAGTCAAAAGTACCACAGGCGGCACATAAGTAAATACACGCCAAGTGTAGCTAGTACATGTCTAGCTATAAATACACTTCCAAAAGATAGACATAATATTTTACAAGAAACTAAGGTACCAAAACCCTATCCATAATATCTTAAACAGGCATATGGATCATCTTCACATTCCTCTGCATCTGCATCAATATCTATGTAATTGTGGTATAGTTGAGGGTTACCACATTTACATAGACGGATTAATGAGTCCATGGTCTCAGTAAGAATAAAAATTATTGACATTGGCAATATGAGCCATCATTTCCAATAATATTTCTAACATGGTGATTATGATAACAGCTACGCTAAGTTTTTCAAACCGGATCATTTTTATATAATCCATAGCTGATAAAATAAGCATCATAAAGTTATTTGTGATAAAACTCATTTATCTTTTCTAAACAACTTTATATTTATACATATACGCATTTTACTTGCATCTCATAAAATGAATACGCATGTAAATACAAGGAAGTAAAACAAATAAATCATAAATCACATTATTCAATGTATGCAATGCAATCTCTAGCCTCTCCGGCTTTCTAAAAGACTTGAACCTTTCGTTTACGGCTATCAGGAGACACTTTTGGCTCCTCTTCGGCTTTCTAAAGGACTTGAACTTTTCGTTTACGATTTTTAGGAGACACATTTGGCTCCTCGGTTAGTACCAGGCTTCTTATTTTAACCTGTAAGGTTCCTTCGGCTTACACCGTTAATATAAGAACACCTCAATATTTTACATTTAATTTTAGGAAGATAAAAAGCTTCTTATTTAACCTGAGAGGCTCCTTCGGCTCCCACCGTTAACATAGGAAAACCTTCTTACTTCATATTTAATTCATCTTTTATTCTCAATGTTCAACAGTATGTAATAACATGTCTCTTAAAATCATTATTTTGTTCTCATAATCATCTCATTTCTCAACTCATTTCAATATATAAAAATAATTGAAAGCATATATTCATGTTATTCATAAAATATTCAGGCTCATGTAATAATCATATTTCGAAAGCTTTATAAAATATTATCAATCTCAGTAAGCAGTTGTACTCACTAAAATAATACCATACTCAGTAAGTAATTATACTTGTCACTGTTATCCGGGATTCCTCTGCTAACTCTTGATTATAAAAAGTCACTGCATTTTTGTGCGCCCGCGCGCGACCATATATTAGTCTAAGATTACAATTAAAATGCTAAAATAACGACCTCTAAATTTCTTTTTCATGCTCTATCTAAAATTGTGCAGCATAACGCCATCTATCTAAAATATTATAATGTCACTTGGGCATCATAACGACTATGTAGCGTTACCACATATTTTTATATGGGCATTACTACGGCATTAATATAATATTTATATAAAATGTCTAACATTACTTGGGCATTACAACGGTACTATTGTAAAATACCTAATAAAATTTAGGCAACACAACGACGCATTGTAATATTTAAAAGGATGATTGAATATAATATCCGTCCCGAAATATTCAATCACACTTTCCCGTGCAATTTAGGCATTATAACGATATAAATTAAATTCTACTTACTATAATTGACATAATTTAAATTCTAATAACTACAATTGACATAAACTAAGGATAAAAGAGATTATACCTAGCACTCCCACTTTAAAGCTGCTCCAAAGCTTTAAGATTTTAAAGCTTATAGATATATATATGTATATCAAGAGAAGGCGAGAGACTTAGAAATTGTGGAGTGAAAAATGTTTACTGGTTCAGCCTATTTATAGGCAGCATTTGAGGATGTAATGGGGATAAATAGTAAAGGCTATAGGCGTACGACAAACCCTTAAACAGTCGTCATTTTTCTCCTTCTAGGCACCGCACAACAGCCCACTACTACCGTTATTCTTTGTAGGCGTGAGAACCTTGGAAAGTAATCTGAACTAACTAAGCGTGAGACAGCAACACAATTATCACCTCCCCTTGTCTTTTACTAATAAAATATTAATCTAATGTAAAAAATCAGCCTTCCATTAAATGTACGTTCACATGAACCTTCTACACCCCACATCCACATATATATATAATATAATATTAAACCAACCTCCACATGAACGTTCACCTGGATATATATATTACCATGTATATATATATATAATATATATATTAAGTATTATCTACACGTCCCCCCAGATGTACTACATCATATATGTATATATATATAAATCAAACTAATAATATTATTAATATTAACTCTTAAACTTTTAATTTGGTACATCTTGAATACCAAATAATAGATAATGGTGGTATTTGACAACCGGTTTGTGTTGTTACTGTTTGGGTTTATACTGTTTATTTTTTTGTCTTTTTCTTAATAAGTCTACTAACAGTGTCAGTTCTATTATACTAAATTACCAAAATACCCAATTGCACAAAAGAACAAAAAAACCCCATTTTCCTCAACCAAGTTCTCTCTGAGAGCTACACAAGCTTGTTCCTTCGAAAATGTAAGCCCTTGGAGAGCCACACAAGCTTGTTCCTTCGTGAACCCACTTCCCAAATCCAAAACTCGAAGCAACTGATTCAAAAGCAACAAACCCTCGGCCATCAGTACGGGTTTGCTACTGTCCACCATCGAAATCCTTGAGATAGCAACGACGGCCTTCTCTTTCATCTCCAACTCGAATTGAGCAAAAAAGATGGCAATGACGCTAATTGGGTGGCTTTCTGGTGCTTTCATGGCTGCCAAGCTTCCTCATTTGGTTTTTTAATTTTGGTTGGAAGTAGGTATTTGATATTGCAAGTTTGGGTTTTTTCCCCCTTGAATTAGTTATTTTCAGGTATAATTTATAGGCAATTTTACGAGCTTGATTGGTTATTTCTATTCTGTGAAATGGGTTTACTGTTGAGGGGCTACGACAGCGCGGGGGAGTGTAAAGGCGCGTGGGAAGGCAGATGAGGAACGCTGCGCAAGTCTGCCACGTTGGTGACGGTGTGGGTGTTTCGCCGGAGATGTATAGGAAGCCGTTGGACTTTTTGTATGCGAAAGAATGAAGATGGGTACGGCAGAAAATCTGTTAGGCTGAGGGTAAAATTGTATTTTTATTGTCTAACACAGTGCGTACACAGTGCAAACACGCACAGTGCAAACACAACCCCGTTTATCAAACAGGGCCAATATATATATATCAAAGCTAGCTCTATCTACTTCTCAATTCTAACTGAGAATATTAAATTAGACATCAAATATATTTTCTCGGGTGTTACACCCCAACCCAAACACGACACACTCTATAAACGGGTAACACGACACGATACGTGTAAACTGTTTAGTTAAACGTGTCGTGTCGGGTCAACACGATACGACTCGTGAACACAACACGTTTAAGAGCTAATATGTTCCAACACGACCCAATTACGACCTAAATGTAAAGTTATTTTAGTTTTTAACTTTTTAATAGCAAAAATAGCAAAATATTAGCAACCAAAGCAACAAATACAATGTTCTTTCCTCTAATAGCACATTCTATTTTCTCAAATGCAACTCAAGGAACTCTAAAGCAAGTTGAATGAAAAAATTAACCTAATTTGTTACAATAAACCGAAGGGCATAGAACAATATGCTACCATTGATATTAAATCCATTTGACAGTGCATCTTCCTTAAAAAATCAATTTATGCAAGTATAGATCTCTTTCAAAAGAAAGTTTTCACATACTCAATAATTAACTACCAGTGCAACAAGTGCTAAAATTCCATATTGAAAAGTATGACAAAAAATTACTAAGATGAGAAAATATTTTTGGATAATTACAAGTCCAAATAAAGCGAAAGAACCACAAGGCAGCCTCTACTTCCAAAATGCAAAATAGGCGGGCTCCCACTTCCATCCTCTTTGAGCACTCACCTAATGACCAAATTGAGTTCACTACAATAAGGAAGGCGCAAGTGAATCTAGATATTAAATTCAACTCATAGTATCTAAACAGAGGGTTGTAATAGTATCTTGACAGAAGATTGTAAGTGAATCCGACGCAACCAAAGTTAAACCCAAAGTAAAAAAAATAAATGAATTACATGCTCCTATCAAGGAATACTAATAGAAATAGCTCCAGGTGACTTTGGATCATCATTCCTATTGATTTTTGTTGTCAGAGTAACTTCTTCTGGCTCATCAAACTTCATCTCTGTGTACTATATCAAAACATAAATTAATAATTAGTATTATTATAGTGTAGTAAAAAAAAATATAAGTTGATGATTGATGAATGAATTAAATTTGCAAATAACTAATATTACATTGTTCTCCATATAACCAATTCCTAGTACAAACTAGTGCCTCAACAATATCAAGTTTGAGTGAACTCCTATATTGATCAATCACACACCTACCAACACTAAAAGTAGATTTTGTGGCAACAGTAGAAATAGGAATACTCAAAATATCACGAGTCATCACAGCTATTGCAGAATAGCGTAATTCATATACTTTCCAAAATTCAAAAATGTCAAGATCTACATTGCTATCAAGCCTAGGTTCTTCCAAATAAGACTCTAATTAATTCTTTTGTGAATTAAGATCCAACACATCATATGTTTCAAATTCCTACATAAAAAAAGCAAAAAATATAAATATAATTTACTAAGTGGTTAAGAGAATATATATTATAAACTAACAATATCACATAAATCACTAAATAAGCATTTAATGTTACCATATCATTTTGTTAGGCTTGGCAAGTGTTTTGCGATCAACAAGTTTTGGAACAGTTATGGTGCTTGAAGATGAAGTTGTAGAACCACTACATTCCATAAAAATAAAAAATAATAATAATTGACCACGAACATGCTTAAACTGACTAGAGTTATCAACTCCATAAATTTTCGTATAGCAGAAATTTATAAAGTGTGGCATGTAACGAGGATTCAAAATAATTGTTATAGCCAACAATGAACTGAAGTTTGACCAATATTTCTCAAATTTTGAGAGCATTTTAGTTGCCATTGATCGTTTATACTCATCTTCACTCTCATTTTCTTCCTTTAATGACATATAAATACTCAAAACAGTAGGAAAATATAAGGAAAAAATTCACTTTACCGTCCTGAAGTTTTAGGGGTTTTTCAAATTTAACCCCAAAGTTTCAAAATTGGCAATGTACCCTCTTGAAGTTTCAAAAAGTGGCAATTTAAACCTCCCGTTAACTTTTTTTCATCTAAATGGACAAAAATTTAAAAATTTTAAAAAAAAAAAAAAAGCCTGAGGGTAATTACGTAATTTCATAGATTTCTGTCCAATTTGACAGAAAATATTAACGGATGGTTTAAATTGCCACTTTTTGAAACTTCAGGGGGTAAATTGTCAATTTTGAAACTTTGGGATTAAAATTGAAAATTCCTTGAAACTTCAGGAAGATAAAATGAATTTTTCCCAAAATATAAGTTGACTGTAGGATATTTTGTACCGGAAAACTGCTAATACTTTTCATCTTTTCCCATTCAAGTGAAGTAGGGCAGTGCTTAAAGCTTGGCTCAATCATCTCTAAATAACTAAAAGCAAGTCAATAATGAATGGCACTCACAAGTATAAAATATGTGAAATTTCATCTAATTGACACATATTGTTTTAGCCCCATTTCACATCCTGCATAAACATTTGTTCCTCACATGTGATCCTTTAACATACTTAACACAATCACAAACTTTTTGGAAAGCACCATTAATCTCTTTCAAACCATTTTATACTATCAAATTCAGAATATATGCACAACTACGGAGGTGAAAGAACTCACTAAAAGAAACAAGGACTTTATTAATGTTCAATTGATCTTTCAATAACCCAACAAAATTATCATTAGATGAAACATTATCCAATGGGATAGAGAAAAGCTTAGTCTCAATCCCCCACTCTTGTATCATAATATCTACCTTTTCACACAAAGATGTCCATTATGTGGTGGGGCCATGAATGAAAAATTTAACACATGTTTTTGTAAGACCTAATTTGTATCAACATAATGTGCTGTGACACATATATACCCATCAGTTGTCAAAGAAGTCTACAAATCAAATGTCAAAGAAATCCTCCCACGACAACGATTCAACCTAGCTTTAAGCTTTTGTTTTTCACTTGCATATATCTTACTCAAGTCAGGCTTAATATTGTTTCTAGATATAAGTTGAACACCATTATGCAAGTACTGCATTGATTCTCTTACACCCTCATACTCAACATATCGAAAAGGTAAATATGCTTAATAATCGATGCAGTAACCAATTCTCTAAATCATTTAGGATCAAACTTAGATGAAATTACTGGCATACCTCCCTAACTTCCAGATAAGAACATTTGCCCAATATCAGGTGTATCTTTCCTATTACAAGTTTTCATGTGCCGAGTCATATTTCCAGTTCCATATTCACCCGGAGCCTTGTATGTTTTACCACATGACTTGCATTTTTCCTGTAACGTATCATCACCTTTCACATGAACGTGATTAAAAAAATTCCAAACAACTGAGGTCCCCCTATGCTTTTTGGTCATCTTCTTACAAGTGCACTGACATTCAGAAGGATCTTGTGTTGGATTTAATTCAACTACATCATTTTCAAATATGTCTTCCATAGGATCTTCCATATGTATTTCGTTACTTATCTACACACATCATCGTTTCTCAAATAATCAAGAAAATTAAACACTTAAACCTTACCCTTTCAATAAGAAACTCCCCTAAAACATTTAAACAAAAGACTACCACTGATAAGTTCTCATATTTTATAATATCTTTCAATTTACCTATAAAAAGTAAATATAAAATCTATATATATATAACCAGGCTTGGTATTGATGCTTCTGTTTTGCTTTGTCTAAGAGATGCTAGATTTCTCGGCTTTCGAGCTAGTACTCTTGGAATGATACAATCATCTGTTTATGAGGTCCCCCTATGCTTTTTGGTCATCTTCTTACAAGTGCACTGACCTTCAGAAGGATCTTGTGTTGGATTTAATTCAACCACATCATTTTCAAATATGTCTTCCATAGGATCTTCCATATGTATTTCGTTACTTATCTACACACATCATCGTTTCTCAAATAATCAAGAAAATTAAACACTTAAACCTTACCCTTTCAATAAGAAACTCCCCTAAAACATTTAAACAAAAGACTACCACTGATAAGTTCTCATATTTTATAATATCTTTCAATTTACCTATAAAAAGTAAATATAATATATATATATATATATAACCAGGCTTGGTATTGATGCTTCTGTTTTGCTTTGTCTAAGAGATGCTAGATTTCTCGGCTTTCGAGCTAGTACTCTTGGAATGATACAATCATCTGTTTATGCTGGACCTATACATTTTGATGTTTTCCCTGACATGTCTGTTTCTTTGGATGATATTAATGTTCTTAAATCTTTGACTTTGAATTTACAGACCAAAGGATATGATATGGAAGAAGGTAGCAGGCCACTTGCTATCATCTATCGTATCTATTACCGGTTGATGAAAACTAACTTGAATCCTCAAGCTATTTTCAAAAACCCTCATGGATGTACATTATTGATCCAAAGCTCCACTCAAAATGCTTCTATAAGTGTTCCAAAAATGATTCATTGGGATAGTCTGACTCTTCCTAATGAATGGCTTTTGGAAGGTGTTTCAAAGCCTGTAACTATAGCCACATCTTTTTCAAATGTGGATATTATAGATCAGTATTTGAATGGAGATGTTAAGATCAATTTTGTAGATCTTAATCCTTCTGGTCGTATTCAAAGACCTCTTGGAATCGAAAATCCTAGGAGGAATTCCTTTGCTGGTTCTGCTACCACTGAAGGATTTAGAAGGAGAGACAAAGAAATTGATGATTTGCTTGCAGCTGCTTCTAAGCTGAAATTAGAATCGGTTGCTAATGATTCTGCTAATTCTCAAATTTCTCAAGCCTTTTATTCCACCAAATCCCATCCTCTTCCCAAAAAAGATGATGAAGGATCTGGTTCCATGTCTCCTATTGCTTCTGACATGAATGCTCCTCTTCCTAATACACCTCCTCCACCACCTCACCAATTACCCAATCAATTGTATATGCTGAAGAAAGAAACCTCAAATTATTTCTTTTCCCAAATTGATTGGCCTGCTTTGCATAAAGATTTTTCTTCAAAAGAAAATCGGATTTTAAGACATGCTTACTATGACAAATTTTCTCAGAAAGAAAGAGATAAGATCAAAATTCAATGGACTGAAAAAATGATCGAATCTCAAAAACATATTTTGTTTTTTGTTTATTTACAAAAGTATTTTCCTCTTGATGACAATACTTTGAAGGTTGTCAAAAGAAAATTCATAAAAGAAGACAAGTCTGTTGTCAATGCTTCTCATCCTCCTCTTGAAAATATTTTGATTGATGTTAAAGGAGTTTCTGTTAAAGCCTCTCCTTTTAAAAAAAAACCTCTTGAAAATTGTCCAGATGAATCTCGGATGATTATGGAACAAAATAATTTTGTTAACCAATCTCTTCATACTATTGGGCAACAGCTTGATCGTATTGAAGAAAAGTTTTCTTCCTCTTCCTCTTCTAATGAAATCCCTTTGATTTCTCTTCCTGAAGATAGGAAATCTCTTGGATTAAAACCAAAATCTTCAAAAACTCTTGAGAAAATCGAGAGTATGCTTTCTGATTTAAAAATTAACCAACCCCAATCTTCAAAAAGAATTACTCCCCTCACTCGGCAAATGATTGACTCTGATTCTTCTACTTCCCATGACTCAACTGATTTTGATATCAGAATGCTTGAAAAAACATTTGGAAAAGAAGATCTGGAACCAAAAGTTCAAAGGATTTATGACAAATCCAAGTATGTTGGTTTTACAAAAAATTGGTTTTCCAGACCTATTCCTCCAGATTTGCAGTTTGAAGAAAGATTCTTGCAAACTCAATTCTCTGTTTCTTCTGACAAGATTTATGAATGAAATATTGATGGTTTATCTAAACAGGAATTACTTAATAAGATGAATCATATGTCTATTGTTGCTAATACTTATGACACTAACCAAAATTTATCTCAATCCGAGATTGTTGATTTGCTTGCTACTGGGTTTTCTGGTACCCTTCATTCTTGGTGGGATAAACATCTCATTGAAGAAACTAGAGAAGGAATTAGGAAAGCAGTTAAGAAGGGAGATGATGGTCTCCCTATTTTTAATGAAAAGGTTGGCATGGGCGAACCTGATTGTGTTAATACATTGATTTATACAATCATTAAACATTTTATTGGTATCCCTTCAAATATTACTGCTAGGATTTCTGATTATTTGAATAATCTTAGATGTCCTACCATGTCTGATTATAATTGGTACCAACATGTTTTTCATTCTAAAGTTATGCTTAAACAGGACAGCCAAAAACCTTGTTGGAAAGAAAAATTTATTGATGGATTACCTTTATTATTTGCTCATAAGGTTAAAGATGAATTGATAAACCCTAATACCGGGATGATTGACTACGAAAATCTCACGTATGTTGATTTGTTTTCTACAGTCAAGAAACTAGGTATTAGAATGTGTATTGATTAAAAGTTGCTAAGGCAACAATTGAAAAATTCTAAAAAAGTTAAGTATGAAATGGGAAATTTCTGTGAACAGTTTGGATTGCCTCCTATTGCTCCCTCCAGAGCTAATAGGAAAAAATCTAAAAAGTTCTCCAGAAAGGAACCTGCTCCATATTATAATACTTATAAGAAAAGAAGATTTAATAAGCCTTCTACTTCAAAAAAATTTTCTAAAAAATTCAAGAAAAATGCGAAGAAGAAGCCTGAACCTAAGTTTGAAAAATATTTTTCTAAAGGAAAATGTTTCAACTGTGGAGAGACAGGACATTTTGCTGATAAATGGCCTAAATCTCCCAAAAAGATTAAACAAGAATTAAATGCTTTAAATATTTCTGAAGATGAAAAGCAAAATATATTCCAAATCCTTCAAAATAATGCTTTTTCTGATTTTTCCTCTGATGAAGACTTCTCTAATTCTGATGATTCTGATTATCATTCAGCAAGAGAGTTTTCAGAAGATGTAAAAATTGGTTGTTTTGATTCTTGCTGCAACAAGAAGATCTTTGTTTTAACAAAAACTGAAGATCATGAAAAAATCCTTTTAGATCTGATCTCAAAAATTGAAGATCCAGAGTTAAAAGAAGAATATCTTATAAAACTCCGGAAACTCATTTCTAACAATGAGAAAACTCCTTCAACGTCAAGAATATCACTTGATGAAACTTTGGAAAAGTTTTCTAAGCTCAGAGCCAAAGAAATTACTATCTCAGATTTGCAGTATGAGATCAGTAATATCAAGAATGATATTGTTGAGTTAAAAAAGGAAGTAAATGTTTTGAAAAATAATAATAAGTCTTTGGAACAAGAGATCTTGCTTTCAAAAATTAATGGATGTTTTCCCGAAAAATCTGATAAATCTGATAACGAATCTGAATCTTCTGAGCATGCTAATGAAGTACAATCTAACAATATGCTTTTTGATGATTCTAATGTTATCTACTTACTCAATAAAGTTTACCCACCAAAGTGGTACGCCAAAGTTCATATTGTTGTTGCTAAGGACTATGAGTTTGATGCTATTGCTTTGTTTGATACAGGTGCTGACCTTAATTGTATTCAGGAGGGATTAGTCCCCAGCAAATATTTTGAAAAATCCACTGAAAAACTCTCTTCTGCTAGTGGAAACAAAATGAAAATTAATTTTGAATTAAACAATGCTCATGTATGTCAACACAATGTTTGCTTTCATATCCCTCTGTTTTGGTCAAGGACATGTCTGAACAGGTCATTCTTGGAATACCTTTCATTGCCATGATTTTTCCTTTCTCTGCTGATTTTGATGGTGTGTCTACTGTTAAGATGGGAATCCCCATTTATTTTTCATTTGCTTCTAAATTTGAAATTGATGTTTGTCATCAATCTATGAACATGCTTTCTGCTAAAACAAAAACACCTTAACTTCCTCAAACAAGAAGTTAGGTACAAGAGAATTTCTGAACAAATCTCTGATAAATTGCTTCAATCAAAAATTTCTGCTTTCCAAAATGAAATTATTGATAGTGTTTGTTCTGACTTACCTAATGCTTTTTGGCATAGGAAGAAACACATAGTTTCTCTTCCTTATGTCAAAGATTTCTCTGAAAGAAAAATTCCTACTAAGGCTCGTCCCATTCAAATGAATGCAGGGCTCTTAGAATTTTGCCAGAAAGAAATCTCTGATTTACTTAGTAAGGGTATTATTCGTAAAAGTAAGTCCCCTTGGTCTTGTGTTGCTTTCTATGTTAGGAAAAATGCTGAAATTGAGAGAGGAGTTCCTAGGTTAGTAATCAACTACAAACCCCTCAATGATGTGCTTGAATGGATTAGGTATCCTATCCCCAACAAGAGACCTTGTTAGCCGTTTAAGTGATGCTTTAGTTTTTTCCAAATTTGATATGAAATCTGGATTTTGGCAAATTCAGATATGTGATCAGGACAGGTATAAGACTGCTTTTACCACCCCATTTGGACATTATGAGTGGAATGTTATGCCCTTTGGCTTGAATAAATGCTCCCAGTGAATTCCAAAATATCATGAATGACATCTTCAATCCATTTTCTCATTTTACCATTGTTTATATTGACAATGTTCTGATCTTCTCCAAAAGTATTGAAGAACATTGGAAACATCTGAATGCTTTTCTTGAAACCATTAAACACAATGGACTTGTTGTGTCTGCTTCAAAAATCAAATTGTTCCAAACCAAAATTAGATTCCTTGATTTTGATATTTTTGAAGGAAAAACAAGACCCATTGATAAAGCCATCCAATTTGCTAATAAATTTCCTGATGTTATTATAGAAAAAACTCAGCTTCAAAGATTCCTTGGTTCTCTCAATTATATTGCTGACTTCTACAAAGATTTGCAAAAATATTGCAAACCTTTGTTTGACAGATTGCGGAGCAATCCATCTTCCTGGACTGATGAACACACTGCTATTGTTAAACAGATCAAGATTCATGTTAAGACTCTTCCTTGTCTTGGCATTCCTTCTGATCATGCTTTTAAAATTGTCGAAACTGATGCTTCTGAAATTGGTTTTGGCGGTATTCTGAAACAACGTGTTTCATCAGGATCTCCTGAACAAATTGTTCGTTTCCATTCCGGATCTTGGAATAATGCGCAATCTAATTACAGTACTATTAAGAAAGAAATTATTTCTGTTGTTTTATGCATTACTAAGTTTCAATCTGATTTACTTAATCAAAAGTTTTTGCTAAGAATTGATTGTAAATCTGCCAAATATATTTTAAAAAAGGACGTTGAAAATATTGCATCAAAACAGATTTTTGCAAGATGGCAAGCTATTTTGAGTGCATTTGATTTTGACATTGAGTATATAAAAGGATCTGAAAATTCTATTCCTGATTTCCTTACTCGTGAATTTTTGCACTCTCATAATGGCACCTAAAAAAGATAAAGGAAAATCCCAAGCTCTGGTTTTGTCATCAGAGTCCAATGCTTCCCCTATTTCTGCTACTGAGTTAGCAAATAGGTTTGCTCCTCTGGGAAATGACTATCCCATTGCTTCTTACTCTAGCACTTTGGTCACTCCTTTTGACCCATTTGCTGATGTTACTCAAAAGCCCAGGTTTGCTGGCACCTCCTTCAAAAAGCCTTCTGGCTATGTTTTGCTTCCTTTTTCCCAATATTTGTTTTCCATAGAACCTAAACGTTCTAATGTTAAAACTGCTAGTGCTCTTGCTCTTTCTTGTTTTCCTCGAGGATTTCATTGGATCCCTGAACATCCTTTAAAAACCCTCACTTTCTATTCTAGTATTTTGACTCATACCAAATCCATTGAGATTAGGCCTATCTATGATCAAATTGGTTCTACACCCAATAAGATCATCTATCACAGTGTTCATTTCCTGAAAGTCATTTCTGAAAAAGATTGGGGTGATCATCCCAGCTCTCTCAGAAAACTTAATGGTGATTTTGGTGTTCATTTTAATTATTACGACTATGTCGATGCTTGGTCTAAATTCTTTCTTTACCAAACAAGCCTGATGGATCATTCTTGGTTCATCTCTTTTGACAAGGACCACACTTGTGGTATTCTCCCTATTTGGTTCTCCAATTGGTGGTCTCACTTTGGTCTAATCCCAGATATCCTTCCCTTAAATTTGATTGAAAGTTTTGAACTCTTCAAAACATGCTTTAAGGTTGATGCCTATGGTTCTAATTTTCCTTCTATTCTCCATTTTGCCAAAATGTATCGTCTCCCCTGGATCATTAAATGGCAATATGTTATTGTTGGTAGCCGCCTCGAAAGGCACTGGTATGTCAAATGGTGGGATAAATTTGCTACTGACATAATTATTGGTAAAGTCAAGCTCCTGACTCAAGCTCCCCGAGCTTAGAGTGTGCCTCTACCAACTATTATCCCTCCTAAATTGGACTTAGACAAAACCATGGACAAGGCTTTGTCTGCTACTGCTGCTTCACCTACTTCTTCCTCTGCCTCCATGACGAAGAAAGAGAAGAAGAAAGCTTTGTTAAAAGCTATGATTGAATCTTACAAAGAAGATGACAGCTCTGATGAAGATATAGCATCTTCTTTTTCTGCTAATATTCCTGACCCACGTAGGGACTACTTTGGGAATTCAGGATTTGATGATGAAGTTCCAGGACTTGATGATCTTTGAAAGACTTAAAGTCTTATGCTACATGATGATATTCCGGACTTGGTGACTAGAGTCTTATGATTATGTTTTATGCTTTGGACCGAAAGAAATCTTGTCGTTTCTACCGACAGATTTATGCTCTTGCTTTTCACTATTACGGTCTTTCCAGTGCAGGACGCATGTGACTCTACAGTGAGATTCCTTGTACTATTTACCATATGCTTTTACTTTGTAATGATGAACTTTTGTCTGGCATTGTAAACGAAGGAATGCCTTCGTCTATAAATGTAAGCTTTTTTCTCCATTTTGGGCAGAAGCAAAAAATAAAAAAATAAAAAATAAAAAAATCCTAGAATCTGCTCTGCTCCTCAAACCTATTTCTTGAGTCTGTCTCTATTCTGCTCTATTGTAATCAGCCTTCCATTTCAAAGCTTAAATGCTTATGTTCTGAATTATAAGTTTGGAATTTTAACACTATCATTTGAAGTATTCCAATTTATCTTTATTTTTCAATTGCTACCGCCTACTTGGCTGGTTTTATCCTGCTTTCATTACTTTCATTATATGCATTATTTTCTCCAAGTTTTATCTATTTTGCGCTTCCGACCACTTACTTTCATTTTATCTATTTTCTCCAAGTTTTATATATATATATATATATATATATATATATAAATAAAAGAGTTCCCAAAACTATCCTAACTATCTCATAGTAAAACCTATGTTGATTTAAGAGTAATTCTAAGCATAAAAGAGATACTTTGTTCATTAACCACCAAAAAAAAACCTCTGTTGAACTTCCCAAATAAATAACCATACAAAGAATTTAATCAAAACCACGCCACATCAATTTGAACAAGAAGCTCACTCCTTCACACAATAAATGAAGCTATTTAACACTTACAGTCGATGAGACTAGATTTAAGTCTCCAAACTACTCGATCAATCAAAGTTTGAACGATCAAGAAAACCAAACAAGCATAATCATTTCAAGCAAGCACAAACTCCTCATGTCAAATAATAAAGAATTTAGAATACAAAACTAAAACGCAACTACATACAACACTAGATCCACACATAGGCAAACATAAAACTTAAAAACAAACATACAATACTACAATACCCACACAGAAAAACATTTAATTTCAACTAATGAGAGATTGTTAAACCCTAAAATCAACTAATTTGTAAGGAATAGCAGAGTACCGAGTACCCAAATTTTGATATTAAAATTACATTATTCAAAGAAAAGAAGATAACTGGAGGTTGGAGTTAGTGGTAGCCGTAATGCTGGTGAGGCCGTGCGTCGTGAGTCTCATGACCGTGAGGGTGAGTGAAGACTGAAGAGTAAGGGTGACTAGGTGAGCGTGTGAGACTGTAAGACTATGAGGGTGAGTTTCTCGAGAATTGAGATACTGTGAGGGAGTGTCAGTGCGTGAGATCGGATCAAAGGTCTGAGAGGGCAACATGCGAACAAAAGGTCTCCTGAGCAAGTTGAGCGACGCAACTTTTTTTTATGGTTAAGAGCCTTGAGAGTTGATGTCACGTTGAGTCTTTTAGGTTTTAATGAAGAAAAAAAAAGGGTCAAACGCATCAACCTGCGAACTAAATGTGTCAGCAGGTTGACACGACACGTTTAGTGTAAATAGGTTACTCATTTATGACCCAAACTCATTTAAGCCCAACCCTAACCCGAATTTTACGTGTCGTGTTCGTGTCGAGTTCGCGTGTTACGGGTTAAATTATCAACCCTAAAGGCACCCAAGTAAATATATTATCATTATATATATATAGGGAAAACCATCCTAAACTCAAGTGCAGTTGCCAACATCATATAGGGACTATTCCAACAGGTAGGTAAATCCAAAAACAGTTTATTCTTAGACAATTGTAAAATTTTTGCATGCTCAGCAAATTTCAATAACCTCGATTCGAATACAACTAGGTATTTAATATCATCCCTAACACAATCAACAATTGCCCTAATTTCATCTAGCCCATCTTGAACCATCAAATTAGTTATATGTGCACAACATCTAACATGAAACAACTTCCCTCCAACAACCAACAATTTCCTTTTGTATAAACATCTCGTAACTGCTTCATTGCTAAATCATTAGTATTTGCATTGTCTACAGTGATTGAACAAATTTTATTCTCAATACCCCAATCTTTAAAACATTTAAGTAGTGTCTCAGCAATTGTATGTCCATTGTGTGAAGGGGGAAGACTACAAAAGTTCAACACATGCCTATTTAAACCCCATATTGCATCTATAAAATGACATATTACAACCATGTAAGAAACATTTAGACATGAAGTCCACATGTCAGTTGTGAAGTTAACTTTGTTAACCTTACTCAAAAAAGCCTTCAATTTTATTTTATTTTTTCACTATTTCATAAGTAGCAAAACACAAAGCCTTAGTAGTAATCCGAAAGATCTTTCTCCAATGTGGTGTGCAAGCTTTCATAACCTTGTTATATAACACACGTTCCATATGCATAAAAGGATACTCATGATAAAGGATCATGTGAGAAATAAGTTCTCTCACCCTAGTCTCATCAAAATGGAAATTTGCAACGTTATTACTAGCATCAACTGACAAAGTCTTTTGCTTCTTGGATCCTATGAAACTTAAACAATTTTTCAAATGCCTAACCAATGTAGATGTAGTGCTAGATTTTGTTTGTTTGAATTTAGTCTTACACCATTTGCATTGTTTTTTTTTTTTTTCACACCACCATCATCTACTTCAACAAAATGATTCCAAACAAAAGAGGTCTTCTACCTTTCCTTCCTCTTATGTGAATTGATTGAACTAACTTCTGTATTTGAAACCCAAACCAATCCTGATGTAGCAGTATCAGGAACCCCAACACTAATAGTTTCGTCATCTATATTAGCACCTATGCTAATTTTGAACTCATCCTCATTCTCATACTCTTCAACTGTATTTTTATCAACAAGTTGCAAGTCACTAAAGTCAGCATCCGCCATGTTGCAAGTTAAACTTCAAACAGAAAATTGATATCAAACTTTAGTTCATAACTATACTAATAGGTGGCTAACTAAAACTAACAAACAGTATAAATTGCAACCCGATCAATGCAACTCCAAACAAATCAATCTAAGAACCCATTTATAAAATCAGAATACCAAAATCAGCAATAATACACCATAATCAAAATCAACTGCCATATATCCCAATCAAGTTTAAAACCAAAATCAAATGTAACTTACCTTGCTTGCCTTGCAGCAAGAAAACAATAGAGACAAAGACGATATAAGGTCACTAGTCACGACTAAATCTGAAACAAAGATAGAGAATGAGATTAGCACTACCTAAAATCCAACCCAACTCAAATCAACCAAAAAAAATATTAGGAGAGACCAAAATCAAAATCAAAATCAAGTTACTAACTTACCTTGCTTGGCTTGCAGTGAGAAAACAAGAGAGACAAATGATGTAAGCGAGAGAATCTAAACAAGATGGGCTGAGAACCAAACAAAAGAAAAGAAACCGTGAGGCGAGAAAATCTTGTGAGCCTCTAAATCTAAACAGAAGAAAACCAAATAGAGCTTCACTGAGAGGCGAGACATATCGTGAGAGGCGAGAGTTGTGAGATAGATCGTGAGAGTCTAAGAGGCGAGGAAAGCGTCTAAGAGAGAGAAGGGTGGCAGTTTAGATTAGGGTTAGGGATTTTTTTTTTTTCTTAGAAATGTATTTATAGTATACACCTGAAATTAATCATATGTGTGCGTCTGATAGTGAGACTAGTTCCATTGATCAAATCCAACAGACAAGATTAAATTCAAGGGGAAAATTCATTTTATCCCCCTGAAATTTCATGAGTTTTTCAATTTAAACCCCTAAGTTTCAAAATTGTCAATAATCCATTCCAACATATCTTTGTCATAATATAAAACTACTTACCTGTAAGGATCATACTCATCGTGAACATCTATGCATGTCATATACAATTAAAACAATACACAAGAATGCATAAAAACATTTCATGTAATACTTTTAAGTTCAATTGATAATAAGTTTTACTTGCAACTAGCTCAATCCCCATATGCAACATGCTATGTACATTCCTCAACTTCAAATGTAATACATCATGCGTATATGTTTGTGCCTACATTCTTTTAGAATCCTTTGACCCTACTAAACCTCTAACAACCTCTCCTTCATTGAAAGAAACCCTAATTTCTTAAACTTGAAAATGCTCGTCCAAAAAAGGTCCGACTGAAGACTCCAAACAAGCATCACTGCCTTGAACTCGTCCAAACTCATCATACAGGACGTGTGTCTATCTTCTATTGGTGATGATGTGACTCATTAATTGTTTCCATTAAAATTTCAAACCAAAGTTCAACATAAGGAGTTATTTGTCTGTAATGATATTGTAAAGAGTAATTTTTCATGTTTTAATCCCTAGGGAGCTATTTGGTAAAGGATCAAACCCCATAGACTAACTTAACAATTTTTCCTTAATACAATTATCCATTGTGTTTATATTGTATAAATTATTTCTATCACTTATAGTGCTTGAATTATCAATTATCCATTTTGACTCTTAATACAATTACCCATTTTGTCATTGCTTTTGCAATTACCCCATAAACTTAAAAAAAAACTCTTAATTTAGCGTATACCTTTTTCAATTTCATTTCTCCGTTAGGATTTTCCATTAAGTCCTATTAAAATTTCCAAAATACCATTGTTTTTTTAAATAATAATAATAATAATAAAAGGGTTATTTTTTTCAAAGATTCCAGCGTGTGCATTTTTGCAAATTTCGTTAAATCATGACCAACGCCTTAATCCTTGTAATTTGTTTTTCCTAACAAAAATATGGGTATTTTGAAAATTTTTACATCCATCCATTAGGATTTAACTAAAAATCCTAATGCAGGGGTGAAATTTAAAAAAAAAAAAAAAAAAAAAAAAAAAAAGTAAAAGATGGATAGGCAGTTAAGGGTAACAAACACAACATCAGACTCCTAAACTTGACTTACTTCAACTTTCACACATTTCTAATGTCTTTCTAAATTTTAAAAATTTATAATGTCTCCTTTCAATTATTTTTGCTATTTAATTTTTTGGATTAAATACTTTTTTGCTCAATTGGTTTTGATAAGTGTCAAATGTTGCACATTCAAGCCCCTTAACTTGCATATGTTAATTTCTTAGCATTGTTATTTGTTTGATTTTGTGTTGTTTTAGTGTTTAATAAAAATACAAGAAATATCATTAATTTTGGACTTAAAGCACACTTTGAGATGACCTAGAAAATGTGGTTAAGGTAAACCAGTCATAATAGATGATTTATATGACGCTGTTAAGTTTAATCAAATCAATGAAATGATTAAATCGAAATTTCTCTAATTGGAGTTTAAATCATATTGGATTAAATTTTAGATTCTGCACACGTCTCAATATTTTGACCATAACTTTAAGCTCAAATATCGGATTGAGGTAAATCTAGCGGCATTAGAAAGCTAACTACAAATTATTGTGAAATAGGATTTTCCTAATTCAGAATTTTGCTATATCAAAACGAACCCACAATATAAAAACTCAAATTTGGACGAATCATACTCTGATTTGTACTTTGATTGTTTCCTAATTTGACTAGGAGATTGAAGTACAATTTTTTTTTTACCACCAAGGTGGTAGTTGAGTTGATAAAGCAGCAGGGGATAATATTGAATTCCCCCCTCCTTTCTTTCTAGTGGTCACGGGTTCAAACCCGCTAAGTATGATTTTTTTGGGATTCCTAGAGCTTCTAGGGTTTGTTTTACATCCTATAAATAGACCTCTAAGCTTTGAAGAGAGGTGTGCTTAGTTTTAGATACAAAAATATTCTTGGAGGCTTGAAGAGTTGAAGAGAAGAGGAACATGGCAAGAGGTCGTCCCAACACCAGGATGAGCGGTTAAATCTATAATAAGGTTTTGATGTAGCAATTTTCTAATAACAACGGTTTAATTGTATTTTAATTTGGGTATTTCTATATGCATGATGGTTGTATAACTGTGATAATTGCTTTTAATGTTAATGTTCAATCATTATGAAATTATTCTCTTGTCTTAGAAAGTCTTTTATATTGATTGAACTCAATCCTTCATATTTTCTGTGATTATATGAATGATTGTTATACAACAGTTTTAACTGACACATGATATAGATCAAGCCACCCCCATTTTGCAAGTTGGGGGTAGTTTTAGCCACCCCCAAACCGGCAAAGGGTGGTTGGCCACCTGCTTATATATATTTTTAATTTACTTTTTTAATGTTTTTAATCATTTTAGTTTTAAATTTTTTATTTTTTATTGGGGTAATTTCATTTAACCCCCTGAAATTTTGCGTCTTTTGCAAATACCCCTCCAAAGTTTAAAGTCTCTCATTTTTGTGTATTGAACTTTTGTTTCGTTTCAAATACCCCCACCGTTAAATATTGTAGTTAAATTAAACGAAAAAATGAGAAAAATAACTAAGGGTATTTTAGTAATTTCACACTCATCCGTTAGGATTTAACAAAAAATCCTAATAGAATGGGGTATTTGAAACGAAACAAATGTTTGATACACCAAAGTGAGAGACTTTAAACTTTGAAGGGGTGTTTGCAAAAGGCGCGGAACTTCAAGAGTGTTAAGTGAAATTACCCCTTTTTTATTTTATTTTAAATTAGGTATATAGACACATGTCAATTTTTTAAGGTGACATGGATTTCTGTCAAATTTAGGATGGAAGTTAGATGAATGTATCATCTTTGTTTTTAGCCATTATCGAGGTACTATCTGTGATACAAAATGAAACCGATGAAGAAATAAATAAAATTGTTAAATCACAAAGGTCAAAAAAAGTATTTTTCTACTCTTTTTTTTGGGGTTAACTTAAATGATTAGTATGTAAAATTTGTCTTCTACCTCATAAATTTTTTAAAAAATAATAATAATAAGACGACTCGACAATGGGTTATTTTTTTTTATATAAAATTTTAATTCATAAAAAGATATTTTTGATTATTGTTGTTTCTCTAATTGAGATTTAGCACTATGAGGTTTAAGACTCCACTCCATCATAGATCAGATCAGATCATGGAAAAAAAAAAAAATTTATTGGTCCGAAAAGGTAGCTTAGTCAGATATATACCATGGTTCATAAAGTGAATGTCATTAATTTGAACTCTTCTATTTGTTTTCTTTTCGGCATATATATATATATATATATAAAAGGTTACGGATGGAATAATTAAAATGGGCAGGAAAAAGATTAGAATCTCATATTACAAGTTCTTAAATTTAAAGAAATATTAAAAATTATGTGATAATTAGAGTTAGAGGGATTAAATCATTAAAGTACAATTTTTCAAAAAAAAAATCATTAAAGTACATCCTCCAAAAAAAAAAAAAAGAAAGAAAGAAAAGAAAGTCTTATTCGTTTTCAAACCGGGCATTGACACAGAAGACTTGCATCATCGAGATCCAACGCCACTGATGTCTGAATTAAGGTCTCGATCTCTCTCTCTCTGTCGACCTTTTCGTATATATGTGTATGTATATGTGTACATGAACGTTTTGTATGTGTGATTGTATGTATAGGATGCGTATTTGATCAGGATAGGAGATCTGAATGGAAATGATGAGACCCAGAAAGTTTTGGCCACGAAAACTTATTTTTAATGGAATTTTGGATTTTTCAGTGGTTATGAAGTTGAATTGCACAATTCAGACGTAGTTTTTTCAATATCTTGTGTATGCTTCAAAATTACAACTCTGCTTTGCGGTTTATCTGTTCATGGGGGTTATGGCAGTTACGAAAACGAAATTGAAACTTACGCGACCCACAACGGATCATTCATATGATCTGTATACGTGCTTGCGCGTGCACTATTTATCATTTGCTTGACTTATTGGTTCATAATTGATATTCGTATGATTCGTTGGATTTTCTTTTTTGATTTGTTGAAAATTTAATCCTTGATGAATATGACTTGCTTAGTTCAGTTGCTAAACACTGAAAAATTCCTGATTTTTTTTAAAAATTTTTTTTATGTCCGAGTACAATTCTTTTTCCAAAGATCGGATTGTTAGAATATTTTCTTTAATTGGACTTCCATTGATTGTGAGTTTTGGCTTGCTAAAATATTGAATTTGCAATTGTTGAGTGATCATTAAGTTATTAAACTTTGTGTTCTTTAGCTGTATAGGAATATGAGTCCTGTCTGATTTAGTAAACCATACATTAGGAGTTTGTGATGAGAAGAATTCATTAGGTTTTCTATATAAACGTTAGGTCTCCTTCCCCTCTGCAATACATAAAACCTTATTCTCATATGTTTTGAGAATAATTTAGGATCTGTCTTATTGATGGTCACCTAAAGAGAGGAACAATGTGGGAAAGATTTAGCTATTAATATTTATATTTTTGCAGCGTATATGATTTAATTAAATCAAAGGGATTATCATGCAATAATCAATAAAACTGTTGATGCTGTCCTGAATTAATCACAGGTTCATTGTTGTTTTTGTTGTCATTCTTCTTCTTCTTCTTCTTCTTTTAATCATAGTCATGGTTATTATCAGTTTTACACTATTCCTTAATTGTAGTCAGCCAAATTTATAATTAAATTATGATTGATTCTGCATTGAGTTGCAGAATAAACAATCCTAGTATATACATGTAGGAGATATATTACAATTTTCTTTATGGCCATTTCCACCCATAGATGAAGCTAACAGCATTGGCCTACTCTGCATCTGCTGATTTTTAAGAATAATCAAATGGCTTTGAATGGCATTGGGTGATTTGTTTGCCAATTGATTATGAAAACAAACTGATGCTGGCTTTTCCCATCATATTTGGGTTTTTTTTTTTTTTATGGTTTTTTGTTATAGGAATCTTACAAATTAAACTTTTATATTGATTCCTTGTACTCATTTTCATGTAGAAATTTGGATGCGTTAAAAGTCCTTTGAATTTTGAGAAGCTGGTGAAATGGAAGACTGTTACTCCCTTGTACGGAGATGGGAGGACCTGCACACTGATATTTTGGTGAAGATTTTCCAGTCTTTTGACATATTTGAGTTAACTAAGGGCATTGCTCATGTCTGTAGTGCATGGCGTATGGCTGCTTGTGATCCTTTGCTTTGGAAAACACTTGATTTATCAATGTTGAAATCTAATTTCATAATAATCCTATTAGAGCCATATGTTTATGTTGATAGCCCATCTGATAAGACATTGACTCGTCTGTTGAAGATTTCTTTGAGTCTCAGCAGGGAAAACATAACAACCTTGATTTTCCATTTCAACCTATACGTGAATGATGAGCAGTTGACTTATACAGCTGAAAGGTAATTCCATTAGTTTTGGCATTTGTGAAGCCAAATGTTTTCACCCTCCTCAAGGTTTCAGATAGTATTGCTAATATCTCCTTTATATGAAATGTTTGGTCTGGTTTGCTGACTGTGCTTCTTATTGTCATGATGATGGATGGAATATTAATCTGTATACCCACAATCAAACTGGATTTATTTGTAAGATGTGTTCATACGACCAGTATTGAATTGAGAAGTAAACAGTGTCTTTGTTGCAGATGCCCACGGCTCAGAAGACTTGTTCTGCCAGCTTGGAACAGAATAAAAAAGACTGGAATATGCAAGGCCATTCGCGCATGGAAAGATCTTGAGTCCCTAACAATGCCTAACATAGCAAATCCTCCATACCTTATGGAGGAAATTTCCAAGAACTGCAAGAACTTTAGTACACTGAAGATTATGGGCCCTTGTAACATTTTGTTTGCTTCTACACTAGCCACATATCTTCCAAAACTAAAGGTCCTAAGTCTCCGATGCTCAATTGTAGACAAAGGTGCTCTGATCATTATCCTGGATGGTTTACAACACCTTGAAGTGCTTAATATATCGCATTGCCTTCTGATAGAAGTTCTTCCACCTCCTGCATCTAGAAGAGTTGTTGGAGAAATTGATCAATCTATTCTTGACAGGGCGTCTCGGTTGCGCGAATTTTTAACATGCATGAAAGACTCATGCATTATGTGCCAGCGAACCAAAAGTGATGATGGGCACATTAGGTGGTACAAGTATGAGGAAGGGTTTTGGAAAGCAGATGAGGTGAGCTCTCTTGCACTTTGATTAGAGCATGCAGGGATTGTACTTCAATGAATTAGAAGCTGTAGTATGCGACTCTTTCCTCCTCTGGTTATTGTATTGCTTTTATGCTAGAAACGGGATAAATGTCACAGAATTAACATAAACGTGAGCTGTCTGTGGTCAGTCTTGTACTGTTAAAAGGCATCCTCCCGGCTCAGTGGTGGTGGGGTTCTGAGGTTTTTAACACATCATCTGCTTGGTTTGGGATTGTTGATGTCTGTATTTCTTGTACATATAGTAAGTTCTTGTTATAATGGGATTCTCAATTTTGGTCCCTCACACTTTCAGTAATTTTGAAGATGTGTCTGGAAATATTTAGAGATGAATTACTTGCTGACATTTGTAGTCTCACTTGCAGGATTCAAGGTAGCACTGAGGGTCAGTATTTGTTTGCACGATTCTTTAACACTACATTTATGTCTACATTTGCTAATGACCCCCCATATTTTCATAGTCGCAGTACATGCATTGATGATTGGTTGGTTCCTTGGAACCTTTTTGTGATTGTTACAGATATCAGATGTGGATGAGAAAGTAAAATAGGTTGTTTTATATCTACTGCAGATAGACATGTTTGGAGATGAGCTTTAGACAGTGCTGAGAGCACGATTTTTTTTTTTTTTTTGACTATTTGTGTATTTGTTCTTTGAGATTGTTATTGTAGGACATCTTTTGCCATCTTCTTAAACGCTTTCCTATTATGGCATAATATCTGGCCTTATTTGTTTTGTATACACTTCATTTCCATATTTGTATTGAAGCATAACCATGTGTGATGCATCTTATATTGTTATTTATTTGTGTTAAGAGCATGTTCCGGATTGTGTTAGGGAGTTTAAAAAGTATCTTAATACCTAGAAATATGTGCTAAACAAAGAGCTGCTATGTTTGGTAAAAAAACTTTGATGGTACTTTTTTGCTCTAAAAATGTCAAAAAGTCACTTTTAGAAAAGGCTTATAAATGAAGTTTTTTTTTGGCTTAAAAAGCTCTATTTCCAATCGTAAGCTCAATCATGCTCTGAGACTTTGTTTAAAATTGTGTTAAAAAGCTTATGAAGTAGTTTTAGTAACAAATAAGCTTTTTTTGAGACAAAACATAACCGTTCGGTAAAAATATTCGAACGCTGCATTTTAGGAAAAGCTTGAAATTTATGATTTTCCTAAAAGCATAGACACAAATTTGGTTTAATGAAATTTACCAATTGACAAAAATACTCATCATTGTCGTGGAATTACAGCCATGCTCCTTTACAACATATTTTCTACCCCTCATTCTGTTTTTCTTGTTGCCGATGTCGGAGTTGCTTCAAAGAGAAAGGGAGACTCGAACCGAGTTCTCTGTTTCTGTTGCCACCAACACTAAGTAAGAGCTCATTCTTTTTTATTTCTTTTTCTTTTTTCCAGTGCTTCACAAACCCATTATGAAAAGCAAACTACGAAAATACAAAGAAAAGCAATGAAAAAAAAAAAAATGTTTGAGGGGCTTACTTTTACACACAATCCTTTTACTCACTTGAGGTCTGGAGGTGATGGTGAAGATGATTTAATTTATGAAAACCCCATAATTGTTAGTAATTTGAACAGTTATGTGAGTTTTTCTCAGAATAGCTTCATATTAGCTATTATACCTTAACTACTACAATGAATAGAAATTTGTAACTATTCACTGTAGCAAACTAAATTGAATATAATATTATTTCTAATATTGTTTTTTCTTTGTTTTGGATATTCGATCTTCTCCTTTTGCAGCTACTATTTGCATGGCCAATCTTAAGAATCATTAGTCATATTGCATATATTTATTTTTGTTATTAATTTTAAAAATTAGTATCTGCATGTAAGATAAATGTTCCTCATATGTGTTTATTTTTGTTTTTATGAATGATTTCTATATATATGATTGTTTTCCCCTTTCATTAAGTGTTGGCAATAATATATTAAAAAAATATATATATATTTGAAAGCAAGTAGCTAATAGAATAGAGAATATATTAAAGTTGACATAAAAAATAGATAGTTAAAATAAATAATTGTATTTTTTGACTAGGTAAAACACCTCTTACTGCTAGAGATGCTCTTATTATGTGTGATTAATTTGAACGGTTAATATATGTGAATCCCAACCCATCTCTTTAGCGTACATTTAGAGAAAGAGAGAGAGAGAGCGCAATACTTTTAGGATCATGGATATCATAGCTGCTTAATTGGACCTATGTGTTTTGAGATCATTGCTCTCCCACATCTTCTTCACATTTGATATTACTACCCACCATCTCTACCTACCATCTCTACCTACCTCTTGACCTAATTACCCCTCAATGGCAGGACTTTGATTTTGTCAAAATGAGCATCCTGAAATTTTGAACAAAAATAGGCAGATATGAACAAAAAATCCGCTGATTTATGAATTTAATTTTCTCTATGTTAGCCTATCGTCCGGTTCATTTGAACTTAAGAATATTTAGTTACTTATAAAATAAAATTTAAAAAAAAAAGAATATTTAGTTAGTTATATTTGAGAGGTATTTTTATTTAATTTTTTTATGGGACAAAAATATCCTTCTAATATAACTAACTCGATATTCTCCTATTTATTTGAACTGTAAAGAATCCTAATTCATCGATGGCCAGTTGAGCCATGCAAATGTAAAAATTAGGAAAAAAATTACTTTACCCCCTTTAAGTTTTAGGGAGTTTTCAATTTGAACCCCAAAGTTTAAAAATTTGCAATGTACTGCTAATGTTTCAAAAAATTTCAATTCAGACCTTTCGTTACTAATTTCTGTCTAATTGGACGGAAATTTTTTTAAAAAAAGTCTAAGGATAATTATGTAATTTCATATATTTCTGTCCAATTTGACGAAAATTAGTAACGAAAGATTTAAATTAAATTTTTTAAAAATATTAGGGAAGCACATTACTAATTTTTAAATTTTGGGATTTAAATTGAAAAACTTCTGAAACTTCAATAAAATAAAGTAGATTTTCTCCTAAAAATTATAGATGATTATTTTTTCATTAAATATATGAAAATAACTGATTGATAAATACTTTTGCCATGTGAGAGGTTCCTGACATAAAAATAAAAAATAAACCTCTTGCCATTTTCCAATATATATTCTTCTTCGTTATTTTTTAACCGCATGCATTGCAGACAAGTAAAGATATAAACTGTCGGCAAACGAGTTATAATTTGGGACCACCTAATTTCCACCAATAACTTGGAGAGGAGTCCCATGGAAATACGTACAAGTAATGCTAAATGTTATTTTTAACTTCACTTTACATCATCAAGTTTCAAGAGTTTTTTAATTTAAACCTTAAAATTTAAAAATTAGTAATATACTCTTATAATATTTCAAAAAAAATTAATTTAGACCTTCTATTACTAATTTTCGTCTAATTGGACAGAATTTTTTATTTTTTTTTTAAAGAAAAGCTTAAGAGTAATTACGTAATTTTATAAATTTCCGTCAAATTTGACATAAATTAGTAAAAGAAGGTTTAAATTAAAAATTTTTAAAACATTAGAAGGTACATTGCCAATTTTTAAACTTTAAAGTTCAAAGTGTACAATTTCTAAAACTTCAAGGGGTAAAGTAGATTTTTTCTTTTATTTTTTAGGGAAAAATTCATTTTACTNTTAAAAATTAGTAATATACTCTTATAATATTTCAAAAAATTTTAATTTAGACCTTCTATTACTAATTTTCGTCTAATTGGACAGAATTTTTTATTTTTTTTTAAAGAAAAGCTTAAGAGTAATTACGTAATTTTATAAATTTCCGTCACATTTGACATAAATTAGTAACAGAAGGTTTAAATTGAAAATTTTTAAAACATTAGAGGGTACATTGCGAATTTTTAAACTTTAAAGTTCAAAGTGTACAATTTCTAAAACTTCAAGGGGTAAAGTAGATTTTTTCTTTTATTTTTTAGGGAAAAATTCATTTTACTGAGGAACAATTATGTCATTTCACTAGTTAAGTTGGGTGCAAAATTGAAAGACGCAACATAAAAATTTCACGTTAACCGCACGTGACTTAGACGACAATTAGTTAACGGAGGGTGTTAATCACAAATTTTTGAAACATTATGAGATACATTGCAAAAATTATTGGATCAAAATTTAATAGTACCTCATAATGTTTCAAAAATTTGTAATTAAATTAATGTAGTTTTTAAAATTATTATTTAATCAAAATTTAATAGTAATTTTAAGAGTCACATTAATTTTAGAATAGCATAAAGAAGATTTGGTTTTTATTTATTTAAATAATTACTTAAATAATTTTTCTTAGCCTTTTTGTGAATTTCTGTTAAATCCCACAAAAAATGGGTAAAATGTTCATTATATCCTATTATTACTATTTTTTTTAAAAAAAAACTTTCATGGCCATGGATGTGTAGGTCTTTTACGATGGTTCTTTATTGTTGTGATAATTTTTAACGTGATGCAAGGTATTATAATTTTTATTTTTTTTAGAAATTTTGGTTGAATTTAACGGAAAATTATAAATGATGGAACTGAGTCGTTTGGAGAGTTACTTAAAACTTTTTTAAAGTTTGAGGTGATATTGTAATTTGAGTATAAATTTGAAGAAATAAATATAATTTCTTTAAAGACCAAAAGGTTAAGAAATTTGCACCAATCGTCATGGCTTAGGAATATGAGTCCTCCTTTCAAAGACAAGAAAAAAGAAAAACAAAACAAGGGTGGAAGCCGTATGAGTTGACTTTGTATTTTTTTTTTTTTGTGATATCAAACATTTTTGTAAAAGAATAAATACCCTATTAGTGAGTGTTCTCTAAAAATAAAGATAAGAACAACTTATCCCTGAATAGCGAATATTAGTCCTTCTAGGGTTTTGCTCTCGAGTTTAGCGGCTCTGAGTTAAACCACGGTGAGGGGTCAGTCTCCCGTCGCTAAGCGAAGGAGGAGGGACAAACCGGTAGTTTTTGTCTATACAGAACCATGGACGAAGAGTTAGAGAGAATGTGCGGTAAGATGTCACTCACGGAAGGGGAACAGAATGGGATTGCAATTATTGAGGGGGATGTAGTGGAGGCGAAGGAACAAGGGGAGAACTGTATTGTTGGTAAGGTTTGGGCTGAGAAACCTGTCAACAAAGAAGCTTTTAGAACGATGCTATCTCGTATATGGAGGTTGGTAGGCCACGTAGTATTCAAGGAGATATGTGACAATCTATGGCTATTCGAGTTCACAAACGTAGATGATAAGAGGAGGGTTATGGAAGGGAGACCCTAGTCTTATGACAAGCAAGTTTTGGTTCTAAACGACTTTGATGGTAAAACAACGCCGTCGCACATGTAATTCCATCATTCTCCAATATGGGTAGAGGTGCATGACATGCCCTTACTGTGTATGACGAGGAGGTGGGAGAGAAGATAGGGGTGTCGATGGGGGAGCTAATGGAGGTGGATATCACTGGAGATGGTGCTGGTTGAGGGAGATGCTTACGCCTGTGAGTGGTCATTGATCTGTCCAAACCCCTGGAGCGAGGTAGGGCCTTGAAGCTAGGAGGGAAGTCGTATTGGGTCTCCTTCAGATATGAAAAATTGCCTCTTTTTTGCTTTCATTGTGGAAGGGTGGTGCATGGCAAACAAGGGTGCCCAAAACACCAGTTCCAACGACGTAGCCAGGAGGAGAACAAGGAGTGGGGTCCATGGCTACGAGCTGATCAGAAACGGAAGGACAAGCAGAAGGATGGTCGGAAGGGTGGGAAGTCCTATACTCGGTCCGATGAGTTCTTAGATGATGGCGGCAAGATCAAAGAGGCTTATTCGGGAAGGGAAGCATCCGGGATTGGGGGAAACCCTAAGGAGGGTAGTTACTACTCAGCCAATAGCAGTGAAGAAAATCATGCACTGAAGGGGAAAGCAAGAGAGATTTGTGGCAAGGATCGTGCAGATACAGCTTTGACGGTGCATGAAAATCATGGGGAGCACAATACGTGGAAAACAAGTAATGAGTGGGCCGAAACTGCAGGGATGGCAATGAGTAATGGTGATGACGTGGAGAGACGAAAAGGGAAAGAGGTGGAGATGCAAACACCACAGGACTCTAATGAGATTCTCGATGGGCCTAATACCCAGAAGAGATTGCAAGCTATGAATGGGCTCTCACGGGCTGAAGGTTTGGGCCAGATAGCTAATGGAAGTGGTGAAAATAACAAAGGTGGGAAAGGCAAAGCAGGGAAGAGAAAAGGGAAGAGTGTGCGAACATGGAAGAGGCAGGCCCGAAGTGTGTGCATGGAGGGGATCGAACTAACTCCAGGATCTTCTCTCAAACGCCAGCGAAGTCAGTCGAAGGAGGAGAGTGGAGAAACGGAGGGAGATAGGTTCAAAAAAGGGAGGTGGGATGGCATTATGGAGGTGGGATCATTTTCGACATTGGCGAAGGCTGCTGAGCAGCCCCGCCAAGAATTATAATTCTAATAAGTTGGAATTGCCGGGGGCTTGGGAACCCCCGAGCAGTTCGAGACCTTTGCCAAATGGTGAAGGAAAAGAGACCCGACTTCTTGTTTCTCATGGAGACAAGAAGTGATAAGCAAAGAATGGAAGTTTTACGGGTGAGGTTGGGGTTTGAAGGGCTTTTTGTGGTTAATTCAGTGGGGAAAAGTGGGGGCTTAGCATTATTCTGGAAGGAGGTTGAATTGCTGGAAATCCAAAACTATACACGCCGTCATATAAATGCGGTTGTTAAAAATTCGGAGAAAGGGGCAATATGGAAACTTACATGCATGTACTGTCACCCAGTTTGGAATAAAAGACATGAGTCTTGGACTTTATTGAGCCATCTTCAGAGTTATAGCCCTCAGGCTTGGATGTGCATCGGTGATTTTAATGAGATTGTGGATCAAACGGAAAAGCGTGGGAGGGCGATGAGGCGTGAAAGCCAAATGGATTTGTTTCGAAAGGTCTTGGATAAGTGCTCCCTCAGTGATCTTGGCTATAGTGGCTCAAGATTTACGTGGTCCAATCGCCAACAAGATGGATCCGTGATTCAAGAACAACTTGACCGAGGTGTAGCCAACTCTGCATGGTGTACTTTAGATGATAGCTGGGAGGTAGAGGTGCTGGCAGCTAGGACGTCGGACCACAATCCAATTATGCTGAGGACAGGTGTTCAAGCTTCGGGGAGGAGTTTTTCCGCAAAAAGCTTTAAGTTCGAAGCTAAGTGGTTGTTAGATGAAGAGTGCTCTACAGTTATTCAAGAAGCTTGGTCCACAGAGGGTGAGGGTGTCACTAATATGGGCAACGTTCGATAGAAACTTAATAGCTGTCAAGGGAAATTGATGCGCTGAAGCTCGCGGAAGTTTGGAAGTGCAGAAAAGCTTATTAAGGAGAAGACAAAGCTTTTGGCAAAGCTGCAACAGAATGAAGGAGGAGACAGGTGGGAGGAAATTAAAAGGGTACAGGCTGAGATAGACTTTATTCTTGAACAAGAGGATGTTAAATGGAAGCAAAGAAGGAAACAAAACTGGTATTTAAACGGTGATCGGAATACTCCCTTCTTTCATGCATGGGCAAGCCACAGGCGGAGAGTTAATCGAATTGAGAAAATCAGAGATGAGGAAGGGATGGTCTAGGATAAGTAAGAGGAGATTGGAATGGCTTTTGCGAGATTTTATCAAAAGCTTTTTTGACTGGGGGCAGTGTTGGTTCGGATGAGTGTCTAGCTGGTTTGAGAACCAAAGTTACGCCAGAGATGAACACAAATTTGCTAAAAAATTTTACTATGTCCGAAGTGGAGGTGGCTCTTAAGCAAATGCATCCTCTAAAGTCCCCCGGGCCAGATGGCTTCTCAACTTGTTTTTATCAAAGCAATTGGACTACAGTACAAACGGAGGTATGTAAAGTTGTTCTTGGTTTTCTCAATCATGATGAATTTGACGATGAACTTAATTTTACGCATATAGCTCTCATCCCAAAAATTAAAAAGCCCATTGCAGTGACAGAATATCGACCTATAAGCCTTTGTAATGTGATGTATAAGTTGATTTCTAAGGTGTTGGCTAACCATTTGAAAAAGAATTTGCCAGAAATAATATCACCAAACCAGAGTGCATTCATACCTGGGAGGCTAATTACAGACAATATTCTGGTGGCTTTTGAAGCTTTGCATACCATGGATCGAAGAATAAAGGGTAGGGAAGGATTTATGGCCTTAAAGCTAGATATGAGCAAAGCCTATGATAGAGTCGAATGGGTTTTTCTGGAGAATGTTATGAGGAAATTGGGTTTTGCTACTAGATGGATTCAGTTGGTGATGACCTGTGTTCGTACGGTGACCTATGCAGTGTTAATTCATGGTAAGCCACATGGACAAATAAAACCTACAAGAGGGATTAGACAGGGGGATCCGTTGTTACCATATTTATTTTTATTATGTGCGGAAGGGTTGAGCTCTCTTTTAAATTTGGCGGAGGAAGAGAACTGGATTACAGGGCTCCCGATCACTAGAGAGGGGACGAGAATTAATCATTTGTTTTTTTTTCAGATGATAGCTTACTTTTTTGCAAAGCAAATGTCTTTGAATGGCAACGTATACAACAGATTTTGGAGATTTATGAAGAAGCATCAGGACAAAAACTGAATAAAGACAAAAATTCCCTTTTCTTCAGTCGAAACACCCATCAAGATACGAAAGAGCATCTTTTAGCAGTTGCAGGTATTAGTTCAACGACAAGTTATGAGAAATACCTGGGGCTTCCAGCAATAATTGGAAGGTCAAAAGTTGAGGCCTTTGCGGATATAAAAGGTCGCATCTGGGAGAAATTGAATGGATGGAAAGAAAAATTTCTATCACAGGCAGGGAAGGAAATTCTCCTTAAAACAGTGATCCAAGCTATACCCACGTATACCATAGGTGTATTTCAGCTACCCAGGACTTTGTGTACTGAAATTAATTCGATGATGGCAAGATTCTAGTAGGGGCATAAAGACAATGATTCGCATGTTGCGTGGATGAGCTGAGAGCGGATGGGCCATGCAAAAGAGAAAGGTGGGTTGGGTTTTCGTGATTTGAAGAATTTTAATCTGGCACTATTGGCCAAACAGGGGTGGCGATTACTTCAAAATCCGGGCTCGATGGTAGCAAAGGTGCTTAAGGAGAAATACTATCCCGATGGCACTTTTCTTAACTCTACTCTGGGGAGGAAGCCCTCATATGCCTGGCGTAGTATATGGAATGCAAAAAATCTCCTTGAGGAAGGTTTAGTGTAGAGGGTAGGAGATGGGTGCTCTATTCGAATTTGGGGTGATCGGTGGATAGCATCACCCTCAACTTTTTCTATTCAGTCCCCTGTCAGAGTTTTGGAGCCCACTGCCAAGGTATACGAATTGATGGATATGGATACTCGCTAGTGGAATACTTCCATTATTCATGAGATTTTCATACGTGAGGAAGCTAAAATGATCTGTGAGATTTCGATTTGCCCAGGGGGTCAAAGTGACAGATTGGTGTGGAGGGGTACCATCAATGGGGAGTTCTCAGTTCGAAATGCGTATCATTTGGCAATGGATAGGAAGAAATCTCTCAAAGGTGGTTGTTCAAATCCGGCATCCAGTGTTCAAAAATGGAAGAATATATGGGCCATTCCAGGGACGGGAGTGGTTAAAAATTTTCTTTGGAGAGCCTGTGCAGATATCCTTCCAACGAAGGCAAATTTGTATAAAAAAAGCATTACTTCGGATCCTTTATGTCCAGTTTGTAACAAGGAAAATGAAACAGTTGGGCATGCGCTTTGGAGCTATTCAGCAGCAACTGATGTATGGGTCGAGTGTATGTCATCCATCCAGAAATGCCCTTGTGTTGAAGACTCCTTTATTAATATTTTGAGCATGCTACAATGTCGGCTTGGGAATGAAGACCAACAACTAGCAGCGGTTGTGGCAAGACTTATCTGGTCACTGCGTAATTTGGTGGTGTTCGGGGGGTGTCTCCAATCACCTAATCAACTCATGAGGCAGGCGCGAGAGCAGCTTGAGTTATTTTGGGAGGCAGAAAAAGGGAGGCGGGGAGTGCATAAACAAAATCAGAGACATAAGGTGCAGAAGTGGCAAAGGCCTCCTTATGGAGTAATTAAATTAAACTGGAATGCGGCAGTGGACAAGGTAGGACAATGGATGGGGGTTGGAATCGTTGCTCGGGACCATGAAGGCCAGATTATTGCTATGCTTACGGATTCAAGGCCTTATATTGTTGACCCAACTCTAGCGGAAGCATTGGCGGCATGGTAGCTAGCGGAATTCTGCATCACAATGGAGTTCCAGCGAGTGATCGTGGAAGGGGATTCTCTAGAAGTTGTGCAGGCGCTGGGAAAGAAGGAGGATTGTCTGGGAAGATATGGGGTGTTAGTGAATGATGTTATCCGTTTCTTAAACAGGATTCCACACTGGAATGTCCAACATGTCAAGCGTGAAGCTAATGGGGTAGCCCATGCGGTGGCCAAATTAGCTTTAGGCGGGGGGGTGGTGAGAAATTATAGAGAGACATTTTTCCTGATATGGTGGGTGCTATTGTAAGGGAAGATGCGAGTTAAAAGTTTTTTTTTTAAATGAATTCCAATTCAAAAAAAAAAAAAGATAAGAACAACTTTATACTAAAAAGTGGTTAAGAATTACCTTACTTATGAAGGACAATTATGTAATTAGATCATCCAGAATGGATCCTTTAAGATTCTCTTTAAGTTTTAAATAATAATTCTATTTTTAAGAACAATTTTTTAAAAATACTCTACATTTTATTCTTTATTTTGGAGAGCGAATCCTTAAAAATGGGAAATCATAAAGAGGTAAATAAAAGAGAAAACAATAAAAATATAATATAAATAATGAAAGTGATCTTTCATGTATGTAAATGGTAACTATAGCACATTCTTTTAAGGCTTTTGGCATAATTATTATTATTATTTTTTTGGTGTTTGGTACAATTGAAAATTATGGTAAAGTCAAACATAAATTTATGGACTAGAAAAACATTATTTAAATTTTGTTAAATTATTTTTATTTTTTAAAACTATAAATTATTTTTTGAGTTTAAACTTCTTCTTTTTACATGAGAAATGTTAGTTATTCTCCCAATTATGATGTGGTTTTTAAAATCATCAATATATTAAAAGTCAATAATGATAATTTTAAATTCAACAGTGATTTTAAAAGTCACATCACAATTAAAAAAACATAAAAAAATACTAGAAGAACACATAATATTTTTACTTTTACACACTCCCTTACAGTTCATTGTTGTCTGACCATTTTTTGCCACCGTCATTAATTTGTGTATAGATCAAACACCAAAAAATATTTACTTAAAATTTTTATTATTATTTTTTGAGTCGAAACAAACAAAATCTAATATGCAACATTGAAGAAAATGCCTCTTTAAAGCCTCTAATATGCATGCATGATCACATAATTAAAAGAAGAAAGACAATTAAGAATCTCAGTGAATGAAGATTTTTTACAGTTCCTTATCCAAAAGAAATGGAACAGAGAAATTAGAAGAAAAAAAAAAAAAAAAACTCCCTTCCCGAGCAGAACCCACCAAACCCTCTTTCGCATCCTTATAGGAAAGGAAAATGATAAAGGTATAATTTAAATTCAATTTTAACCTAATTTTTTTCTTGAGTTTTTTGAAAAAAAAAATTATATGCAAAAGAGAAAGAGTCCTAAACTAAAGAAAAAAAGATGAATTTAATTTAAAAATTAAGACAAAATTAAGTTTAAATTATAAAATGTAATAAAGACACGACTCAAGTTTAACTTTATCAAATTTTTAAACCAAAATTAGATTTAAATTATATATTTTTCACTTTCATTATTTTTTTGTACTTTTTATCACTTTCATTAGTTATGCCTATACCACGCCTCCAAAAAAGGAAATAGGAAATCCCGGTCAGTCCCTGTCCCCATCTGGTACGTTGTGGATTCTCATTGCCTTTCCAAACAATAAAAAGTAAATATAATATATATATAAAATTAGAAAATGGTTTAAGAACCCCTAAAGCTCTGATGAGTTGATAATACCTATAAAAAAGTCTCATCTCTCTCTCTCTCTCTCTCATATTTCAGTCGTTCGCTGAAAATCGAACCTGAACCAAAAATGGCTCTTGAGCTGTGGGAGACGCTGAAGGAGGCGATCTCGGTCTACACGGGGCTCTCTCCGGCGACCTTCTTTACGGTTCTTGCTCTGTTCTTAGCCGTGTACTACGTGATATCGGGGTTGTTCGGGTCATCGGATCAGTATCAGAGGCCCAGGGAAGTCCAGGAGGAGTCGCAGCCTCTGCCGCCTCCGGTGCAGGTCGGGGAGGTTACTGAGGAGGAGCTCAAGCAGTACGATGGATCTGACCCCCAAAAGCCTCTGCTCATGGCTATCAAGGGCCAGATCTACGACGTGTCGCAGAGCAGGTACTGTGTTAGAATTTTCCTTCTGAGTTTCTGGGTAGATCGAATTTGTGGCTTTTTTTTTGGGGTTTCTTAGTTTTTTTCGAGTTAAATGTTAATTTTAGCATCTGGGTTTGTATAACTAATGGTATAATACGAATTGTTTAAAGGCGTTTTGGGATTCTGCGATTGTGGGTATGTGAAAATTGTGGAGCCTTTTGAGGTTTCAGATTACTTTTTGAAAGGGTTTTTTTTTTTTGGGGGGGGAGGTGGGGGGGCCGTTCAATGGGTGTTTTGCCATAAAGTTGCCTGAAAGTGATGGTAATTAGCGGACATCTTTTCGAATCTTATGGGCTTTTTGAGTACGTGAAATTTGTTGAATTTTTTGCGGTGGAGTTTTTAGATGTTTTTTTTGTCATCTGTTGCTTTGGCTTTTGGGCATATGAAATTTTTGGCGAGCTTGCTTTCGTGTTTGTAAAAATCATCGTTATTTCTTTTAATTTTGTGGTTTTGGCTTTTCTTGTTTTAATTTACGCTGAGGGTTCTCTCTCTTATCACAATTCACACAAGTCCATGCTGTGAAATAGAGGAACCCAACGCATAATCGAGAAGTATCCTATGGTTGCATAGGATACTTCTCAATTATGCGTTTTGGAATTATTACCAGAAGTATCGCATGAAGTAGTAATAAGGGATCTTTAATGATCCATATTTTATTATGGATCTTACACATGATTCAGCAGAATATAGGGTTTGTTGCTGTTGATGTGATAATTTGGTTTTCTAAAATATGTTTATATTCTTATTCAACTACATCGCAGGTACTTGTAATGTAGGTTGGATATGCCATTATCTGAATTATGTACAAAGGGCTCTTATTACTTAAAAGCTTTAAAATCTTGTTATTATGTTCTTGAATTGTGAGACAACAACAAAACCTTTGTCAGGGAAAAGGTATTCCTATTAATTTTGCAATTATTTTTCCTTCTTTTTTTTGGCGATTTAACAAGCCAAAATTGCATTTTTAAACAAAATTGCAGGTGGTGTTTAGTTTTTTTCTTTTAAAAAAAATGTTGGTTTGAAAACGTGGAAAAATTCATGTGTTCAAATCACAGGTAAGATGGTGTATTTTTAAAAATGTGCTGTTTTAAAGGCCGAAAAGTGATTTTACCTAACTCTAATTGCATTTTTAAAAATCGTATTTTCATTAAATGCATTTTGAAATCGCTTATTTTTCAAATCGAATCGCTTATTTTTCAAATCGCACATCTTGAAACCACTAAACCAAATGGATTATTTTCCATTACAATTTTCTTTTAGATTACGAATGACATCATGAATTGAAAAATATGGTTCTCTGATGATACACTTTGGCTCCCTGGGTGAAGCTTGCGACTTAACCAGTCCATGTTGAGAGGGGTGCGAGCATGGGTCCTAGGTTTACTTGATAGGAGTAGATACATGAAGTGGTACTGCCTTGGAGGGTGTCCCATTCATCTTAAAAGAAGAAGAAGATAAGCTGAAGTCTTGATTAAACTCATAGCCCAATTTGGAGTTACACTACCTTAAGCCATGGAGGGGTTGGCATGTTGCCTTCATGGTTTTCTTTTTCTATGTTTGTTATTATGCATCTCTCTTGTTTGTGTTTTCCTGTCTCTCCTTGTTCTAGGGATGAGCCTAACCATATATAGTTGGCGTTTTGTTTTGGATTCGATTAGGTAATTCGTCTGTTTAGTTTCATGTGAAGCTAGATTCCTCTAGTGAAAAGTCATACTTCATAGTGATTAACACAATTACCTACTACCAAAGTTCTGTAGGGGGTAATGTCTTTAGGAATTAAAAATGAACTGCTTGTTTTATTGATCGTTTACATGGTCATTGCTGGACTTCGAATTTTCTGTATTGGGATAAAAATATTGTTTTTGTGACTCAGGAGTTCTCGTTTCCATGTGTCTTTTCATATTCAATATTTACTGATGCTTTTAATTTGAGCATCTAAACCCATCTTCCTTGCAGGGTATTTTATGGACCAGGTGGACCTTATGCACTGTTTGCTGGAAAGGATGCTAGCAGAGCTCTTGCAAAGATGTCTTTTGAAGAGAAAGACCTGACTGGGGATATATCTGGTCTTGGTCCATTCGAACTTGAGGCTTTGCAGGACTGGGAATACAAGTTCATGAGCAAATATGTTAAGGTTGGAACTGTCAGGCAGCCTGGTGAAGCTGCAGAATCTACAGACCACGATGTTGCTAAACCTGCTGAAGATGGTCCATCAGAAAGCGCACCTATTATAACCGAGGAAGCCCCTGCTGCTCATGCTACAAAAGAAGAGTGATAGTTGGGTATCTCTAAGCGTGAAAACTTTGGAAATCATTCCCAATGGAGAAGCTGAAGAAGAGTAGGATAACTCTCTTATAAGCACACTTGTTTGAAGTTTAGTTTGTTAAATAAGGAGTTGGTGAATGTTAAGTGACAGGGATTCAGAGCTGCAACTTCTATCTCCTTAGCTGTATTTTATTTGATTGAGGATTGTGGCATAGGTCAATTACATATATGGAGTTGTCTTTTGCTTCTTTATATGCAATTACTTTTGCTCCCTTTAGTTGCATTGAACACGGTCGTTTAGCACTTTTTGAAAGTCGAATACTCGGATGGATCAATGAATACGGTGACGTCGTTTAGCACTTTTTGAAAGTTGAAGTACTCGGATCTTTCACTGAGAGGATGATGGTGTTGGAATAATAATATAAAGGCACATTCCAAATATTACATATTAAGTCTTAAAACTATGCTAGGGATAGTGCACTAAAAATTAATTTTTATGACTTTTTATTTCATAGAAGTGTTTTTGAGATTAATATAGAGAAGATCTAAAAATCATTAATTTCTTGTAACTTAAAAATATTGGTTTATAGTAGATAATGAAATTGAACATTTCATCATATAAGACTATAATATATCAATTATGATGACTTGTATTGATATATTGGTGTATTTTCGAATACACTGGACTGGTCCACTTTGAGTTAATATTACAAATACTATCAATTGGATAATTACATTCACTATTGTTAATAGTATTGTCTCTTAATCCTGAGAGGACTGTAAACTCAAGACGTTTGGAGAAGAATTAATAGGATTTAGAGTTATAACCTTTGGAGATCCAAGACGAAGGCGAGGACACCACTTGGAGATTTTCTAATTATAAATATTATAATTATTTCAGGCAAGTGTTAAATAAATAAATAAATAAAATTTAAAAAGGAGGCATTTTTACATGAGTGCACTCAAATCAAGTTTTTTAACCACTATTTTTAAATGAGTGGATATTGCATCATCAACAACAACAAACATAATTCATAACTGCTGTGTGACAAAACTCCCAAGGTGTGTGTGAACCAATGGGTTCAACAGCAAGCACAACAACTATACTTCTGTTGCATGCACATGTAGTTTATTTTTTTATAGACAACTTCAAAAAGGAGCCATTGTCTGGTTTGATGAAGAACATTTTAATTAAGAAAATCCAACTTTTGTTGTCACTTGAAAGGCTTTATAAAAAAGACTTCAAACCTTTCACTTTCTCCTCACCTACTCCATTGAGTAATGTTTACACTAATCAGTCACCCAGTACCATAAAACTATTCATCATAATGTATAAACTGTTTTCTCCCAACATAGTAAATAGTTTTTGCAGGTGATGTAATTATAAATCAATATATCCTCTCAAATTACACTACAAATTATATATTACCTGGTCTGATACGTATTTGATGGTATTGACTCTTCAAATGAATCTTAAGAAATACATTGTCCCCCCTCCAACATATAACAAATGAAATCCATATCTTACTTTTAAGCAACCCAAAAAGATTTCTTTATACCAGTAGATTTTTCATGAGGTTAAATTTGACAATTTTTTACACAACCTTAAAATTTGACATTATCGCAACACGAAATTAGCATGATAGAGATTAGAATAATAAGATTAAGGTCAAATTCAGTCGATCCGTTTTGACACGATTAATAAACGGGTCAATTCAGGTCAACCTGCTTACCAACATAACCTGTGTAAATTTAAGTTACCTTCCAACTCCATCTACTTCCCATTATGTGAATAATTAATGTTTACTTAATGAGGAGGTTTCATCATGTTATTTGTTGTTGGAATTGAATCTCTCTCTCTCTCTTTCATTGTTTGTGTAAATGAAATTTATTGGACTATAACATCATTTTGACTAGATATTGCATTGAGAAGTTGGGTTATATTTATTAATTATGGTTATAGATTATTGGATATTGATTATTGTGAATCTTGTTGTTATTGTGTATGATTAATATAATTTATGGTTGTAGATGTGATCCATTTTTTGGCTTTCGAGCTTAGAAGGATGAGTTTCAGCATTGATTTTTTGCTACCAAGGCCGAGAAACATGAGCTACGGAGCTACCTATGCATTTAGTTGAATTTGTATAGAACATATCTGATGTTATAATTGAAAATTAGTCATGCATTAGCAGATATTGTTGTCATAAATATGTTTTGAATTTTGATTTTTATGTTAGTATCTATGACTTATAATCTCGTAGATTCGGCTATGCTTTTATCAGAGCTTTTTACTCTATGATGTAAGAGTATTTACGCTCGTAATCCTTCTTCTACGAGACTGTAATGCTTTTTCCTTTCAAAATATATATATAATTTATGTTTATAATATATGAAAATGAAATGATAGAATTCAATCATTTTTTAACTATCTCCATACTAAATAGATAAATCTACATTGAATTTGTGTGTGGTCCACATGGAGAATGATTCACGTCAATATTTTTTCCATCTCATCCTACAAATTCAATATATCAACCATTAGATTTGTGGACTCATGTCGATCTCACACAAATTCAATGGTAGATTCATTTATTCACTATGAAGATGGTTAAAAATAGAATAAATTCTATCATTTATCATCTATATGAATTTACAAATGTAATGGTTAATCTATTGAATTTGTAAAAAAATAATAATAAAAGATTAAAATATGATTGTGTAACATGCATTTATATGAGAATGCCACTTGACATACCGGGAGGATTTAGAAAAAAAAGTAAAAAAAATAAAAATAAGCAACGTAGCATAATTAAAATCTTAAAAATTTCAAACTAAGGCACCACCCACCTTCTTTTTATATTTCTTTTTTGTTTCTTATTTTCTTTCATCACTCCTAATATTTTGTTTTTTAGTTCTCTCGTTATTTATTTCTTTAATACTTTATATGTAATACTAGAGGTGAAAAGGCGGTTGTGGTTAACGGTAGTGACGAATTGAGGGGGGGACTGGTATGGGCCATGATCCCCCCTCCCAATTTCAAGGAAAAAAAATTTTGGCTGTAATTTTTTTATTTTTATTTTTTATTCTGGTCCCCCCATTTGAAATGTTGCTTTAGTCCCTCCAATGTATGGTCCTGGTTCCGTCCTTGATTAACGGTTAGTGGCTAAAATCACTAACCGCAACCGTCTAGGCGGTTAGCGGTTTGCGGTTAACCGCATCTTATTAACCGTTTTTTTTTTATTGGTCTTGGGCTTCTTCTTTTTTACCGATTTTGAGAATTATGATATTTTTGAGCTAATTTTAAACCTTTTTTTTTTTTCCCCTTTTCAAGGTCATTTTAGAATAAACAATTGTTATATACCACAAATTGGGCGAATTACTACAAAAGGAGCCCAAAAGTAATTAATATTAAAAAAAGTAACATTTACCAATATTTTAAACAAAGAATTACATACAATATACAAATCATTACCACTATACTACAAGGACTTATTGTCATATTATATATATATATATATAAAGAAAGCGGTTAGCGGTTAATGGTTAACTGTTTTAAAAAATTCATTAACCGCTAACCGCTAAGTAGTTAGCAGTTTTTAATAATTGCTTTAAAAAACAGTTAACGGTTAGTGGTTAGAAAAATGGTTTGTGGATCTAAATTTTCACCCCAATGTAATACTTACTATCAGGTGCCGTTGATTTGAGTTGGTCGTTGTTACAAGTTATGATACACATCTAATTAAATCCTACTTTAAATTGTTTATCAACTTAAACATAAACATGAAAATTTAATTAAAAAATAATTTTAATATTTGATATAAATTAAAAATACTTAATTTTAACTACTTTTTCTTTATACCTCAATTTTTATTAAGCTGGCCGCCGGCAGCTGGCAGGTGATGTACTTCGAAAAAGAAAATTACAAGAGAGAAGTGTCCTAATAAATTGATATAAATAAATAAATAAATACCCTAGTAGATTGAAGTCTGCCTATTCAAAATGAGGTACACGTGGAGGCGTGGAGCCATGAGGTAAGAATGGAAGCAACAACTTCTTTAATATTTGGCCTTTTAATATTGAAAAAATGAGCTACATTTAGCAGGAAACCAACTACCTCAGATTCAAAAGTCAAACTTGTGATATGCTTGCATAGAAGAATCCAATTACCTAGGGCCGTGTTTGGCATTTTTTATTGTAGTAAAAAAATATTGATAAAAGTTTTGAATTTTTTATATGAAAAAGTGATTTTTTTTTTTAATTTTAAGTATTAATAAAAAAAAGATTATAATATTTTGATTTTTTTTTAGAAGGGTGACATAAACAATAACAAATATTGGATGAAAGGCTTTGCCAAACAACACCTAGAATTGAAAATCAATAATATATGTTGAGATGAATTTTGGCTTAGTTTTCTTCGCTTTATATATAGACTTTCATCCTCCCAACAACTACAAACAACATAAATGCTCTGTTTCCTCTGCTTCAAGCTTTTTTTTCCTAGCTCCTTTTTCCATCATTTAAATCATCAAGAGTTTAAAAACTCACTTCCCTGTATATACACGGTACAAAGGTGGCAACCGAGTTAGCAAAAACTTTATTTAAGACCCTTAAATTATTATTCATTTTGAGAAGATTTTCAAATTTTAAAAACTCTCAATTTCACCATTCAAACTTTTAATTTTATGTTGTACCCCCTCCATCAAATTATGGACGTTAAAAGTGATAAAATAACCTCTATACCCCAAACTTTTTTATAAAATTTCAAATTAAAATTTTTTTAAAAAAAATTGAAGGGTACTTTTGGTCTTTTTAGTAGTTTCCGTTAGAGTTTAACGACAAAAATTAACGGAGGGGTCAATAGCATCAAATTAAAAGTTAAGGTGGGTGAAATAGAGAGTATTTAAAATTTTGGAAGGACTTTTCAAAATGTGTGGTAGTCAGGAGGTCATAAGTGACATTGTCGCATTGATTTATGTCTAAATCTTAAAATACTTGGACAAATATGCTTTATATAAATTATAAAATGTATTTAATATATTAGATAATTAAAGAGATATATTATAAAAAATATATATTAATTGAGAGCCCTTTAGGTCTGGATAGTCTGTAAAAGGTGGCTTTTACAGCACCCAATTAATATATGTCACATCATACAAGTACACAAATTCAAATAAACCCAGATGCATCGGATCCTTCCAAAAATCAAACAATCCCTACCTCCAGCCCCGATTGCCGCCGAGCGCCAAAATCGTCGACCGCCGGACTGCCGAGTTCGCCGAGATTGCCCAGCCCCGATCGCCAGACCGCCGAACCGCCGGGTTCGCTGAGATTGCCCAGCCCCGATTGCCAGACAACTGGATCTTTGGAGTCTCAGATCACCAAGCACCAAGATCACTGAATGCCAGACCGTCGGACCGCCGGGTTCGCCGAGATCGCCCAACCCCAATCGCCAGACCGTTGGACCTTTGAAGCCTCAGACCACCGAGCGCTAGACCCGCACCAGACCCAGACTGCCGGAGACCCGATGTTGCAGGAAACCCAAGCCCCGCGACGTCGTCGGATCTCCAAACTGCCACAGTCGTGGGTCTGGAGAGACCCACGACATCGTGGGTCTCGCCGTGAACAACCACAAGTCGCCCGAAACCGTCTTGACCCGCCTCAAAACCCGATTCTAATGTCTCAAAACTCGTTTTTAATGCATCAAAACTCGTTTTAAATTCAAAACTAAAACCTAGATGTGGAAAGTTAACCCTTTAGGAATTTTTTCATCTTAAACGCCGGAAAAAATGGCTCTGGCAACGGAGAATCGCCGAAGAAAATGACTCCAAAGTGGGTTTGACCGTGACCCGCCCACGGGTCTGGACTGACCCACCACCCAGCTCTTTTGAGCTCAAAATATTGTGTGTGTGAGTGTATTATATTTTTGTGAAATTGTTTTGTGTTTGCTAGATGTCAGCTTATGAGTGGTGTCTGTAAAATGGGTGTTTTGCAGATTGACCTAATTCAAGGTTTTCTCATATTAATTTTGCCCAATTTCATTTCTACCCAATGCATATGAGATAGTTGAGATGATGATTTCGACTTTAAATATGTATAACTGCCCTGAAAATTCTTCAAAAATATAATGGCATCTATGGAAAGAAACAGGTTGCGTCCACAAAATTAGTTATATATATATATATATATTTCTTTTTTCTTTTTGGACAAAACCATGGTCAGTTGCATTTCCAATCTTTGTACTTTTTCGAATAAATAAATATTTGTCCATTATTTTTTTATTGATTTTTTTATAATTATTTTATTATTTTATTTGTTAAAAGAACAAAGGTATTATAAGAATATACAAAAAGAAGTAATTTTTTTGTTACATTCTTATAGTTTGAGGGGTTAATTTATTACTTTTTGAATATTAATAAACTATATTATAAACGGTTGATAGTTTGAGAAGCTTTTTTATATTTTTTTCATATATATATATATATATATATATATATAGAAAATGCAGCTGAGCATGATTTTGTCCAAAAAGAAAAAGGAAAAAAGTGACTATGATTTGATAGTTTATGAAAGATATGATTTTTTCTTTTGGGCAAAATTATTGTGGGAGACATTCTCGAAGTTTTGAAGGCCTTTTGAAGTTGGGAGACTATGCATACAAAAAGGATGGTAAATGAGGCTGCTCATAAGCCGGCAAAAGCTGCAATTAGGGAGTCTAAAGAGAAGATATGGATAGAAGAGATCCTTAACACCATTGTTGATGTTGTTACCCTCGAACAATTTGCTCTTGTTGTTTAAAGTTTTTCAAACTCCAAATATTTTTCAACTGAAGTGAATAAATTGAATTCTTATTGATAATAAAAAATGAAAATAACATCCAATAATTCCACTTAAAGTTATGTTTTTGATGGGGGTAAAATGTTAAAAATAGGGCTATGTTTGGTGGTGGCAAAAAAAAAAAAAAAAACCTCATATTATTTATCTAAAATTCAACTTTTAACATTGTTACTTTTTACATCACATTAATTATTTTTTATTACTATTTAAATAAAAAATACCATAAAACATTTTTTTTTTCACATTAATCAAATTTTGCTAAAAAGACAAGGCAAAAAGCCAGAAAGAGTACTACACATTCCAAATTTGTTTCTCATGAGTTGGTTTTAATCCCAATTTTGTTTCCCAAAAGTTGGTTTCAAAATGAGGTGTCCGTTAAACTAATGATTAAGTGATTAAATTTACATATTCTTATAAGTTTAAACTTATTGAAATAAGTGGTAATTTAACATGGTATCTGTAGTGACCCAAATTCTTAACTAGGCATAAGTAGTTTGGTTGGGGGGATTAATTTGGGCTTTGGGTCACTAAGGACGCCAAAAGGGTAATTTGGACTTTTGGGCGGACGTACGCTAGGTCTGATGGACGTACGCTGTTGTCTGTAGTGCGAAAGTACGCGGAGGGACCATCGGATGTACGCTACTTTTTGAATACCCTCTAGTTAATACTTAGATATACGAGGTAGCCATAGAACCGCTGGGCAAGAACCACCGGTCGTACGCCCCTTGGCCGGACGTCCGCTGCTTTCTGAGCCTATAAATAGCACCCTACCCTTTCGTGTTTTTCATAACTTCAGAATGCCCTCAGGTTGCCAGAGTGTTTCCAAGTGTTTGTGAGTGTTTGGTGAGCATGGGTGTGCGGCGTTTGCGAGTTTCGAAACGTTTGTGAGACGGAACTCTTGTGGTTTTGTTTTAAGGAGGTAACGTTCGATTTTTAGCTTTTAGTTACATCGTTATGCTGCTCGTTTTATGTTTAGTTGTGGTTGTTAGCTTATTTGTGCTTTAAGACCTGTTTTGATTAGCGTTTTTGTTAGCTTAACGTTGTTACGTTGCATGGAGGTTATTAACTGGACTATAAGGTTTTAGGTTGTTCCTAGTAGCCCTAGGAGTCGGAGAATAGGCGGACAGTGGAAGAGAAAATGAGGTTCTCCCTGAGGACCCATATAGCGGACGTATGGTATCGTGACCGGACGTACGACTTGTCGTTGCACGACGGACGTACGCTCTCGAGCCCGGACGTACGGTCACTGTGTGACAGGGAAACCCTATTTTCACCAACCGTCATGTAGCTCCTGTTTTCCTTACTTTAGAGTTATTTTAGTGGAATTAGGACTAATAGAAGGTTTTCCACAGATTTGGAGAACCCGGATCTTTTGGAGTTTTCAGAGACGCATATCGATCCAGGTGAGTTTTAACTCACATAATGCGCACTGTTATTTTTCATGCACTGCACATCTATTTTGTGTACCAAGCAAACATGCATATTTTACAACTTTCACGTTTTATACGAATTGCACATGAACTCTGTCTTTTGAGAAAAACGTTGTGCTAAATATGTTAATCAAGTAAGACTTGTAAAATGACATGCATGTAAAATACAGACAAGATAATTGCATCGTATGACATGGTACACTGGTACGTGCGGTAGTAATGGCCATGGGCTTACTATACATGTTAGCTTTATGGTTAAATGTGTGCGTTATGTGAGGGTTGTGGATCCATTGGTTTCGTGACCTTGATGCAACCATTCCCAATGGTTCGGTCACTACAGAACGGACGTCATTAGTTTGTGTGGGGCACTTGGGGTCGGACCCAATCGTGCCACTAATGCTACGTACGGTATATTGTGCAATGGCTGGGGCACTGGCATTGTATTATAGGTCCCTCGGGACAGCATCAACCCTACTGAGAAGGGGTAATATCTCTGGTAGACCATACTGTAGAACTATGACTGTTGTTTACATCATATGCATATATCATTACTATATATATATGTCACACATAATTAAACTGTCATGATGGAACTGCTTTTGTTTATTAAACACCTGAGTTCATTACTAAAACTGGCATGGGTATTATCTGCGTAAAAAATCACTAAGTCTTAGACTTACCCCCTTATTTTATGTCTTTCCTCATCATTACGAATAATTGCTCGGTTTAGCTGCTTTAGACGAGGATGCCGTCGGAGCCTACTTGGGTGATTGCACAGGATCTGATTCGGGTTCACAGGATCTGATTCAGGCGATTTTTGAGGATATGGATCCGGTCTGGCTTAGGACGATGTGGGAGGATGGAGGATCTGCCCGTGAAGACTTGATAGAGATTCTGATCTCATTAGCTTTGTTAAAGCTTAAGTCTAGGCTTTGATATGTTGATCTTTTGTGAACAATATTGTAGTATCTTATTTTGGGAATGTATCTATTTGACGGTCTGATGACTGATACATTTGGTGACTTTTATAATATTATGGATGTAGTACTTATCTCTGGTATCGCTGTGTGATGTTTCATTATTTATCTCTTGATCCCGTAGTCTTTGGTAAAGTCTTCCGCTGCAGTTTTTTGATTACGACGATAAATGTGTTTTCCCAGAGGTCGTGTCTCGGAGGGACATGGTTGAGATGGCGTGCCGTGTGGTTAATTATTGGTTAATTTATATTCCCATCGGGCGGGGTGTCACAGTATCAAAATCAAAGGTCTTGAAATCGAATATTGAATCCGTCAATTTACCCCATTTAAATTAAATATTTTACATGTTGGATCTTACCTATTAAAAGAGAGTTCGAACCTATATGTAAGAGAAGTGTTAAGCTAATATTATTAAGTGAGTAAATTTATTTATTTTTATTAACTTAAATTTATTGAAACACATAATAATTTAATAATAAATATCATGAAATTTATTATTTTGAAAAGAATATCACCCTTTTATTAAAAAACAAATTTAAGATGTATCTTATTACCAGAAAGAACCATGTTAAAAAGAGCCATGTTGAAGGTTTAACCTGGAGGTAGGGTACAGACCGTAACAGACGTAGAGTAAATAAAAGGAGAGCAGTAAAAATATGGCACGGTTTTAACTGCAAGCTAAATTTAGAACAGAGAAAAAGATAGCCCCAGATCTAAAAAGTACCATGGCTGATGGCACAGCACTGATTGAAGCATCAGAGTGCAGAATCTAGGCATTTAACCATAAAATCTTTAGGAAAGTTCAAGTACCGCCCATGGGGAATACTCCCATGTGTGCCTCTACATTCAATTCAAACACAAACAAGGCTACAATTTAGCCACGACTACATTTTTGACCTGATGTCTCGCACACCAACTTATAACGACAAGTGCCGCACGGACTTTTTTTTTTTTTTTAAATAATAATAATATATGGTGGATTGACGTCGACAAGCAAGAATTAGTAAAATAATGATAAAGTAATGATGTGATACACTTAGGGTTGATAATTTTGACATAACCTCTAAATTTAACACGGAGTTAAATAAGTTTTGGGTTTAATCTAAATGAGTTCGGGTCATAATCGAATTACCCGTTTATTTCGTGTATGGGGGTCAATCCGGTGGGTTAAGCGGGTGACCCGTCAGACCAATTTATAAATAAATAAAAACTCTAAACTTTATTATTACATTATTTCAAACGTGTCGGGTTGTGTCACCTTCTAAGTGAGTTGTGTCAACCCAATACGAATTGATTATTTTAAATGGGTCATGTCGAGTAACATGACTATTTTTCGTGTCTTGTTTGTATTTGAAAGTTCAACCGTTTAGCTTTATCGGGTTGCAGGTCATAACGGGTCCTAATCGTGCCGACCCCTCAACTTGTTTTTTCACCCATAGATATACCTAACATTATTAGTATTGACAAGAAAGTAATATTAGGTAGTTTTAATTAACACTGTTACATCAACTCAATAAAATAATAATTAAATAAAAATGTTATTTTTAGTAATTAATAGAAGAGAAATGCTTGAGTGCATTCTCAAAACCATCTTCCCATCATATCTGTGTCTTAAATTTTTTTTCTTTTTGTGTTGAAAAGTCAACCCACTCACATGAGTTGGTGGGGAGATAGTTTTGAGAATACATTCCAACATTTCTCTAAAATAATCTTAATAGAATAATAAAGCCTCTATAGTTCCAACTCCAAGAGGCTACTGTACAGCAGGGAGTTGAAGGACTGTGGACCGAAAATCCACCTGATTGTATTGTTGATTTGATCGTAGCTGAGCAGTTAGCTCTACCACGTGATGAGTAATAAAAGAGGAGCAATAATTTTTTTGATAAAAACAAAAAAAAAAAAGAGGCAACACTATTGGCATGATTTCCTTTTGTTTTAGTCTATTTATCACTCCTACTCATAATCTTTTGTTTGATAAATATTAGGTGGCATGCAATTTGCACTTCAATCTCGACATCATCACACACATATATATATATTGATTTGTCTATGGGACATGTAATACTCATCTTACTTATTATTAGATGCTTTAAATAGTGTAAAAATTACATCTCATTTTGTGGTCGAATCAAAACGAGTTGAACTTTGGGACACGTGGGTCTTTCAAAAGAAACCGAAGAATATTTTCGACCACAATGTGCAAGCAGAAGCAGCATTGTTTCAGGGAACAGCATGGAAAGTGGCCGCAGAGGATAAAGAAATGTCTCCGACACGTTTTAAGTCGCACCAATCGCAACACATAGAGTTTGGCAACACGTGGTTCCGGAGTTGCCTTTTTCCGAACTCTTGACTCTCACACACATTTATTTGGGGGGAGAGAGAGAGAGAGAGAGACGTCTCCGACGATCGTCGACGAAATAGTCAGATTCCGGCGAAAATGACGGAAGAGAGTTCAGAGGACTGGCTTCCGCCGGGTTGGACCGTGGAGGTGCGAGTGAGAAAGCATGGTAAAAGAGACAAGGTAAAAAAAAAAAAAAAAAAAGAGCATAATTTTGACTCGTAAGTTTACTGCTCTTTCTCTCATTTCAAGCTTATAGCTTCAGAAATGTGCAAGATCTTCTTTATCAGTTTACTGTCGGGAGTATTTATTTTAGCTTTTGTTTTCTCTGATTAGTTTCCTTTTATGGATTTTAAAGGGCGTTTTTTGTGCTCTAAAAATGGTGGTTGTCAGAGTTGGTTAGTGTTTATTTGCGATGTAAAATTACTGGCTCCGTTTGTTAAAATTTTTGTTGTGTTAAAATAACTCAAACCCAAAACACTCCTAAAAACACAAAAATAGTTTTCACATCAGAACAGTTTTTCAAACAAACAATAATTAAAAAAAACCCACATAATACATTAACAAACAGAGCTACTATCATTCCTCCAATTGTTTTGACGAATGGTTTGAGTATGCTGTCTGATTAGTGTATTTTCAAAAAATTCTGTGTTATTTGGAGATTATGAAAGCAAAATGATGGAAAATTTTGCGGCATTTGTTGTGAATTGTGATGGCGGGATGCATCATGCATAACAAGCCCAATGCAACATCAACAACAGAGATTATAGAGCTGTGTGCACAATTATAGTAAGATAAAAGAACACTGATGTTCTTATGCTGCATGCATAATGATGTGGAGGGTTTCCAACTTGCTTCTAATGTGTTCTTTCTACCATTTCCTGACTTTTTCTTTATGCAACTGGGAAGCCATGCAATCTTTGACTGAGTGCCTTTGCTGGTTCTGAAATATCATTTGTTTGGTTACTTGCATACTGGGAGAGTTTAATTTGATTGTTTTGAGGAATCCTATGATATTGGCAAAGACAAATTTTTCTTCCAATGTGATTATTCACAAAATATTCAGGGGTTATGTATTCCTTGAAGATATCTGTTTACAATAATGGTCACTACGCTGGATAGTTGCATTGGAGTGGAATATACGCAATACACATTCGATATCTTTGTCCCATTGTTGTTGGAGATAGTACTTATATAAAGATTTGGTGGTGGGTAGAGGATTTTTGTGTTTTGGTTTGTCATGCAAATCGCATCCCCCACCCCTTACTCGTGAAGTGCAATAGCTTTAGTTTGTAAGAAAAGTTATGCAAATTGTATAGGAGATCCAATACAACCTAAACTCCTTTCAGTTGAACTTAAGAAAACCATATCACTTAGCTCACATGTTTTTTAATTCCCAAAAGTCACTAGAAAATAAGATGAAATTGAATACTTTATGTTCTTTTGTTTCCTGTGTTTTCCTGGCAACATTTTCTATTCAAGAAATATGCAAGCTTCTAAAGCATTAGGAAGCCTCTTTGACATAACAGCTGTATTTTGGCCCAAGTTTCATGGACCCATTTTTAAGAGTTTTTGTTATTGTTATGCTCAAGCCTTCAAAAATCCCTTAGTAGCATGTCTTCAGTGCAGCTTCATATGTATTTGCATTCTACAGTAGTATTCTGTTCAATCTCTTGGACCTGTGTATTAGTGTTGGCATATCGATACCTTTTAGCATATTATCCTCCTTGAGTTTTGATTATTCAATGAATGAAGATACCCACCCAGAGAAAGATCATTTAGGATGCAGGAGCTCTGGTTTATCGTTTAGCAAGATGATCTAATTCAGATTTATATGCCCATTTGTGCTTAGTGCAGTATTACTTTGCTCCCTCAAGTGGACTGAGATTCAATTCCAGGGCAGAGGTGTCTCGCTATCTCAACACTCAAGAAGTCTGCAATCCTAAACCAGAACAGAAGATAAAAGACACTCAAGAAGTCTGCAATCCTAAACCAGAACAGAAGATAGAAGACACTCAAGAAGTCTGCAATCCTAAACCAGAACAGAAGATAAAAGACACCCTCAAGCGATCTGCAAAAAATGTCTGTTGAGTGTTAACACAATAACACAATCTGCTCTTTATGATTTTGTTTATTCTTATGATCTAATATTAATCTGATTTTATTAATTTGGAGATGAAAACTTTGATTATTCAAGCAATCTAGGTTGTAGTTGAGAAAGCTATAGCAGAAGGGTTACCTCCAGGATGGATCAAAGAAATCAGAGTAACAAAAAAGGGTCATAAGATCAGAAGAGATCCGGTACCCAATCTCTAATTCCTTTTTTCTGGTATTTTAATATGTTTGTCTGATTTTTATTTTTCACCATACTTTTCAGTCATTTAATTGCAAATCTTCTGTGTCTTTTTCATGGGTCAGCTCACATCTTGCTAGTTTCTTGATATGCTTGACTTATCATCTGTAATTTGGAAATTGCTTGTGCTCTAGATATTAGTTGCAGAGCCACGTAAAATTATTTATCTTTAATCAATATTTGATATCTGCAGTTTTTTAATACTCTTTTCACTTGGGCAGCAGCTTGGCTGGCCCCTATTGTGATTACCTTCTCTGATTTTCTTTCTCTCTACTCTAGCCCCCCTTAGGCGTTCTCTTGTATACTTCTTGTGTACTAGGCGCTTTTTCTATAAAACATTACTTATCCAAAAAAAAAAAAAATTTGATATCTGCAGTTTTACACTGATCCTGTCAGTGGGTACATATTCCACTCTATGAAGGACGCACGTCGCTATCTTGAAACCGGGGAATTAGGAAGGCTTGCATCCAAGCCGAAGGAGAATGGCAGTACTGATGTGGAGTTGGAAGATGATAATATTGCCGTAAGTCCACTCATGATTGAATTCACCAAGTTTATATCTATATCTTTTTCACTTGGTTAAATTTCTTTATCAACTGCAGTATCTTTCTTTCTGTTGTGACGTTTGCATGAAAAGCATTAGAGAAGAAAGAGAAGACTTGTTCCACTTACATAGCCTACCTCACACATCTTATTTCATAGGTTTTGAAAAATACGACGACTTAAATACCCACAGACCCTAACAAACTCTTCCAACACTCCCCCTCAAGTTAGAGCATATCATATAAACCTAGCTTATAACAAATAAAGTCTAACTAGTTATGACATAAAGATTTTGTAAACATATTAGCTAATTGGTTTTCAGACTTCACGAATGGTGTAGATATACCTCTATTAAGTATTTTGTCTTTGATGAAATGACCATCAACATTTATATGTTTGGTCCTTTCATGAAAAATTGGGTTAGATGCAATATGTAAAGCACCCTGTTTACCACAAAATAATGGGTTAGACGTAGGAGTTGAGAACCCAATCTCTTGACAAAAATGTGTAACCATGTCAACTAACTAGTAGTATGAGTCATTGCCTTGTACTCTACTTCAACACTAGATCCCACTACCACTGTCTATTTCTTACTCTTCCAAGTTAAAAAGATTACCGCCTAAGAATGTGCAATATCTTATAGTTGATTGTTTATCTGAAGGAGAACTTGCCCAATTTGTATCAGTAAAACCTTTTATCTTGTGATGTCCATTTGGTCTATACATTATCTCAAGACTAGGGGCGCACTTCAAATAGATGATGATACCTGCTAGGATTTTCAAATAATTCATCTTCATCCTTTAGTAATTTGGATCCATCAGAACCTCAATGGGACGAGCACCCAAACCCATCTCTTCTAACATATCAAGTACATACTTTCTCTTAGATAAGTTGATATCTACCCAAGATCTAGTAACTTAAATGCCTAGAAAATATCGAAGTTTTTCCAAATCCTTTTTATGAAACCATTGCCGCAAAAATTGTTTCAATTGGGCAATGTCTCTTGAATTATCTCTAGTAATAACAATATCATCTACATATGGAGAATATAGCTTGTACTAGCATGTGAGTGAAATATTGAATGATCCTTTTGACATCTCTAGAGACCAAACTCCAATACTGCTTCAGAGAATTTTTCAAATCATGCACTTAGTGATTGCTTGAGACCATACAATGCCTTCTTTAACTTATAGACACAACTCTAATACTCCCTCTGGCAACAAACATAGGTGGTTGCGCCATATAAACTTCCTCATGTAGCTCCCCATGTACAAAGACATTTTTGACATCTAATTGAACAAGGCTAATCAAGATTAGCAGCCAAATAAATAAGAACATGAACAAAAGAAATTTTGGCAATTGAAGAAAAAGTTTCATCATAATCAATACCATATCTCAGTGTATAACCCTTAGCAACCAAACAAGCTTTCTACCTTTCAATCAAACTATCATGATTAAACTTAACATATAAACCCATTTGCAACCAACAATTTGTTTAATGGGTGGTAACGGAACCAACTCCCATGTCCCATTTTGGTGTAAGATCTCCATTTCCAAGTTCATGGCTTGCCTCCAATTAGAGTTAGATATCGCATCTTGCATTGTCTTTGGGATAGAAACACTAGAAAAATAGGAAACAAAGCAAGAAAGTGACGGTGACAAATACCTAGTAGATATAAACTAAATGAAAGGATGTTGGGTAGTACAAAAACATTTACCTCTCTGCAGAGCAATAAGCAAGAAGTTAGATGCAGGTGGGGACATTGGATCTGTAGACAAAGGATGATGGTGGGGGTGTAGGAGCTGATGGTTGAAGGCTACGTGTATTGACCTGGAGAGGGGCAAGCGATCGTGGAGGCAACAAAACTGAAGGAGAAGGAGATATAGACTTAGATAGGTTGGAACAAGCACTAGTATGAGCGTGACATCAGGCTTAAGAGTAGAATTACACAAAGAAGTAGGACCAAGAAAATAAGGGGTAGATTCAATAAACGTCAATTGGAGTGAAGTAGCATTGAAGAAAAAGACTAGAAACGATATCCCTTTTGGGTTGTGGAATAATCAAGAAAGACACATTTAGTACTGCAAGGGCCAAGCTTAGCATTTCCATGACCCAAATTATGAACATAGTAAATGCACCAAACAACCTTTAGTAGTGGCAAGGAGAATGAGAATGAAGAAGAAAATAAGAGAGAATGAGGAAAGGCAACATCTAAGACCTAAGAGGGCATTCGATTAATGAGATAACAAACAGTGAGAGCATCACTCCAAAATTGTTTAGGATGTGCATATAAAATAAGAGAGCTGCTAATACACGCTCCTCTCCTTATTGATTGCCACAGCCTAATTGTAGTACTCGTCAGGGCCGGCCCAATGGCTAGGCCACTTAGGCCGTCGCCTAGGGCCCCGAATAAATAAGGCCCAAAAAAAATTTTAATAAGGCCTAATTATTTTTTTATTTTTTTATTTTTAAACTTAAGGTCCATTTTTTTAAATAAGGCCAAAAATATTTTCCCATAAAAACTTAAGGCCTCTAAAATAAGGCCCCAATATAATAAGCCCATTGTAAAATAAGACCAATTAACCCAAAAAAAAAAAAACAAATATGCCATATCATTTTTTTTAATCCCTCTCTCTCTCTCCTCTGTCAACAAAGGAGAGAGAGCATAATTCATTTTTCTCAAAAAATGAAGAATACTAGCGTCTCTTATCTAGATGTGTATAAGAGACAGGTACAAGTATAAGCATTAGTGCCATCACCCCCACAAGCCNTTTCAAACAGGTTTTATTGTTCTATTTTTGTAATTTATTTTATTATAATCCAAATATATATTTTTTTATAAATCATATTTGTTTAATTTGTTAATATAGAAAATATGCATCTAGATATGAAATACTTAAAAAAAAAAAAATAGAAAAACTGATTGAATCTCAAATAGGGCTTTAAATAAATTTGTTATTAGCAATAAACAGAATATTGAGGATAATTTAGGTAAAAAACTCATAATTGAATAATAAATTCATCAAAAAGAATTATTTTAATAGAATATTATTATAACAAATATTATTTAATTAATATTTAAATATTTTAAAAAAAGGCCCAACTATAAAATTTCGCCTAAGGCCCCCAAATACATTGGGCCGGCCCTGATTTGCGAAGTCCAAAATATTGTTTACACCTCATAAATCTAAGTGATATTCCCGGTACCAAAGTACATATATCTGACATGATCCCAAATATCCTTGGCAGTAGAAAGATACACAAGGATACAATGTGAGGCTCGGTACTGTTCAACATAAGAAAGTTAATTTGATGTCTTCCTGGTCCCAAAGGCTAGTGGAGCTAGAGTCTAAAGGTTTCCCTGAATGCAAATGATGATTCAAACCTTTCCCTTTTAGGAATACCTCCATTGATCTTGCCCAATAGACATAGTTTTTCCCATTGAGTTTCACATAAGTCGTAGGAGCTGAACTGATCAAATCAGATTTAGTGGCCATAATGTATGGCTTATCCACCAGACATTGTACTAACAACAACAATTAATCCCAAAAACTTGAATTAGAACCAAGCAAGCAGTGAAGAACCACAAAAACTATCTGGAAAACCAACTGATAGTACTGAATTATGCCAAAAGTGACAAGAAACAGCTCCATTCCGAATCAAAACAACAAGAAATTGCATAAATGAACAGAAACTGGTTGGAACCGAAGAAAATAACCATAAATTTGACCTGAGCCAGCTGAAATATGCCAAAACCAAACCAGAACTGGCAGAAATACTCATTAACAAGACAAAAATAACTCGAACCGGTATGAATTGGTTGAGAAAACTCAAACCGGCTTGAACTGGCAAGATGAGTCGAACCGGAGTGGGTCAGGCTGAACTGAAGATGGGTTGGACTCGGCCCAAACTAAATAAAGGATATCCTATCCTTGGATTAGGAACTTGAATAGGTTATAGATATCCTTATCTTGGATAAGGAAGAGTATGCACCCACAACGAAATAGCCTTCTTCATTTTCAGAACTTGTCAGAAATTCACCGGTGACTAAACAGTTCTGGCAACCACGACGATTATGGGGAACAAGCAAAACAATGATTAAACCCACACAAAACCCACTGGAGACTGAAACTACGAAACTGTCACTACCATTTGCTCCAGCCACCAAAGACAGCATTAACCAACATAGAGAGCATCAACCACACCAACCAACCACCCTGCTGGAATTTTCACTGCAGGGAAACACCTAAATCATAGCAGCCACGATCACGGTTTCGCTAGTTACATCAAACCACCAACCATGACAAAACCAACAACTGCGATGATGGCATCATCACACCACTGATGATGGTGATCTCCACGCCATCGCTCTCCTAACATGGGCATTGAACCCAGTATCTCAGTTCTCTTCGGTCAGTAGCATGTGTAGATTGGGTGAGAGAAAAATAAGAAAAGAAAAGAAGCGAGAGAGAAGAAGCAGGGAGAAAAACCAAGGATCACAGGAAAAAAGAATTGAACCCTAGGCTCTGGTACCATGTTATAAGGTTTGCATGAAAAGTGTTAAAGTGTTGATTAAATGATTAAATTTACCTCTTGCTATAAACTTAAGCTTTTAGAACAAGTGATAATTTAACATGATATCAAAGCCAAAGGTACCGTTCGAACATTGACTCGGTCATTAAGCCCAATTTCAATTAAATATTTCACGTGTTAGGCCTCACCTATTAAAAAGAAGCTTGAGTCCGCACGTGAGGGAGAGTGTTAAAGTGTTGATTAAAATGATTAAATTTACCTCTTTGTATAAGCTTAAGCTTTTAGGACAAGTGGTGATTTAACAGAAAGCATTAGAGAGAGAGGAGGCTCGTTTCACTTACATGGCCTACCTCACACATCTTATCATATAAGCTTTGAAAAATACAACAATGACCAAATATCCACAAACTCTTCTAACACTTTCAATTCAACTCTAGGGCTGCCCCATTCATAGATGGCCTACAACTATAATAAAATGGTCAGTCTGTCTTGTGAAAGCTGGAACAAAGAATCTTTCTTTTTGTTGATTGAAATTTTGTAAAAATAAAGAAATAACAAGAGGGGTTAATACAAACCCACTAAAGGTTACAAAATAGAAAGTCCTGAGGAAAAGAGAAGAGCCACAAAATAGAAAGTCCCGAGGAAAAGAGAAGAGCCATGCATGACAAAAAAAAAAAAAAAAACTAATGCCTTTGTGTATACCCACTAAATCTCCTGAACTGATAATTAACCCTGGGTCCCATCTCCAAATTGCAAAAGAGACCCTCAAAATTTCACAATTAACCATGTCCCATCTCTAAATTGCAAAGGAACCCCAAGTCTTTCAAGATATGTGCTTAGGCATCACTAGGTCAGAAAGTTTATTCCCATTAAATTTCAGATAATGCGTACGCAAAATCAAGGAACTTGGCTTATTTGCCTTAGCATGGTTTAGTGTGTATTGGGTTATTACATAGTACATATGTGAATCTGATCATCAGCTATGTTATTCAGCAAATTCTGTCAATTCAAATAGCTGGTCCTCCATTGCCCACTATAGGAAATTGTTGTCAAATAATGTTAGTAGTCCTATGTGAGGTCAGTCTATACTAGTCGTGATCTGGGCAAAAACCAGTTGAGCTGTCACAAAACGCATTTATATATTGGGAATTATATTAAATGTTAGATATTCAAGTCTGCCTTATGCGATTAATGCTAAAAGTCCCCTTTGTGTCCTTGTGTCCCCCCAAAATTGATGTGGTTTTTAAAATCATCATTGGATCAAATTATAATAGTGATTTATCACAAATTCAATTATGATTTTAAAAGTCACATCAATTTTGAGGGGACATTTAGCATTACTCACCTTATGCAGGTCTGAATATGTGAAATGTTAACAATTTGGAGGTTTGTTCATGATTTAGATATCTCTAGTCTGTGGATGTATGTTTTGTTAAGCTTCAACTTTTCTCACATTATTAGCTTTACATGGGAGAACAAATGCACTTATTCAAGTTGGTGTCTTCTTTTTGTTTCTATCTTAGTCACTTGCTGTAGCAAAGAAGCAGAAATCAGCGCTCAGCAGCACAGGGGAAGAGATTATCTGTGATCAGAGCTCAAAGTGGGATGTGATGGTAAAGGATGAACCGATGCTTAAATCTTCCTGTACAGAAAAATGTGTGCCCCTCTCCGAACATACTTCTGATCAGTGTAAATTTCTGAATTCCCATCTCATTATGAGATTATTTCAGTGCTGTCATATTTTCCTCTTACTATGTTCTTTCCACTCCTCTTCCTTTGGGTGGGGGATGACTTTCAGAGTTCCATATTTATCATGGTGAAACGTCACAAATTGCTTAAAAAAGAAGACCAAATGAAATATGTTAATAACCATTTACTCTAGAAGTGTAAGCTATTTGAGAATAGTGGAATGGTGCTTTCAACAAATTACATTAGAATGCGGTTTTTCCAATGTTGCAACTATTTCTTATTTTCTGTTCAAGAAGACATGTTAATGTGTATGGGTAAGTTGGGGCTTCATGGAATGTTTTTTTAAGTGGTAAAAAGATTTGCATCCAATTACTGATTATCTACAGGAAATATGGGAAGTTGGGTCATTGGTTTTTGTTGATAATCCTAACTCCATGTGCCAATATTAAGATATTGCATCTGATATGCATTCACAATGTCTAGCAGGTAGGCTGGACACTGATTTGCGCACCTCTAACCTGCCAGAAACCAAGGTTTCAGAGCAGATAGAAGGGAGGAATGATTCTGCTAAAAGTGTGTTTGTTTCTGCTCCTGCGGTTGGATTGCATCCAGCTAATAAATCATTGAAAAGCAAGGGGACAATGCATGAAAATGAAAAGACCCAACTTGACATGTGCAAATCTAAAAGCAAGAAAGAATATAACTTGCCTCGTCGAGCTTCAAAACGACTTGCTGGCCTTGATATTGATCCAACGCCAGAACTAAAAACTAGTCGAGCCCGTCGATTTGGTAAGCAGCCAGGTGAGGCAGGGGATAGTACACCTCCGAGTTCTTCCCCTGGTAGTTTGGCTCACTGGGCATCCCCGGAGCCTGCTCAGCTTGAGGCTGGGATGGAAGCAGAGAGCAAGTTTGATAGTTCCAAAAACACAATAGTGGTCGTGGAGTCCATCAATAGCAAACACACATCTGCAGACACGACCACTCCAGGAGAGCATGCTGGAAAGATACAAGAAGAGAACAAAGATGAGAAAAGGCCAAAATCCTCTATTGTTTTGCCTGTGGAGAACCTATCTATCTCAGAAGAACTTTCTGGAAGGATTGGAAAAGGGAATGAAGAAAATGAGAAGCCAGATATTCCTGTCGACCTGCCTTCCATGGATCTATGGTCAGATCCATGCATCCAATTTGCGATAAAAACTCTCACTGGGGAAGGCATTGACCGTCCCAAAAGCACAGAATTGTCGTCGGCATTAAACAATAGCCAGCTTGCTACTGGGGACTTGGCTACTTCAACTACTCCAGAAAAAACTAAAATGGAGGAAACAGAAAATAAGGGTGACAAGAAGCAAGGATGCTCTGTTGTTTTGCCTGTTCCGGAGGAGCACGCCAGGAAGGTTGAAAATAACTACAGGGACTATGAGAAACCAGGATCACCTCTCAATATGGCTTTTAGTGATTCATGGATGGACCCATGCATAGAATTTGCTGTAAAAACTCTTACTGGGGCTATTCCAGTGGACTGTGTTCTTGATATTCAGGATTCCTTTCATTCACAACAAAGCTCATCGCAAACCCAAGCAAGTAGTGGCTTGACTTCATCGACCGTTGGTTTTAATAAATTTTGTCAAACTGATTTTTTGGGCAAGAAAATTGACAACCTGGAGATGCCTAATTACAGACATCAAGCTCTGGTAGAGCCTGTATTACCACAAACGGGAAATGTCAGCTTGCAGAATTCAGCTACGACTGTGCTCCACCGACAAAGTGAAGGCAGAGGCGATCGGTGCCAATAATATGCAACCCACTTGACTTCATTTGTACAGTTTTAGAGATTTTGTAGAAGGATACTTCCAGGACTACAACCTTCTGCTTTACTGTGCTAGTGCCACACTGCACTATGATGACTATCTACATATGGTTGTGTGTACTTTTTAAGAAGAAGCTAGGCTATTGTTGACATTATTGCGTACTTTTGTCTCTGGTGTTTGTATTGACAGTAAGCTGGACTGCTTGTATTTGACACTGTTTTAACAATTTTTGTCCTTTAAATGCTACTGAGCTTTTGTTGCTCCTAATTGCTGTCCTTGTTTAAGCTGGAAGTCACCAACCAAACACAGCTCGAGTTGCTTATCCCCTCTCAGTGTGCCTAGCCTCTAGTTTGATAACTAATCTAATTGCTTGAGGGAGGAAGTTTGATGGATAAAAGCCCTGCTGGCAATGAATCTTGCTTCCTCCTTTGACTGCAAGCCCTTTGCTTAGAAGGAGATTCCATTCACATGCAGCTCTAATGTTTTCACATTTGGACTGCTTCAAAGGTTTTCCGTAGTGTCAACTTTAGAGCACACCAACCTGCTAAATGGGCGGGCGACTTTCAATAGGATTTTTAGCATCATTTTCATCACTTGTCCTTTTGTATGTAATCTTATTACATACTTTCAAAAAAAGGCTGGCTAACAAGGAAACAATTACTTATTTCCTATTAATAGCTTGCCACGTGGGGGATTTTCATCTTCTAGACTTCTACCTTGTCACGTGGGACCAGCTGAAGCCAAGAGAAGATGAAGCAAAGAAAAAGAGACTTTCAAGTTTTAATGAACACAAACGTGAGAAGCCTAACAAAGAAAGAAAAGTTATGTGGGCCAACAACTTAAAAATATGATTATATGAAGAAAGGCCCATGTGGAGTCCTTACCGCTGCGACTTGTCAAAAGAATAGTACCAGTATACCTACATAACTTCCATAATGTAAACGACATCGTTTCTTTACTAACCTGGACAAAATCAGCGTTGGTGGAGCGGGAAACTTCCAATCTTCTTTGCCGCGCAGTCTGATAAAAACAACAAACAGGCAGCAGCAGCAGCAGCAAAACAAAGGAAACGAAGAATGCAGATTCGAGTGAAGTGCAGTTGCGGTGAAGGAAAGTGCCCAGAATGGGCAATCGTAGAATTGCAAGGCACAGTAGAAGCTCAACCCGCCGTCCAAGACCGCCTCCAAAACCTCCAGATCGGCCTCCTCTGCCGCCCTTCTTCTCAGGTTTCCCCCTCTCTCTCCCTCAATTTTGATCATTTGGGCAAGAAAGATTCCAATAACATGAAATTTTAATTTGGTTCAGGAGGTGTATACTCTTACGGTTGGGTATCATGAATTGACTGGGTCCAAAGTGCCCTTGAAGAAGCCACTGTTGGTGCTGAAGAAAACTAAACACTCCGAGTCCCACAACCAGATCGGTGACGCTAGCTCTTCGTCTAGGGTTGAATTGCACGTTATTGGGATCATTCGGCATCGGATCTTGTTCAAGACCAGGCCTAAGGCCTTAATTTCCAGTTAAGCTTTTTATCATTTTATATGCGTTTTCTCATTCACACCTCATTTTTGTGCTTGCTAGTTACTAGTCTTGCAGCTTTCTGTGTCTCTTTGAACTACCTAGAACAAAATTTTGGTGTAATGAATGTATATAATATACTGTCAAACATACATATAGACTTAGAGATTGGATTTTTAAAACTCCAGGGAAGGTTATAATATGTAATATAAATAATCAATTTCATAATAAAGAAATTATGTATGATTTATTACAAATATAAGGTTCGTTAAGTTAATTTTTCTAAATATCTTATTAACTCAAATGATCAAATCTTAGCAATAATTACATAACTAATGATTTGCATGGATTTATCAAAAAATATAAACAATATCGATATCTACTTTATATAGAAATGAATGAGTTAATTGAGTTGTTTGTGAACAAGATCGAGTTTGTTCAAAATAAAATGAACCGAGTTCGAATAGATTATCTAGCTTGTGATAAGCTTGAGTTTGACTAGTGTTTGAAATAAAGCTAAACAAACCAAGCTTAAACATTTAATACGTTGCTTGACTTTGCTTGATTACATCCCTGCTTGTAATTTCTATTTCTTTGATTTCTCACCCAATAGGACATTGCAACTTTTCTCCTAGCCAAACCCATATTTTTCGTTGACCTCCATATTGTCTTTGTTTACTCTTTGAAGTTAACTTAGCTGATATTCTCTCATATTATGGTTCTTCATTGCATGTTTTAGCTCCAAAAAAAAAAAGGCCCTAATTTCTTATATTTTGATAGAAATTTGAGGTTTCTATCGCTTGAAAATCAGAAAATAAAGGAAATCAAAGATAAATTGATCCCTTCAAGGGATCGGGCCTCCAAATGATCAGTTCGAGCGGTCAACCTCCAAAGGCCCAAGGAAATTTTATATTTCTTTTCTATGAATTGGCCATACGATATGTACATGGTTATATAAAGGAGATTACAAGTTATTATGGAAATGCTATTGATGAAAATGAAATTAGAATATGAGGCTAATAATGAGAATAATATCATAAGAAATATTAAAAAATATTTGGCTGCTTAACATCTCCTGTCCTTCAAAACAACCTTGTCCTCAAGGTTGATTATAAACAAAATCTTTCATTGGCAAATTAGCTTCTCAATCACAATCCTTCTTGTGACTATCCTGCTTCCCTTTGAGAGTCACCTTCGTACCATTCAACATAATCTCATAATCAACTTTGAAAGTTCTAATAAATATCTCCTAAAGTTCGCAAACCACTCAATAGTCAATACTCAAAACAACCTCACAATTTTTCAGCGGTAGTAAAGAGCTTAGTCTTCAATTTTTTATCTTGTGCGTTCAACTTCACTTTAGGACATATATTTTGGCAATGTAAGATTCTCCCATCTGCAAGTGTTACCTCAAACTTCTTACAAGATTCTACTAAAAGTGAAAGCCGTTTTGCAATACCAATATACATGAAATTACTAATATTGTCCATATCAGTCAAAGTCATCACTGATACCACTGACACACATAGTTTGAGGGTTGGAATAACCAGTTAAAGCATGTAGAGTGAAAGTACCTGAATTATTGTTTTCGTTAGATTCCATACCTTCTTCATCAGATTCTTCACTATCCTCAATTACTTCGGTATACTCTACTACAAGTTCGATCATCAGTAATTGCCCCATTTGCATTGATGTCCCTTCTACTGCCATTTTTGTCATAATGTCAGCATAACCCTTTTATCATTCGTTCTTTGAACTCCTATTGTGTTAAATGCATGGAAGGAGTTTACCAAGCTGGAGTAAAAGATGAGGGCTTTGACTTCACATCAAAAGCCTTCAGGTCGAGTGTCTAAGCGAAGACCAACAATAAATGTCGCAATGAAATTTTTTTTTTTTTTTTGACTAATCACGGGTTCGATTGCGAAGGCACTTGAAACAATTTTGATATTGTTTCACAACTCCAACTCACTGCACCACACTATCTCCCCATTCATTGAACACAAAATGCACAACATCACTATTAACCACCACACTGCACTAACCAAATGATACCAAATGATAGAAACTCGGGGTTTCTATTGCTTGGAAATCATGAAATAAAGTGAACAACGAAATATATTGATTATTTCAACACGATTGGGCCTCCAAATAATCACTTTGAGGAATCAACTTTCAAATACCCTAAGCCAATTTTGTAGTTATTGTTTATGAATTGGTCATAAGGCATTTACATGCTTATATAGAGGAGATTATAACTTATTGATATTAATGAAAATAAAATCAGAATATGATACTAATAATGAGAATAATATCATAATAAATCGAGGAAAATTGTGAAATATTTGGTTTCTTAATATATTTCTTCACTCAACCATACTACCGAGTTTCTTATCCTCAATGTTTTCTGCTAAAGTTTTGATCAAAACATGAAGTTAAGAACCTAGAGTATGAGTCCCCAAGAGGTAGCTCAATCGGTTGGGACCACGCCTCATGAAGCGGAGGTCACTAGTTCGAATCCCCCCTCCCTCCTCTTGTGTGGACATGTCAAAAAAAAAAAAAACCTAGAGTATGCTTTTTCTTGCCAGGTTGGAGGAGGGTTTAGTTATAGAAGTATGAAATCTGTAAAGAAGTTTGAGCTGCAAGCTTGTAGTTCTACCACTTCTTTGCCATTCTTTCTATCTGGTTACTAGCACAGATGACCTGCAGTGAGCCTAAAGTCTGCCTAGGCTGCTAAAGAATTTGAAATTTTCAAATCATGGGCCTAGATTGTGCATAGGGGCATATTCATATCGTAATCTTGCATTAGTATTTCACTGCTTTCATATTGTTTAATTTATGCAATTAGTATACTAAGGAGTGCTTCTTTAGATGTGTTTCTGTGTTGAATTGAGGGATATGCAATAAGGGTCATCTCAAGATTACATTTAAGTTGAGGATCTGCGCATACTTTTTCTTCTTTAAGCTTGCATATTTTAAAATAGTGCTTCTCTTTCCTATATATCGTGACTGCTATATCCTGTTTTGGGAACTAACAAAAGCTTAGATAGATGCCACCTCATTCTCATGAAGCTAAAAGAAAGACATTCTCATAGGGTGCATTTGGTACCTTAAGAAAGTAAAACTCAGATGCTTTCAGAAATCCCAAGCTGCTAGATCTTTGCCATTTTTCTGCACAGCAGAATCAGTACTAGGTATTATCTTTAGAAAGTGATGCACATGTATGGATGATTTCAGACATAAGTTTGCCTAGATTTTAGGAGCCTGCCTCAAAGTGATAGAGCTAGCTATTTTCCTTTCAGATTAAAATTATACCCCAATATAATATCACTCTCAGTAATAAAGTTCCAGCATATATTTACACTTTTGGCATGCCTATATTTAACAATCAGAATGACCAATTCTATCTTCCCGTTCACAGCCATAGTTTACATCTATATGAATCTTGCTTTGCAGAAGTGTAAGGGATGGGTAGAGGTATAGGTTTGTTTGAATCTTGTGTAGTTGGTATTCTTCCTCTGCCTAGACAGGATCTTGTCTCGTGCGTATGCGCGCGTGCTATTCTCCCTTGCCTAGACAGGATCTAGTCTAGTAATTTATATCACTGTTTGAGAAGAAAGATTTTGAAGTTGAAGCATATAAATATATAATAACAGTCCACTTTCTTACTTCAACTGAAGTTTTATAAAATCTATTCCTGTCTTTTTCTTCCTTCAGTTTTTCTTGTCTTTACCTGCAGTTATTCAATTGTAAGTTGTAATTGAGATATATGTTCATTAAATTTAGCTATCCCTTGCATGGTTGAATCATCAAACATGTCTTCTTTTTTTCCCCCAGAATCACAACCAGCAGTGAAGGAAAGAGCCAGCACTCCAGGTTCTGTTGCCTCAAACTGAACAGCATGAAATCCATGTCGAATTGGAAACTTCAGGTGTTAAAAGAGTCTTGTATTTGGTCAACAAAACATCATCAGACAGTGATCTCTGTTTCCTTTTGAATGAAATTAGGTAAGATAACCGGGATCTTGGCTGACAATCCTAGCTTGTACCAGAAGAACAATCTTTGTTTCTATTTCAGTAGTGAATTAGGGTGGCTCATAAATGGATTGGATATATAACTAACCATTTATTATGCATTTAATGAAGTAAATTATTCAATTCTTATCGGTGTATAAGATGTCAAAGGTTACATGTCTTAAATTTAAGGAAAAGTTTTTATACACTTTTAAAACTATCACTCAATTGATAATGTTTCTTCAAATTTTTAATTACGACAATGTCACAAACTAATAAATTGTCAATGTCATAATACACGTGCGCGCACACACATATATATTCCCGTCTTCTACACGCATTCGCCCGGTAGATAAGGTTGGCATGAGACACAAGCAAATAGACTGACCAGTTGGCCATATTTGGACAATTGGATGGGATGACTCACCAGTCACTCCATGTTCCTTAATGATTTTTTTTTTTTTTTTTAATTATCAAATTTACAAGAGTATTTTTAACTTATTAAAGAATTTTAAGATTATTATCAATTGAGTATTAGTTTGAGAGTACAAGAACTTTTTCCAAAATTTAGGACACTATCTTTCAATTCTGACAATGAAGGAGATAGTATTCATTTTAAATAAAATGAAAAGAATCATTGTTCCGCCCACACCACCTTATCGGTTTGGGCGGGTAAATCGATATGGGTTAATTTTGCCACCCCTGATTTTAAGTGAGAAAGTTCAAATGATTTATGTCTGCCATTTTAAAATCTAAATAGCATTTTGTGTAAAACCAATTGTTTCTGACATACTCTCTACCTGGTGATGGGATCTTAACAGGAAAAAAAAATATCTAGCATCACAACAGCAATATTTCTAAGCAAGAGAGACATTACATTTTCCCCCTAAACAAGCCGAGCTTAACGAACTTCCTTTGTTTGGACTTTGCTCATTTAAATTTTGCCCGAGTCGAGCTTAAGGACGAACCAAAAACTCAAGCCCGAACTCGAGCCAAGCTAAGCCAGTTCGCGAGCTAACTCTTATATTTAATTTCATTAATTTATTTTTTAATTATAAATTTAAACTTCAAGTACTCTTGAACGGCTCAAGATGTCAGTTTGCATATGAAGATTTGCTTAGCCTAACTAGGCGAGTACAGAACCTGAGTCAATATAGCAAGACACTTAATTTCGAAGAAAGAAGATCTACATCATTTTATAATAAAATGGTGCTATTATATATATATATATATATATCAATTTTTAATATTAATATGAACAACTATGTGAACAATTACCAATTCAAGTCCTATACGAGCTGCTCACGAGCCTAATCGAGTCAAGCCAAGCTTGCTTCGTTTAATATTCAAGTCAATATTTATGTTCACGAAACACCTCATTTAATAATCGAGTCGAGTACGAGCCGAGCTTATATGAGCCAAGCCCGGGCTCGCTTGCAAAGGCTTTGCTTACTTAACACCCCTATTTGTAATACAAAATTACAAATTTGAGGATAAATAGAATTCAATAAGCAATACTGGGTAGAAGATGTATATATAAAAAAAAAAGTTTTTTAATCAAGTAGAATCCAATATTGGCTATGATTTATCTGCATATGTTAAAGAAAAGGTGAAAAATGAACTAAAATGTGAGCTTATACAAGTCAAGCCCAAACTCGCTTGCGAAGGCTTTACTCACTTAGTACCCCTATTTGTAATAAAAATATGAGGATAAATTGAATTCAATAAGCAATACTGGGTTGAAGATGTATAAAAAAAAAAAAAAGTTTTTTAATCAAGTACAATTTAATATTGGCTATGATTTATCTACATATGTTAAAAGAGTAGGTGAAAAACGAACTGAAATGTGATATAGTCTCTTCTATGCAGACGCAGGGCCAGTTACACCTGCACGAGCTCTCAACATTTGAGTTCTCTTGCTTCTCTCCATTGCATCCACCAGCCATTCTAAACCTTCTTTAATCCCCATCCTGCAATCAAATTTCAGAAATTTGTTGTTTTAACTTTTTGAAGATCTAGCAGTGAAGATGAGGAAAAGAATATGAAAAGCAGGAATCACACTGCGACCAGTTAGATCCATCTTCTTACCCATCATATGCTGAAACAGCTTCAAACATGTAAACCCTTTCATCCAACTTTTTAAGATCAAGATATCGAGCAAGTTCTTCTGCTGATACGGCTTCAGCAAGATCCTGCCCCATCAAAGTGAAATGTAATGAAGTGAGTATGACTATCTGATTTAAGGGGCAAGACACGATTCTTCAAGAATTGATTTTTTTTTNCAAAATTTAGGACACCATCTTTCAATTTTGACAATGAAGGAGATAGTATTCATTTTAAATGAAATGAAAAGAATCATTGTTCCACCCACATCACCTTATTGGTTTGGGCGGGCAAATCGATATGGGTTAATTTTGCCACCCCTGATTTTAAGTGAGAAAGTTCAAATGATTTATGTCTGCCAATTTAAAATCTAAATAGCATTTTGTATAAAACCAATTGTTTCGGACATACTCTCTACCTGGTGATGGGATCTTAACAGGAAAAAAAATATCTAGCATCACAACAGCAATATTTCTAAGCAAGAGAGACATTACATTTTTTTCTCTAAACAAGTCGAGTTTGAACGAACTTCCCTTGTTTGGACTCTGCTCATTTAAATTTTGCTTGAATAGAGGTTAAGGACGAACCAAAAACTCAAGCCCGAACTCGAGCTCATAATAAGTCGAGCCAAGCTAAGCCAGTTCACGAGCTAACTCTTATATTTAATTTCATTAATTTATTTTTTAATTATAAAGTAATCTTGAACGGCTCAAGATGTCAACTTGCATATGAAGATTTGCTTAGCCTAACTAGGCGAGTATAGAACCTGAGTTAATATAACAAGACACTTGATTTCAAAGAGAGAAGATCTACATCATTTTATAATAAAATGGTGCTATTATATATATATATATATATACATCAATTTTTAATATTAATATAAGCAACTATGTGAACAATTACCAATTCAAGTCTTATACGAGTTGCTTACGAGCCTAACCGAGTCAAGTCAAGCTTGCTTCATTTAATATTCAAGTTAGTATTTATGTTCACGAAACGCCTCATTTAATAATTGAGTCGAGTACGAGCCGAACTTATATAAGCCAAGTTCGGGCTCGATCGCAAAGGCTTTGCTTACTTAACACCCCTATTTGTAATACAAAATTACAAATTTGAGGATAAATAGAATTCAATAAGCAATACTGGGTTAAAAAAAAAAAAGAAGGTTTTTTAATCAAGTAGAATCCAATATTGGCTATGATTTATCTACATATGTTAAAGAAAAGGTGAAAAACGAACTAAAATGTGAGCTTATACAAGTCAAGCCCAAACTTGCTCGCAAAGGTTTCGCTCACTTAGCACCCCTATTTGTAATAAAAATCTGAGGATAAATAGAATTCAATAAGCAATACTGGGTTGAAGATGTATAAAAAAAAAAAAAAAGAGTTTTTTAATCGAGTAGAATTCAATATTGGCTATGATTTATCTACATATGTTAAAAGAAAAGGTGAAAAACGAACTGAAATGTGATATAGTCTCTTCTATGCAGATGCAGGGCCAGTTACACCTGCACGAGCTCTCAACATTTGAGTTCTCTTGCTTCTATCCATTGCATCCACCAGCCATTCTAAACCTTCTTTAATCCCCATCCTGCAATCAAATTTCAGAAATTTGTTGTTTTAACTTTTTGAAGATCTAGCAGTGAAGATGAGGAAAAGAATATGAAAAGCAGGAATCACACTGCGACCAGTTAGATCCATATTCTTACCCATCATATGCTGAAACAGCTTCAAACATGTAAACCCTTTCATCCAACTTTTTAAGATCAAGATATCGAGCAAGTTCTTCTGCTGATACAGCTTCAGCAAGATCCTGCCCCATCAAAGTGAAATGTAATGAAGTGAGTATGACTATCTGATTTAAGGGGCAAGACACGATTCTTCAAGAATTGATTTTTTTTTTTAATTTTCTGGTAATATTGGTGCATATAGTTTTATTTAGGTTCTCTTAGCAAATTGGGTTATGAGTGTTCAGTTTTATGTTTTATTTAGTTTTCAAGAGTCAAGAATATTTTTGTAATTCAGTCAATGGGCTTTACCCGAAGTCAATTAGATTAGGGTTTAGTTGTTAGTCTATTTAAATGTGTTTAATACTCCAATAGAGGCAGACTTTGATAAAATAAAAAATCTGTGAAATTGATTTTTGTTCTTTTTTTCTTTCTAAAGCACAGCTTTTCCTCTTTGTCCATATAAAGCACAATAGAATGGAAACAAGAATTTCAACCAACATTCATCAGAGACGAAGGAGAATAACTTTTGACAGTTCAATATTAAAGATGTTCGAGTACAACAGAATAGGAACAGCAAATGATTCATACAAACAAAAAATGGTTTACTATGTTAAAATAAACAATTCCAACTAAGAAGTCAGTGAGTATAAGATATTCACCCAGAAGAAATCATGCACAAAAATTTTCAATTTCCAACATAGTCAACACTGTTGTTTCTTAACTTCGAGGATAAACTAAAAATTGCCAAAACTTTACTGGAAATTTGAAATCGTGACTTTGAAGCACTTTTTGAGAAAAAAAGAGCCAACAGCTGATCTCACCTGCTTGTTTGCTAGTATCAAAAGAGGGGCTCCTTGCAAATCCTCGTGCCGAAGAGCCTTTTCTGGTAATGCATTGAAGGAATTAGCGCATAATTCAAGAGTTAACTCTAACCAGTCGTCCTTACCATAAAAATTGCAGTCAATTCAGATGGCTCTACACATGGACAAGTTAAAGTAATTGAACATCACTTACCCAGAGCAGATTTTGAATCTTCAAACCGTGATGGACAAGCAGCATCAATTACATATATCACAGCATGTGCTTCTTCGTAATATTTCTCCCAAATTGAACGAAGACCAGGCTGACAGGATCAAAATCTTGCATCAGTAAGTAAACTTCATAAAAACGTCAAAGTAGCATTTCCACATCAGCCAAACAGATGCAATATGTGAGTTGAAAAACGTTTTCCAAGAACAATTATCCTCTACATAAATGCCTCTGATTCTATCGCTCCAGTACCAGGTTGGTTGTCGCTACGTATAAATATAAAACAAGCATTAATGGGATGTAAAAAACTGCAGAAAATGACCATTCTAATTTAAAATATAAGTTAAAATGACTATTAGATGTTGGTTCTCCAACTGTTCATGAAGTTTTAATATTGGTGCACCCAAAAACGATTGTTTCTCTTGAAATATATGAGGATGTGCATGTGTGTATCTGTGCAAAAATACTTTTCTAAAGTTCATAATTTTTACATATAAATTTGACATACCTGACCTCCAAGGTCCCAGAACACAAGTTTCGTGTTTGACACTTCAATACGACCAATATTGAGTCCTACAGTAGGAACAATTCGATCAGGGGGCAGGCCTTCCAAGTTTGAATACAGTGACTTCAACTTCTCCAACAAAGTCTACACATGAAAAGGTTATGCAAGCATTATGAGTGATATCCAGCAGATATTGTCAGCACAGATAAAGCTTAAAAGATCCATATATTGTTGATGGATTTGAGGACAAAAGCATTTCAAGGACCACACAAAGAGTTCAGTAATCTAACAGAAAACAAGAAGATGATGCATTACAGTTTTCCCCGCCTTGTCATTTCCAAGAATGAGAACATGAAACTCAGTCTTGCTAAACATATACTTCCAAAGTCCATAAAACAATGAGAACATCTCTGACTTCTTTTCTCTTCCTTATCCCTTGTTCCTCCCAACCTTCAGGGGCAGCAATCAAAAGACTTCACAACATCTAATTTGATCTGGCTTGTGCTCTCAGTTTGATGCTTCTGGAAAAGGAATAGAGATGGTCAATATTACAGGGCAAAGAGGAAAAAATTCGGGCAACAGAATAAACAAAAAAGAGAAAAGAAATGAAGATTTGAGTTGTTTTATTGGCCCAATCTCGGATTGCATTATTATTATTGACTTAGTTGTAATTCACATATGACACTAACCAAACTAGCCAAAGTCCATTTCCAGGAGATCCTTTCTAACATTAAGTTTAGACCTAGCGTTTAGCTAGAACCGCCAAAAAAAAAAAAAGATACCTTCTTCTGCAAACACTGCAAGAAGAAAATAAAAAATTCTTTCATCCATAAATTCAAGGGCGAAGTGGAAATTTTTTCTCAATTAACCATGAGACACTACCACTAATGTCTTCATAAATAAATCAATGCAACGGAAATCCTGTAATAAATTTTTTCTTTGAATTGACCTTATGAATTCAATTTAATTCAAAGTATCCAATAAGGGAAACCACATGACAAATCTCACTAACCTAAAATCACCATAAATCATAATTCAATCAAAACCGACACAATCAACTAAACTCATCAACTCATCTAAGCAAAACCATCCAACAAGAATTAACCCACTAGCAACCACAAAGCCCTTATACATCAAAACAAATAATTTAATCATTAATCATCACCAATCTTCAAATCAAAGTCCTAGAATAAACACTACACCTCAATAGGTTAGCTTACCAAAACAACCCATCGTAAACCGTAAAACATCAATCATTACGAACAACAATCTTCATTCTATTAAACACCACAACAAAGGATTGCACCGCTTTTAACCCTACATGTTTACCACAAATCAAGCCTTAGGGAAGATATAGCTTCTTCTCAAACCCTAGAAATTAACAACCTAAAACACATACACCAAGTCAACCATCAACAACCAATTCTCCAAAACTAATCCATTATAGCAAATCAAATACCCAAGCTTCACACACACAATCATTCGGCTAGCACACCATCAAAATCCACCAAGAACATACCCACAAATAACAACACTTCCAAAGTTCAACACAATTTCATCATCAACACGCCCATACGGCTATAATAAGGAATGCATCCACTATCACAACTTTCTCAATCATGCTCCCAAAACCACAAGTAAAAACGCTAAAACACCTCAACAAATTGACAACAATCACCCCAATCGGCAATCAATACAACAAAATAACAAAAGCCCCAATATCCCAAACAAATACCCTAATTTTGGACCGAATAAAAAATCCCACAAATCAGATTTCAAGCTGCAAGTCCAATGGGGGTATAACGAAAATCACAAGAAAGGATTTACCTCACTAGAACCCAAATAACAACTTACCCTAAAATCAAACCCAAACCAAATCCCAAATAATTAACATGATTTTCGTGCTTAATACTCTCATTGGGTAATATGAAAACACAAAGGAAAGCTAGAGATTTCACCTTACTAACTAACACCCATGGCCGGAACCCCTCTTTGTTCATCACTTTCTTCTTCTTCTTTTTTCTTCTCTCGGCCAGCCAGCAGCTCTCTCTCAATCTCTGAATCTCTCTCTCGATCTCGATCTCGATCTCGATCGCTGCATTTGTCTCTCTGAATCTCTCTCGGCTGTGCGTAACGAAAGAAAGACGATGTGGGAATGTAGGAAAGAAAAAAAGGAGGAGGGGGGGATAGATTTCCTTTTTGTTTAAAGCTCTCAAACTTTCTAAAATGCATTATGACCCCCACCTCATTTAATTTCTCCATTCTTAATTTTATATTTCATTCTTACTATTTATTTTAGGGAAAAATACAAAATTAGTCCATGTGGTTTACATGATTTACAATTTACTCTCTGTGGTATCAAAATGAACTCAAAAGCCCCTGTGGTATGCAACAATAACATTTTAGTCCCTACAGTTAAATTCCATCCATTGAGTTAACGGATTCCGTTAGTGTGCCATGTCACATCCAATTAAATTATGACATGTGTCATGTTTTATTTATGACTTTTAAAAATCACACTTAGATTTTCCATGTCATATTATTATGCCAACTAATATTCTCACCTCAGCTCTTTTTTTTT
>CM017323.1:13687647-13709897 GCA_006937295.1 Carpinus fangiana | reverse complement strand
CCGATTTTTTTTTTTTTTTTGGTCTCTTCCTATCTTCTACTTTTTCTCTATGGCAACATTCAAGAGGGCAGTACAGAGACCAAATAAAACAAAAAAAACACCATATATATTGACATGTAACTCTATATTGTCATAATTTAATTGGATATGATGTGGCATGCTAACGGAATCCGTTAAGTCAATGGATGGAATTTAACGGTAGGGACTAAATTATTTTTTTTTAATACTACAGGGACTTTTGAGTTCGTTTTAATACCACAAGGAGTAAATTGTAAATCAAGTAAACCACAGGGACTAATTTTGTATTTTTCCCTTTATTTTAATTTCAATTTATCTTTATTAATAACTATTTACCACTCTAGGAACTTATTATCAACATTTTATTATTCTAATACCATTAAACCTTATGTAACTTATTCTATTTATTGATCAATCAACACACTAACTCATTTTTTTTTTTTGATAAAAGAGATACTTTCTCATTGATTCAAAATCATAGCATTGGAAGTAACATACTCCCTCTGCACAATTCCAGCAATACAATCAGGTGGGCTATGAAGCCACACATTGTTCATAAAACATATAGAGGCTAAATTAGCCAAAGTATGTGCCGCTAGGTTACCCTCTCGACGAACAAAAGACAGCTGCCATTGTTGTAAAGACTGTAACTCATGCTTTATATCCTCAATTAAGACTCCCATACTGCTCCAATCTGACTGCTCCGAATTAATAGCAGAAATGACTCCTTGAGCATCACCTTCAAGGTGGATACGTAAGAATCCCAGCCCTTGACAAAACTGTATAGACGTTAGACATGCCTTAGCTTCAGCCTTTAGAACATCAAGTCGCCCAGTAATTGTTTTGCTGAAAGCAGCTAAAACCGCTCCTTGCTCATCCCGCAAAACCATGCCGAAGCCCATCCAGTTTTTGTCTTTTGCAATGGAGGCATCCCAGTTCATTTTCTTCCACCCCATACTTGGAGCCTTCCACAACATAGGACCTCTACTTACCATCTGTATTGATACCCCAGCACCTGCTTCATTTGCTTGTACATACTCCTCCCTTGCAACAATAGCTCTTTGAACCAGTAAAGATGGATGAAGAATGACCCACCATATACCACATCATTTATTCTGAGCCAAAGTCTTCTTGCTATCCCTACAAATAATCTTAGTTCTTCACTGTCACCTTGGCCAAAGGTATCTTCTACCAATTGGAAAAAATTCCCAAAAGTCATAGAACTCTTTTTTTGCAAATGTCGGGAACTCACACACCAAGCATCCCTTGCCGACTCACATGACCAGAGGATATGGAGTACTGATTCTGGTTCACGACTGCATATTGGGCAGAGCGGGTTATCCACCACTTTCTTCTTGAATAGGTTGGCCCGTGTAGGTAAAATTTCTCTGCAGGCTTTCCATAAAAAAATTTTTTCCACCCCGGGGAGTTGTAAATTCCAAATCTTGCTCCATACCTCACTGCACCTTTCCTTTGAAGAACTCGAGGCCTCATATTGAATGTATAATTCTTGTTGAAGGTGGTATGCACTTCTTACAGTAAACTGGCCATTTTTTGTCCCTCTCCAAATACACCGATCTTCCTTATTGGACATGCTAACTGGTATGGACTGTATAATGGATACCTCTTCCTTGCTAAACATAGAATTCAACGCGGTTGAGTCCCACCATCTTGTATCTTCATTAATCAATGCACTTACTGTAGCTTCAGGATGTAAACCAATCGGTGACGATTGAATCATATATGTCGCAGGCCGTGGTAGCCATTTGTCCTTCCAAATACGAATTCGGGCTCCATTACCAACCCTCCAAATTAAACTAGCCTTAAGCAAACTACACAAACTATGAATGCTCCTCCACGCATATGAGGGTCTAGCTCCTAGACTTGCTTCGAGAGAAGTACTATCCGCAAAATATTTCCCTTTCATAATTTTAGCAAGAAAGCTATCGGGATTTTGCCAAAGCCTCCAACATTGCTTTGCGAGGAGTGCTTTATTAAAGCTTCTAAAATCTCTGAAACCCATTCCCCCTTCTTTTTTCTGTATTCCCATATTCCTCCAATTCATCCAATGCACTCGTGGCTCTCCATTCGGCTTACTCCACCAAAATTTTTGCATTAATGAATTAATTTTCGAGCATAGAGCTTGTGGAACAAGAAAAACACTCATACAAAATGTCGGAATCGCTTGGATAACCGCTTTTAACAAGACTTCTTTTCCCGCCTGCGACAAAAATTTTAGCTTCTAGTCTTGTAATCTCTTCCACACTTTATCTATAATTCCTCTAAAAGCAGCTGTCCGAGATTTTCCAACCATCGCCGGCAACCCCAAATATGAATTGTAACATTGAGAGACAGGAATACCTGAGACTTCTGCAATTCCATTTTTGTCCATCTCTGATGTATTACAACTAAAATACATAGCCGTCTTGTTATTATTTAGTCGTTGGCCCGACGCTTCTTCATATATCCGCAGCAATCTCGTTAAAAACTCCCATTGTGAAATGTTGGCTCTACAAAATAACAAGCTATCATCCGTAAAAAATAAGTGACTTACCCGAGGACCCCTCTTGGAAGTTGGAACCCCCGTTAAGACCCCATCATAATTAGCCTGTGAGATCATAGAACTCAGCACCTCCGCATAAATAAGAAATAAGTAAGGAGAGATAGGATCTCCTTGCCTTAATCCCCTAGTTGGCCAAATATTACCACATGGTACCCCATTCACCACCACTGCATAATTAACAGACTTCACACACATCATAATTAAATCAACCCACCTGTCATCAAAACCCAATTTTTTCATAGCTCCCTCCAAAAAACACCATTCCACCCTGTCGTATGCTTTATTCATATCTAATTTAATCGCCATGAAACCTTTCTTTCCCCCCAAACGAGTTTGCATGGTATGAAGAGTTTCATATGCAGCCAATATATTATCGGTTATGAGCCTCCCCGGGATAAAAGCACTTTGGGTAGGCGATATGATATCAGATAGAATTTTTTTCAACCTATTTGCTAAAACCTTGGAAACAAGTTTGTACAAAACATTGCACAAACTAATAGGTCGAAATTCTGTGACACATGTTGGGTTTTTCACTTTGGGGATCAGAGCAATATTCGTCATATTTAAATGAGCAGGCATAATTCTGGAATTTAAAATTTCAAGGACCAATTGACAAACCTCATCTCCTAGGATGTCCCAATGATTTTGGAAGAAACCTGCCGACAAACCATCCAGACCTGGAGCTTTAAGTGGACCCATTTGATTGAGAGCTAAACTCACCTCCTCCACTTCAAAAGGCCTTAAAAGACTTTCATTCATAGACCGAGTTACTCTCTCATCAAGGTGTGTCAAACAAAGGTCTAAATTCCCTGCACAATCAGTTGAAAATAAACCAGAAAAGTAATTCACAAAGGTCTTCTCAATGTCAACTCATTTTACATCTCTTTCTTTTTTTTGAAAGCATTTTACATCTCTTTCTTATATCACATAAGTATGTTGCCATATAATAATATTTTAAAAAATAAATAAATAATCATCAATTAAAACAAAGATCATACAAACTCTTACTCAGTAAAAACTGTCGCACTAATACAAATTAGGAAATCATCTCTCCAAAGATGATCCTCTTCAAGAGTTGAAGCTAATTTTGTTAAACCGTGTGCTACATAATTAACTATATGTCGAACATGACAAACTTCCTAAGATTGAAAACAACCGGATAAAAGCAATTTGGCATAATTGATAACTTCTCCATAACACCCCAGCATAAACCATCCCTATTGAGATCTATAATGACCTCTAATGAATCTCCTTCCAAAATGATTTTACAAAAACCTAAAGAACCTGCAACTTCAATCATCTTTCAAGCAATAAGCTCCTTTGCAATAGTTGGATCACTAATTGTAATAACTTGATAAAAACAAACATTTTTATTAAACAAAATCTTTTCCATAAGGACAATCAACAAAGGTTTTCAATAATGGTGTTTTAATGAGGCCCAAGACCTTTAGCGTTAACCTAATCACACCTTGATCCCTTAGAAAATAGAAGCCAAACGCTAACCCTCTGGAGACAGACATACGGTAGGTCAAGCGAACGTACTCTTCTGTTTTTAGTATGGACGTACGGTGGGGGACCACCAGACGTACGCTCTGCAAACCGTATAGCGGATGTACATGGGACCATTGGACGTATGCTACTTTTTGGAATACCCATTGGGTAATGCCTGGACGTACGAGACACCCTATGGACCACTGTGCAATGGCACCGGTCGTACGCTAGGGTTGCCGGATGTTGTACAAATTTATTTGTACTCGCAATAGCATGAACCATTTGCAGTGTAGTAGTGTGAAAGTGTGAGGTCGAACCATAGGGAATCGTGTTTGTTTAAAATTAATCCTATGTCTAAATCAATCTTACTTTAACCTAGTTCCAAAAGTGTGTTTGTGTTTAACATAAACGTAAACTAGATTAAATTGCTGTAAAATAAACAAAGAAGGTAACTAAAGCTAAAGAATCCACCTCATCCATTAAAGTACACACATTAAAACATTAAATTCACTCATCCGTCTATCGAATTCGCTCAATGCTTACCCTATAGTCGTTAGTGAAGCTAGTCAAACTGTTCAATGTGTTTACCGTATAAAGAGTCACGACGGATGTTGGTTCGAGATCGAGTCATCAACTATATCATTGATCACAGTGGATACCTCGTCTCGACCAACCATCCAATGTACCTCCGGATTGGAACACAAAGACCGTTGGACGTCAGCGCATCACAAACAACTATCAATGTGACTTTGTCACTAAATCAAATTGAAACGACTAAGCAGTATGTAAATGACGGAAATTAATGAACATAATGTAAAACATGCATAAATTAGAGGGGAAGCTTCATCTTTAACCTTAGTTGAAGATTAGCCTCTCATATTAAAGAGAGACTGAATAGAACTACAACTAAACATTAATTAAAGAGAAAATGTAAATGGTGACGTTTAGAGAGTTTTAGCAGAGCCAAACAGTGGCCTCTGCTGTGAAAATGCGCTCAGAAAATGTAACATCCATAAAATTACACAAGTGGTCTTATTTATAGAAAATGCAAGCTATTTGGATAGAGAAGGTGCGCTCGATCGCAGGGCCTGCGCTCTATCGCAAGGTGTGCACTCGATCGTACGTAACCACTTACATCTCCCATGGCAGAGGGCGAGAAAGCGATGGGCTAGGGCGACGCGTGAAACGCGGGTCTACGTGGAGTGCGCTCGATCATGGCTTATGCGCTCGATCGCAGGCACGCTTGATCGCACCACATGCGCTCGATCACACTGCATTTTGAATGTAAAGACCTGCAACTCAACAAAACACTTAAACAAGCAAAAACATTAGACAATAACAAGGCTAAGGGCTTAACAAACATAAATTAAGGGGTCCAAATAAACACTATTTGACACTCATCACCGGACATCCGCTGCTTTGTCAGGGAATTGGTGGTGAACTTTCCCTATAAATACCCTTTCCCTCCTCACATTCCTCACACCCATTTCAGCCTCCTGGCATGCCCCTAGGCTACCAACATCGTGTGAGAGTGTGTTCTTGAGGAAATTGGAAGTTTGGAGGAGTTTTTGAGGAGAGAAGCCATGTCCATGCTTAGCGTCAGGGTAAGCTCTGCTCTTTTCGTGTTTAGCACTGTTTTGTCTTATAGTCCTGCTTTGATGAGGTTTTCCAAGTGTTCATTAAGCATTCTTTAAAGATGATGGTGTTTTCAAACGATTCTTTGAAGGTTTCATTGTGTTTTGATTCCTCACGTTGCATGTGCTTATTTGTTAGCTTAGAAGAGGCTTAGAGGTCTAGAAATAATGTAGGAGTCAAGTGCTGTCCGAAAACCCAAAAGGATGCTTAACCCACTGAGCGGACGTACGTCATGGAGGCCGGACGTACGGTCAGTGGGCAGAGCACTAGTTTTTGGAGTTTCGCACGGGTACACTTGCGTTTAACCATATTTCTATGTTTTGTAAGGCTTAGAATAACGGTGTCTTATATCTATTATAACAAGGCTTAGTTTAGTCGGAGGATTCGCTCGAGTGTACGAGGTAAGTAGACACTTACGACCCTTTTTCTTAAAACATGGGATATGTCAGTTGACTGACTACGAGTATGATATGAGCATGCCTATTCTCATAAATACTTGGTAATTGTACTGTTAATTAACTGTTAAGATGCATCGTAAGACATGGTACGTCGATACGTGCAGTATAAATGGCTATGGGCTTAGTATATAGACATTATACTATGGTCAATTGTGTGTGTATTATACGGAGCTTTGGATCCATTGGTTTCGTGACAATAGTGCAACTATTCCCAATGGCCTGGTCACTATAGGACGAACATCATTAGCGGTGTGGGCCACCCGAGGTCAGACTTGGTCGTGCTACTAGTGTTATGTACAGTATGTTGTGCAATGGCTAGGGCACCGACATTGTACTATAGGTCCATTGGGACAGCGCTGACCCTGCTGAGAAGGGAAAATATCTCGGATATACCATATATGGGAGTTATGATCTATAATGCATTAGCCTTTTTAAGATTAAAATGTTAGGTAGTTACCGTCGATACACACCACAAGCCTTAAAAACCCTAAAACCTATTGAATGGTGTATTAACAGAGGTAATACCACTTTTTTGGTTATTACTCAAAATGCACGTTTACTTTCATAAATTGGGCTCATGTCATACCTATGTTGTAAGGTTTATTTACTAAGTCGTTAGACTTACGCGGTTATTATTCTCTAGGTAACCTGATTCATTACTATGGAAGTGGCAATGGCTGCTACAGCCTGTCTGGTTAGGCTTTACTTATGATTACATGTTTGTCTTTATTATTTAGCAGCTCCATGTTCTTATTTGATGATTATTAGCTATCTCAGATTTATTCATCTTCCCATGCATTTACTCTGATGATTATAGAATGGTGATTTTCCGTTTAGTCACAAGTTGACTTAAATGGGTTAATTACCAGTGACTCCACCGGATTAGTTGTAGTGATCCAAATATTTAACAAGGCATAAGTAGTTTAGTTAGAAGGTTAATTTGGACTTTGGGTCACTAGGATCTATCAGAAGGGTATTTTGGGGAATTGGACTTTTGGACCGAACGTACACTACTTTTTGGCTGACGTATGCTCTTATCTTTTAGTGCGGACGTACGTAGGGGGACCACCTGACATACGCTAACAGATAGTACGCCGTACTCTGTGAATAGTACAACAGTCGTACGCCCAAAAGTATCGGTAATACCCTCCGGTTAATACCTGGACGTACAAGACAACCTTTGGATCGCTGTATAATAGTATCGGGCGTACACCCTTAGGACTTGGCGTTCGCTGCTTTCTAGCCCTATAAATACCCCCTCACCCTATCGCCCATTTCACACCAAATCTGCCTCTCAAGCCTTTCTTTGCCCCAGGCTGCTTGTTGGCCGTTTGTGAGTGTTTTGTGAGGTTTTGTGAGTTCAGAGCTTGTGAAGTGGAGGTTCTTGCAGTTTCGCTTTAAGGAGGTAATGCTCGGTTGCCTATCTCTTTAGTTACATCGTTATGTTACTCGATTATAGTTCTATGTTCCTAGTTGTAGTTGTTAGCTTAGTTATGCTTTAATCTTGCTTAGGCTAGCGTTTTGATAGCTTAGCGTTGTTACTTTGCATGAAGGTTTTGATCTGAGTTATGAGGCCTTAGGGAGTCTATGTTGGCCTTAGGAGTCGGAGAATGGGCGGACAGTGGGGAGAAAATAAGGTTCTCCCTAAAAGACGTCAGAGCAGACGTACGGCCCATCGTGTTGCGGTGGACATACGGCTTCAAGCTCAGACGTACAGCCAGAGTGTTACAGGGAAACCCTATTTTCACCAGCCGTCCCATAGCTCTTGGTTCCTTGTTATAGAGTTGTGCTTTAGAAATAGAACTGATGATAAGTCTTTTCTCAGTATTCGAGGTTATAGAGCCTCAAAGGAATTACATGGAGGAGCTTTATGGCTCGGGTGAGTACAAACTCACATGGATGCTTTGTTATTGCTTTTCCTGCATTGCACGTCTATTTTATATATATCAAACATGCATATTTTGTGACTCTCATGAAATACATTTTGGAACTACTGGAACTTTCTTTTGTGAAAACGTGTGTCGATTAATAAGATAATAATGTGACTTGTAAAACTGTGCATATAAAATACTGATAAGACTAATTGCATTGTATGGCTTGGTACATCGGTATGTGCGGTATAATGGCCATGAGCTTATTATACTAGTTAGCTTTATGGTCAATGTGTGTGTGGGGGGGAGCTTTAGATCCAATGGTTTCGTGACCAAGATGCAGCCATTCTCAATGGATGGTCACTATAGGACGAACGTCATTAGCAGTGTGGGCCACCCGAGGTCGGACTCGGTCATGCCATTAGTGTTACGTATAGTATGTTGTGCAATGGCTGAGGCATCGACATTATACTACAGGTCCCTCGGGATAACGTCAACCCTACTGAGAATAGGTAATATCTCGGGTAGACCATACTGTTGAACTATGACTGTTACTCTATATCATATGCATATATTATATATATATCACCTACATGATAAATTGTCATTTTATAATGTTGCATGTATTTTATAAACAACTAAATTCACAAATTAATGACGGGTACGTCATGTGCATTTATACTCACTAAGTCGTCGGACTTACCCTTATATTATTTTCATTTTTTCTCTATATGTATGATTATGCTGTTATAGATAATGTATATTGCGAAGCATCTGGTTATTGTTGGAAGATTCGATCCGGAAGGTGCTTGAGGACTATTTGCAAGTTTAAGCAAGTACTCATGGTAACTAGTACTTTCGAGTTATGTTGTAGACTTAGGACTTGATGCATGCTTGCTTGCATATTAAGGTTTAGTATAAATCCCTTATATCGATGATATGTAAATAGTGTGATTTTCGCTGCTTTGATGTTCTTTAGTTAGACGCTCTGGTTGTATGATTCAATGTTATAGAACTTTATTACTTCCGCTGCTTAGTATCCTCTGTTTTTCGAGGAGTAGAGGTCCAAGAGTCTTGTTCGGAGTGGAACAAGGCTGGTAGATGAACCATGAAATTAATTACCAGTTCATTAATTCTTGGAGCGTTACATTAGTCGAGGCTAATTTGGGGGTGTTACAATATGGTATCAGAGCACACGNCAAGGCATAAGTAGTTTAGTTAGAAGGTTAATTTGGACTTTGGGTCACTAGGATCTGTCAGAAGGGCATTTTGGGGAATTGAACTTTTGGACTGGACGTACGCTACTTTTTGGCTGACGTATGCTCTTATCTTTTAGTGCGGACATATGTAGGGGGACCACCTGACATACGCTAATAGATAGTACGTCGTACTCTGTGAATAGTACAACAGCCGTATGTCCAAAAGTACCGGTAATACCCTCCGGTTAATACCTGAACGTACGAGACAACATTTGGATCGCTGTATAATAGTACTGGGCGTACACCCTTAGGACTTGATGTTCGCTGCTTTCTAGCCCTATAAATACCCCCTCACCCTATCGCCCATTTCACACCAAATCTGCCTCTCATGCCTTTCTTCGCCCCCAGGCTGCTTGTTGGCCGTTTGTGAGTGTTTTGTGAGGTTTTGTAAGTTCAGAGCTTGTGAAGTGGAGGTTCTTGCAGTTTCGCTTCAAGGAGGTAATGCTCGGTTGCCTATCTCTTTAGTTACGTCATTATGTTGCTTGATTATAGTTCTATGTTCCTAGTTGTAGTTGTTAGCTTAGTTATGCTTTAATCTTGCTTAGGCTAGCATTTTGATAGCTTAGCGTTGTTACTTTGCATGAAGGTTTCGATCTGAGTTAGGAGGCCTTAGGGAGTCTATGTTGGCCTTAGGAGTCGGAGAATGGGCGGACAGTGGGGAGAAAATAAGGTTCTCCCTAAAAGACGTCAGAGCAGACGTACGGCCCGTCGTGTCGCGGTGGACGTACGGCTTCGAGCTCAGACGTACGGCCAGAGTGTTACAGGGAAACCCTATTTTCACCAGTCGTCCCATAGCTCTTGTTACCTTGTTATAGAGTTGTGCTTTAGAAATAGAACTAATGATATGTCTTTTCTCAGTATTCGAGGTTATAGAGCCTTAAAGGAATTACATGGAGGAGCTTTATGGCCTGGGTGAGTACAAACTCACATGGATGCTTTGTTATTGCTTTTTCTGCATTGCACGTCTATTTTATATATATCAAACATGCATATTTTGCGACTCTCATGAAATACATTTTGGAACTACTAGAACTTTCTTTTGTGAAAACGTGTGTCGATTAATAAGATAATAATGTGACTTGTAAAATTGTACATATAAAATACTGATAAGACTAATTGCATTGTATGGCTTAGTACATCGGTATGTGCGGTATAATGGCCATGGGCTTATTATACTAGTTAGCTTTATGGTCAATGTGTGTGTGTGGGGGAGCTTTAGATCCAATGGTTTCGTGACCAAGATGCAGCCATTCTCAATGGATGGTCACTATAGGACGAACGTCATTAGCAGTGTGGGCCACCCGAGGTCAGACTCGGTCGTGCCACTAGTGTTACGTATAGTATGGTGTGCAATGGCTGAGGCACCGACATTATACTACAGGTCCCTCGGGATAACGTCAACCCTACTGAGAATGGGTAATATCTCGGGTAGACCATACTGTTGAACTATGACTGTTACTCTATATCATATGCATATATTATTTATATATATATCACCTACATGATAAACTGTCATCTTATAATGTTGCATGTATTTTATAAACAACTAAATTCACAAATTAATGACGGGTACGTCATGTGCATTTATACTCACTAAGTCGTTGGACTTACCCTTATATTATTTTCATTTTTTCTCCATATGTATGATTATGCTGTTATAGATAATGGATATTGCGAAGCATCTGGTTATTGTTGGAAGATTCGATCTGGAAGGTGCTTGAGGACTTATTGCAAGTTTAAGCAGGTACTCATGGTAACTAGTACTTTCGAGTTATGTTGTAGACTTAGGACTTGACGCATGCTTGCTTGCATATTAAGGTTTAGTATAAATCCTTTATATCGATGATATGTAAATAGTGTGATTTTCGCTGCTTTGATGTTCTTTAGTTAGACGCTCTAGTTGTATGATTCAATGTTATAGAACTTTATTACTTCCGCTGCTTAGTATCCTCTGTTTTTTTAGGAGTAGAGGTCCAAGAGTCTTGTTCGGAGTGGAACAAGGCTGGTAGACGAACCATGGAATTAATTACCAGTTAATTAATTTTTGGGGCGTTACATTAGTCGAGGCTAATTTTGGGGGTGTTACAATATGGTATCAGAGCACACGATCTTGTCGACCGTAGCTATAAATCTGAGAATAGGTTATAGTATCTAGGTTTGATCTTAAAGAACTGGAGCATAGGATAGGTTTAGTTCCCTTGTTTGTGGGTGCAGGCTACTGCAACAGCCTTTTCTTGATTGCTTGGCTTGGGATGAACGGGATCGCCTATTTTGTGTTGCAGGCACTTGATCCTGCTTCATACTCAAATGCACGATGGTTGTAGACGTCGACCAAATGTTCGTGAGTGGCCAGCTGAGTTCGGACTGTATGTACTCGGATACCAACCTCGCTCTGGTAAATGCAAGGTTTCAACCTGGGCTAACCAGGAGTCGAAGCCTTCACCTATCCCGGAGCCAATTGAAGGAAAAGAGACACGCACAACAACTAAGAAGGAAACAACAATACCTAAATATCACAGTATCTCAGCGATACGAGATTTCCCACCTATCCCCGGGAGGTTTAACCCTCATCTTAGTGATGAAAGGAAATGAGCAATGCATACTCATATGACTTAGATTTCTGATGAATACGCCCAAATGGAACTCGAAAAGATTCGACTGCTGAAGGCAGGAGCATTACCGGAAGAATCCGACCGTTAAAGAGCTGCATTCCTCTCTAGCATCAACAAGGACTACAAAGCATTGGTTAAGGATGAGGAAGACCCGTCAGAAGACTCGTCTGAAGAGTGTTAGGTTTTGGGGTAGTGATCCTTAGGTATTAGATAGCTAGGTTTTTCTCTCACACCTAGAAGTGGTGAGTTTTGTGTTTGGTCATCCGGTGCTGATTTAAAGGCAAAAATGAATTTTCATTGTACCTTGAATTTTAGAAATAAACTCATTTTGAAATGCCTAGTTTCTTCTCCATCTTTTGGTGCTTTGAAGTTCTAAAGTTTTCAAAAAAAAAAAAAAGAAAGAAAGCTTTTTAGGGTTAAGAGGACGTACACACCCGTGACTGGAGGTACGCCATTAACCCAACATTTTATAAAATGGCCGAACGTCCTTAAACCCTGTACATTTTGGTTTTCTTCCATTTTCTCTCAACCCAAACTAGGGGTGGGCAAATTAACCGTTACCGATTAACCGACCGATTACCGACATTGACCGAGCCGATATAACCGTTACCGATAATTAACCGATTGGTAATCGGTTAAAAAATTTATACCGGTAACCTTATCGGTCGGTAATCGGTCGGTTAAAATTTTTTTATCGGTTAACCGATATGACCGATAAGTTTTTTTAATTTTTAATTTTTATTTTTTATATATAAGTTTTAATGTTTTAATATTATATAGCNTTCTTCTCCATCTTTTGGTGCTTTGAAGTTCTAAAGTTTTCAATAAAAAAAAAAAAAAGAAAGAAAGCTTTTTAGGGTTAAGAGGACGTACACACCCGTGACTGGACGTACGCCATTAACCCAACATTTTATAAAATGGCCGAACGTCCTCAAACCCTGTACATTTTGGTTTTCTTCCATTTTCTCTCAACCTAAACACCTTGAAATATATTTTCGGCCGTGTCTCTCCAAGATTCAACTCCTACTTCTTTGTTTTAACAAAGGTATGAGATTTTAACCGTTTTTAACTTAAAATTTCTTGTTTTCGTGAATTTAGGGTTTGATGTTTTAATCTTGATTTCTCTTGCATTTCATGCATTTGGATGGCTTGGTTGTGAACTAGGATTATGCATTTGAGAGTATAGGACCATTTTGCTACGTTATTTTCAATTAAATCATGCTCATTTGAATTTGGGGGTTTTTGCCCAAAATCCGAGAAAACCATCTAGAACTCCTTTGGTGTTTAGAATTGACACGTTCTTTAGACTCCTTTGGTGTTCTTGCTGAGATTAAACCGAAACCCATTGATCAATTTGATCAACCCAAACCCTAGTTCTTGAATTTAGGGGTTTTTGCCTAAATTCGGATTTTTGTTGATATTATGATTTCTTGGGGTCCTTTGGACCAATCGAAGCTTACAACCTGCAATTTGAAATATGGTCTATAATTTGGACTGTTTGGATTTGGATTTTTCGCCCAAATCCAAAATTTACCGAAATGCCCTTCATATCCCAACAATAGGGTTTTGTCCTAAACTCAATTTCGTAAAACCTAAACCAATTTTGTTTATCCAATTGTATTCGTAAACTCTCTTACCAAGGACCTAGCTTGCAAACTCGGTCTTTGAAATTGTGCTCAAACCCCCCTAATGACCTTAATGCCCTTCTTTTCTAGAAGGGGTATTTTTGGTTTTTGCCCATTACTCCCAAACTTATTGCTAGGTACTTCACTGCTACCTAGTTAATTAAATTCTCGAATGTTTTGATGACCTAATTTAAATATCATTTCATTGGTATCAATTTTCTAAGATACCAAGCCTTTAGAGCTAAAATCCCTAGGCGGAATCACCCAACAAAATGCTTAAATGCCCTTCAACTAGACCTTGAATCTTGATATTGATTATGGGTCCGAAATGCCCTAATCTTTCCGGCATCATTTAAGTAACCATGTTTGGAACTCACCAACACTCATTCTTATTCTCCTTTCATGTTTTCCATTGGCATGTAGTGATAGGACAGTCTGCATAGGTTTCTATAGGGGGTAGGTTTTTGCATAGAATTGTGAGCATAGTGTTGACTAGAATTTCCGATGCAAGGGGATGGCATGAACAAAGGCAAGTGCAGCAGCATCTATTTCATCCTGCACACGGTTGTGCAGGCTCTGGCATGAGCCACAATTCTCCCAGGACCTAGGGCAAAGATTGAGATGGAGGAGGCCCTAGTAGCTCCTGTAAGCGGGCCAGGTCCTGAGGCTTCGGTCATAAAGGGCAGCAATGCCACGGACATAGATGATGATGACTTCATCTATGACCATGAGCGTTTTTGCAAGTATAAGGCCTATCGTCGATTCAAGTACTATGCCAAGCACCGAGTCATGGTAGAGAGAGGGCTTGAGGTGGTAGACTTCAATGCACGTGTTCCACACATTCAGGAGGTATTAGAGGCCCAGGGTTGGATTGAGATGGTGGAATACCATCGTCCTGCAATAGAAGAGTTGGTTAGAGAGTTCTATACCAACCTGCATCGGAGGGTCAGCGATTCCTTCTTCACTTGGGTCCGGGGGAGGGCGATCCATGTGACCCTCAATCTCATCAGCACTATCACTGGAGCGCCGTGGGTGCGCAACCCGGAGTACCCTTGGCTAGTTGACCACCTCCTTACCCGGGCGGAGATGGTTGAGTGCTTCGCAGAGGGACGACCGCACGAGATGGAGATGGAGGGAGAAGGTAGCTTCCAGATCCACGACTTCAGCAATGAGGTTCGATGCCTCTACACTCTCCTGACCAAGACTACTATTGACTACGACTCTGTTGTTACGGTCACAATGATGTTGGTTCGGCACGCGGACTCATGTACCGACAGGCAATAGTAGCCATTGCCACTTCCATAGTAATGAATTAGGTTACCTAGAGAATAATAACCGCATAAGTTTAACGATTTAGTAAGTAAACCTTACAACATAAGTATGACATGAGCCCAATTTATGAAAGTAAACGTGCATTTTGAGTAATAACTAAAAGAAGGGTATTACCTCCGTTAATACACCATTCAATAAGTTTTAGGGTTTTCAAGGCTTATGATGTAGTACTGGCGGTAACTACCTAACATTTTAATGCAGAAAAGACTAATGCATTATAGATCATAACTCTTATATATGGTCTACCTAAGATATTCCCCCTTCTCAGCAGGGTTGGCGCTCTGAAAAAGATTAAAGAGAAGAGGGGTGAGTTCGACAACTCAGTAAGTAGCTACGACACCAAATGCTATGAAATATGCTATGCAGATTTTATGCTATAATCTCTGTCATGCACAACAATAATTTATGTATAATTAAATAAAGCATGATAGTTGCAAAATGAGTAAGCAGCACTTTTTGTTTTTCGGTCAAAATAATGGTCATTTCACCCTTTTGACTCGACACTGCCGTTTACCATGAGCGACGCACGTTGGCATGTCTCAAGGGACTTATATGCTCATCATGTCGTCACATGGGAGAGCTACTGGGTTGAAAACTCCCCCTAGGTGAAAGTCACCCAGCCGGTAGCACACACCTTCTCGTAACCGTCCTTCGGTGTGCTTGCCCTGCTACCCTATGCGGTACCGAACTATAATCGTGCATCGGGGTTAAACGTTTATGAACATGAATGCACATGTAACATTTCTGTAAGCTCATCTGTAACTGTATATTTTGCCATGAACTTTGAGAGCTCTTTTCATTTATAATCGCATTCATGCATAACTCATAAAAATAAGGTAATTGTAATACGTAAAATTCTTAAACTATGCAATATGATTGAGTAAAACTTTGCATTAAAAATAAGAAGTGCAATTGAAAATCATTTAAGTGAATTATTTATAAAATCCTCAACATTTTTCCAAAAGTTTTATAATAAAATCTGTTAGGGTTTTTGGTGTTGTGTCCCCTTACCTGGATTTGATATTGGTCATGCCGAGTTGTCCTTCTGCCTAAATAAATTGAAACGGTGAATTTAGAGGAGTATTCAACAAATTAATTAAAGGTACCTAATATATATATATATATACACACTGGCCCCAAATCTGAAACCGAGAGAAATAACAATTCCCTGAAAACGTCTATATATATTCATATATATATATGCAAGCAGAATCCCCAACAAGTATGTCTATATATATATATACTAAAATTATATTGAAATTCCAGTATCCAAAAATGCTGCATGTATAAAATTATTACAAGATGTATAAAATTATTTTACAAATATATTGCACAAATAAATCTAACAATATCTCTACAAATTACATCTATAAAAATAAATAACTCTTGTATAATCTAATGTAGCTTTGATTTAAGAGGAAATGAAAAAGACTAATATAAATGAGCATAAGAAAATTGGGCAGTTATGGTAAAATTAAAAGACAAGATTTGACTTACAAGAAAGCTAGCTTGAGGAAGGCTAGGTGTATTTGGCACCGGTGCTAGCGAGTAAGAGAAACGCTGTGCTCAGTGAAGTGTTCGTGAGTGTGAGGGAGACAAATGTTATCTACTTTATATAGCCAATGAATATGTGTAAGAGGACGACACCAACATTGGTATGTGTCAAAGAGGATTGCCTCATTCTTACGAGTGTTCCACATGTGTCAAAGAACGGTCTCATTCAAACAAATGTCCTATGAGTAAAAGGATAATTTGTATTTTATGTACACATGGGTTCTCATTCAAACAAATGTCCTATGGATAAAAGGAAGGTTTGTATTTTATGGACACATATGTTCTCAGGTTGGTAATTAAAAGGCACGTTAAAATCAAAAGGGTTCCTTGTAGGCCACGATGACCATTTTTTTTTTTTTTTTTTCAAATCTGTTAGAAGCTGTAATTAAAAAGTAAAGAAAACCCAATATATATATACAAGAACTTTTTACGTAAATATATGTATATGTACTAATAATAAAAATAATAATAATAATAGTAATTTATCTATAATATTGATAAAAATATGCTATAAAATTCTATTTTAAATCTATAGGATTTATAGGGTATCACACATACTCTTCACCTATTCTCTTGGTGAGGAAGGCAGATCGTAGTTGGCGTATGTGCGTGGACTACGGAGCTCTGAACAAGGTGACAATAAAAGATAAGTATCTCATACGTAACATAGATGAACTTTTAGATGAGTTGCATGGTTTGTGATATTTTCTAAGTTAGATATGAGGTCGGGCTACCATCAAATCAGAATGGATCTTGTTGATATACCCAAAATTGCCTTTAGGACACATGAGGGTCACTATGAGTTTTTAGTGATGCCTTTTGGCCTCACAAATGCTCCTTCGACGCTCTACGGCCTTATGAATGATTTGTTTAAACCTCATTTACTTAGGGTTTTTATTTTTTTATATTTTTTTTATGACATCCTAGTCTATAGTAAAAACTTCTCTAATCACCTTAAACATTTGAAGGAAGTGATAGGAATCTTAAAAACCCATCAACTATATGCTAAGATGTCTAAATGTTCTTTTGGGAAGCAAGAAGTGGAGTACTTAGGACATCTAATCTCGGAGAATGGGGTAAAAACAGATCCTGCCATGATAAATTGGCCTATCCCCAAAACTCCTAAGGCTTTGAGAGGCTTTTTTGGCCTCACTAGGTATTACAGGAAATTTGTTAAGGGATATGGGGGCATTGCTGCTCCTTTAACTTCTTTACTTAAGAAAGGTCTTTTGGTTTGGATGATAGGGTCACTATAGTTTTTGAGAAGCTCAAAGAAGTCATGACCACTCCTCCAATTTTGGGCTTACCTACTTGACTTTTCTAAACCATTCTTAATTGAGTGGGATGCCTCAGGGGAAGGAATATGAGTTGTTCTAATGCAGGGAGGTAGACCTTTAGCTTACTTCAGCCAGGGACTCAAAGGGAAGAGTTTGCTCTGCTCTACAAACGAAAAGGAGCTACTAGCTTTGGTGCTATCTGTCTAAAAGTGGAGGCACTACCTCCTCGGTCACAGGTTTAAGGTGAAGACCGATCAGCAAGCGCTAAAATACCTCTTGGAGCAGAGGATAGGGATCCCATCTCTACAGAAGTGGGTCTCTAAGTTATTGGGTTTCGCTTTTGAGGTGGAATACAAACGTAGGAAAGAGAATAAAGCAGCAGATGGTTTGTCTAGGATACACACAATAGAAGATCAACCAGACATCCCAACTCAGTAGACCATCATGGAAGATCAAGCTGTACAGAATCATGCAATCAGTACAATCAACCCAACATGGATAGAAAAGTTAAAGAAAATTTATTCAGTAGACTCATTGATACACGGTTTACTACAACAATATCATCAAAGACAGTTAGACCCCGTGAGGTACCAATTGCAACAGGGGATCCTCTTTTATAAAGGGATAATTCGTTCACTAGGTCCATTTCAGCAGCAGATCCTACAACAATTCCATAGCACACCGTTAGCAGGCCATATGGGTACAACAAAAACTGCTTCAAGGATAAAGGAGTTTTACTAGCCTGGGCTTAGAAGTGATGTCCGCAAATTCATCAAAGAATGTGATGTTTGTCAGAGGAACAAGACAGAAAACCTGCGTCCTGTCGGTCTCCAACAACCTTTACCAATCCCTGCCAGAATTTGGACTGAGTATGGATTTTGTAAAAGGATTGCCAAGCTCAATCGGAAGGAATGTGATCCTGGTCGTGGTGGATAGATTGAGCAAATATGTTCATTTTGTGCCCTTGTCTCATCCTTACATAGTCGGCACAGTGGCAAAACTATTCATGGACAACATATTCAAGCTACATGGGATGCTGAGAACCATTTTCAGTGATTGAGATCCAATGTTTACTAGCAACTTTTGGAAATAAATCTTTCGGTTGAGTGGCACTGAGCTCTTAATAAGCTCCGCCTACCACCCCTAAACCGATGGCCAGATAGAAGTCATGAATAAAGGATTAGAAGGGTACCTCCACAGCTTTTTAGGAAATAGACCACGTGATTGAGTGCGATGGCTCTCCTTAGCTGAATGAATGAATAACACGTCTGTGCACATTTCCATGAAGATTAGTCCATTTGAAGTTGTATATGGTCAACCTCCTCCCCAGTTGATGCCCTATGAACTATGGACAACAAGGACCCAGGCTGTGGAAGAAGAACTCAAGAGCAGGGATTTCATTTTGGCACTGATCAAGGAGAACCTACAAGATGCACAAGCCAAGATGAAATTTTTTGCTAACAAAAAAATAATAGAAAGGGAGTTTGCAATTGGGGATTGGGTCTACCTTAGGCTGAGACCATATCAGCAAATGACTGTATCTGCACGGGGGAATCTCAAGCTCTCTCATTGGTACTATAGACCATTTCAGGTGATCCAAAAGATTGGCAAAGTAGCTTATAAGATCGACCTACCTCTAGATTCCCAAATATTTCTCATCTTTCATGTCTCCTGCCTAAAGAAGAAATTGGGAGCTCAAACCACCCCTCACCCACACCTGCCCATCATCACCCCAGAGGGCACGTTAAACCCTGAACCAAAAAAAATCCTGTAGCGGAGGATGAAGAAGAAGGGAAATCGGGTTGGAGTAGAAGTTTTGCTACAGGGGCGAGGTTTAGTGAAGGAAGATGCTACGTGGGAAGATCTAGACAATTTGCGTTGCAAGTTCCCTGACCTTGTGGGCAAGGTCTTCTGAGAAGGGGGCCGTATTGTGTGCAAGGATGTCTGAAGATGAAATGGCATGGTGAAATTGAAATGGTATAGTGCTATTGTCAAGATAGTATTGTCAAGTTGTTATGTTATTTTATTGTTATTAAGTTAGTGTGTGTTAGCTTGGTCTTCCATCTCCACTCTCCTAAATCTTCTGAGTGGGTTGAGAACAGACAATGTGGATCCCTTGTTATGGGTAGGTGTTATCATGCCTTCGTGGACCACATCTCTATCAGTATATTTTATAATTTGTTATAAGTAGGTAGTTAAGTCTTTAGTGGGTCAGATCGTGGTCTAACAGTCATTATCAGAATGTTTGTATTTAGATCAAAGGAAAAAGTAAATGAGATTCAATTGAATTTGCTCAAAGCTTACAAGTGGAGGACTTGGCCCCTCAAAGTGCCAATAGAGTTGTTTTATTTACAAATTGCATGCTATAACAGGGGGGGCTCATAACAAATCACACCACAAATTCCCATTACATGCCAAATTTTGAAGCTTATGAAATCTAACTGCAAAAAGGCAAGCCTACGACATCCTTTTCAGCAAGTGATATATGCAGTCATTCTTTTTACTCATTTAGAATTGAAAGTTTTAAAAATTATAATATAGCTTATGAAAGGAATTTTCATGGAGGGTTATATGTTAATTCAAGGGTTTTATTTTGGTTAAATTTTCTGTTATCTGGCTTGGAAATTTTGTTAAGAATTTGAAATGTTTATTTATTTATTTATTTATTTTCCTTTATAGATCAGCTATGTGTTTGGCTTGGAAACTTGGAAATTCCTGTTGTTATTTTGCTTTGAGTTTAATGTTTGAAGGTTACTGGAAAATCGTTTATGCATTAATTTGTTTTGCTAATTTGAATTTTACTTCTAATAACTACTAGATGGACTCGTGGAATGAGTGCGAAGTAGATTATTTGTACACACAGATTTCAATTGATGAAGCTTCACACCTCCAAGTTGGCCCCCAAAATGTTTTGTTAGGCATTTAATTCTTCCTTTAATTTTTCTTCAAATCATTGTATGAATTCTTATTTCTTTTAACTATGTTAATTTTTGTCTCTTTTTTTTTTTTTTTTTGGTATAGATGGAAATGAAGTTGTACATGATGTAGATGAAATTGTTGAGGAACCTAAGATAGGTATGATGTTTAACTCCCTAGGAGAACTTATATTATAAGTAGTCCAAGAAAGAGGGTTTTGAGGTGGTTATAAAAAATGATACTAAGAATGATAGTGGCACCGTAATTCAGGGCCGGCTCAATCAAAATTGGGGCCTTAGGCGAAAATTTAAAATTGGGCCTAAAAATTTTTTTTTTAAGTAATTTTTTTTTTTCTTTCAAAGTAACCAAAAAAAGAAAAAAATTTGTCAAAAAATATTTTTAAAGTAAAATATATATATTATATTTTTATTTAAAATTTATTCTTCTCGCTTTTTGAGAAGCAAAATTTTTGATTAAGTTTTTGTATTCAAGATTTTCTAACATCTTTTTTTCAATTGATAATACGGCTAATCCATTTAATCTCTCTTGTGACATTGTTGATCTTAGGTAGGATTTTATCAATTTTAATTTTGAAAAACTTCTTTCTGCAGAAGCAACTGTAACATGTATTGTCAATAAAATTCTATAAGCAATACATGCATTTGGAAAAGAATCAAGTCTTTTTATATAATTTAATATGTCAATTGGAGCACTTTCTTCTATTTGTAAAATTTCTTTTAAAACTTTCAGTTCTGAAAGTAAATCTAAACCATCAAGATCATGTTTTAAGAAACCTTTTAGATTAAGACATTTATTTTGCAAACCATCATTATCTAGTGATTTTAATCTCTTAAAATTAAATAAAAAACCAAAAATATTTTCGTATATTTGAAACTGTTCAAATCTACTTTGAATTGAAGAAATAGCTTGATCTACTATATATAAGAAGTAATCAATTCTAAAAGATTCTTCAGCAGATTGTATTGTCTCGTCATTAGCATCCTTATCAAATTATTTCTTTCTACGACTTACACGTTTTTCACGAAAAACATGTTCTATTTCCATTATGGTTGCAATCTCTTTAGATGAAATCATAGCACATGCAAATCCATTTTCTCTATAAGTTTTAAAATAGGAAATAAGACCTTTTAATTGATCTATAGCAACATCAATATGCATATCTTTCGATTGTAAATTTTTACTAACAGTATTAACAGCAAATAAAATATCATACCAAATAGTCATACTCAATAAGAATTCAAAACTTTCTATCTCATAGGTTGCTAAACAATTAGCTTCACTTTTTGTTTTAGGATCTTCACTTGTTTTTGCTAATTGTAGCAGAGCCTCCCTTATTTGTGGAGTTTGAAATTTTATTGCTTTTATACTTTCAATTCGACTTTCCCAACGTGTTTGTGATAATGGCTTAAGAGTTAAACTTGGCACATTATCTAGTAATATTTTCCATCGTTTTGTAGATGATGAAAACAAAGTATATATACGTTGTACAATTCCAAAAAAAGATATAGCTTTAGGACATGAATTAGCAATATCACATAGTACAAGATTAAGACTATGACAACCACAAGGTGTGTAAAATGCTTTAGGATTTATATCTAATAGTCTTTTTTGCACCCCT
>CM017323.1:13648179-13687035 GCA_006937295.1 Carpinus fangiana | reverse complement strand
ATAAATCACAAAAATAGAACAATAGAACCTGATTTGGCAAAGAAATTATGAACCAGTTCTTGGAGATAGGAGACTTGGAGAGCAAGAGAAAATTAGCACTTAGAGAAGATAAACTCAAAGAAGGATGAGCAAAGAGAAGAGGAGCAAAGAGAAGAGGTGGCAAATAGAGAGATACATAGTGGTATTTAAACATAATAAAATTTATTTATTTTGGCCGTTAACCAATATCCTTTAGGCTTTACCGTTGCCTATTCCTATTCCAAATTCACCCCAAATACACTCCAAGATTCAGAAGAAGCCGTTGCCTAATGCCTATTCCTATTCTGCTATTCCCTTAATTTGTTCCAGCATCAGATGAGTTTATTACAAAAATATTTGTTCCCAAATACACTCAAGCAGTCAAGCGTCAAATGACAATCATGACATATGAGATTTTTTGTTCTAGCGTAGAGAGAGAGGACTTAATAGTTATAGACTAATAGGCTATGATGAGATTGTTCTCACCAAATACAAAAAATGTTAAGAAGGGATGGGTTCTCACCAATACAAACAATGAAGGAATGGTTCTTGCTGTGTTTTTGGCGATGGGCACTGCTGCTGCATGGCCATGCCATATAAAAGTTGGCTTTGTCAATTTTTTTTGATTTGTTTATTTATTTTTTAATTATTTTTAGAATTTATAATGAGTTTATTAATTAGGGCCTTATTAAATTGAGGCCTTAAATTTTGATGAAATTTTTTTTTAGGCCTTATTGAAAAAAAAAAAAGGGCCTTAAATTTTTTTTTTTGGTCCAAAATATATATATTTTTTAAAAAAATTTTGGCCCAAACAAAATTTATAATGAGTTTATTAATTAGGGCCTTATTAAATTGAGGCCTTAAATTTTAATGAAAATTTTTTTAGGCCTTATTAAAAAAAAAAATGGGCCTTAAATTTTTTTTTTGGTCTTATTAAATTGGGGGCCCTAGGCGAGGGCCTAACTCGCCTAGGGCATGAGCCGGCCCTGCCGTAATTCACATCACCCTAACATGTGGTCGTTAATGCAAAGCAAGAACTAAGTTAAGTAATACTTTTTCTAAGCCAAATACAACTACCAAAATTGAGTGTAAGGCTAACTTGAATGCAAAGTTTGTTGAATCAAAGTGGTATGTGACTAGTGTATGCATTGAACATAATCATGGTTTAAGCCCAAACAAAGCTACATACTTTAAAGGCTATAGGAATTTGGATTTTATCATTAAAAGAAAGCTCAAGGTAAATGATAAAGCTGAGATTTCTAGTTCAAGCTACGAACCTACTCCACCCTAACAAGCATTTGTAGGTGCATCTTCTACATATAATGAATCCATGGAAGTGTGAAAAATGATAAGGCGCGTAGTCCCCTCATGGTCCGAGATAAAGGAAGACCATCAACAAAAAAGAAGACAAAATCAGGTTGCATATTTTTCTCTCCCCTTGTGTTTATTTATGCTTATTAACAACATTTGCATATTTCTTAAATTTTTTCATGTTTTTTTGTAAATGAACATTTTTTTTAAATTGAAGACCTCCAAAGGAATGCAAGAAAACATAGCCAACACAAATAAAACTATATTGCCTTCGGTAATTGATGTTAAAATTTGAGATACTACAATGGTAATTCATAGGGGTGTCAAAAAAAACCGGGGAACCGGAACCAGAAAATCGGGGTTCCGGTTCCGGTTTGGAAAAACCAAAAACCGGGTACCCCGGTTCCGGTACCCGGTTTTTGGTACCCGGTTTTTACCGGGTTACCGGGAACCGGGTTAAATATATATATTTTTTATTTATTTATTTATTTTTAGTTAGGGCTTTACATTTTAGTTTTTTGGTTTGTTTACATACCTGTTTTTACTTTTTATTGTTTTAAAGTTTTCTTTATGTACCTAATTTAAAATGATTTTTAGGGTATTTTAAAAAATTGAATTTTTATTTCTAAGTCCCATATAGGCAAAAATATTGATTTTTTTAGGATTTTTGGGCTTTTTTAGGTTTATTTTTTTAATTATTTGGAACAATTACAGCAAAGCCCCTTTAATTTGGACAAAAATACTAACAGATTTTTTAAAAAATAACCAACTTATGAAAAAAAAAATGGGCTTATTTTAGGCCCAACACCTAAAATAAGCCCAAAAAGTAATTTTTTTAAAAAACCGGTTACCGGACCGAGTACAACAGGAATCGGCCTATAACCGGGACCCCGGTTTCGGTTCCAATTTTCCAAAACAAGGAACCGGGTTACCCCGGTTCCGATTCCCAGTTTTGACCAAAAACCGAGAAACCGAACCGGGTTGACACCCCTAGTAATTCATATAATTATTTTCTTGATTGTGGTCATACTCTTTTATTACTAATACTTTCCTATTCATTTTTTTCTAAACATATTGAAGTGTTTCCAAAAGAATTGAAGGCAGAATTGTGGCCTAAGTTATTTTGAAGGCTTTTGTTGTTGTATTTATTGTTTTACTTTGAAGGCGCTGTTGTGTTTGCTATTTTACTTTGTAATACTAAATTTTCTTCCATGATTTGGAGTTTAATTAACATTTGAAAACATCACTATCAAATATCTTTTTTGTAATATTTGGTGAAACATATTTTGCTATTTTTAAGGTAGAAGATTACATTTTGAGTTTGATTTAATTGATTACATGGAAAAAAGAAGAAGGAAATACATGTCTATTTTCTCAACAAGAAGGAACCTATCACATTCTAAGATCCATGTATTTTTTCAACAAGAAAGAAAGTACCAAGTGCATGCTCATGCTTATACATGATACAAACTTAATAAACTGTGAAACAAACTATTGATACAACCATAAAGTATTACATAACTTCTGGTGCACAACAAATTAACACAAATTATATTAAAATAGAAAATCAACTTTAAGTAAGGTGCATTAAATATGATTTTGTCATCATCCTCAATAAGGGTACAACACAACCAAAAAAGTTACAATCCACAAGGAAGTTATGCAAATGAGAGACAAAAATATCACATTGACAAATGTCTTTTGCCTTTAATTCTTTTGGAGCTTTAATCCACTTAGATCTAGGTATACCACATTTCCTATAAAATTATGACCAAGTTTTTGGGAAAAATATAAGCCAAATCATTCTGATCTTAATTTTTTTTTAATTTATAATAAAAATAAAAATAAATAAAAACCAGAGTGTTTACACTATTTTGAGTTTCAAATACATAATCATGTTGAATATTAGTTGTCGAAGACAATGTAGCTTCATTTGTGTTCACTGCGTTTTCTTGTATTCCTTTAGGGGTCTTCGATTAAAAAAAATGTTCTGTTACAAAAAAACATGAAAAAAATTAATAAATATGAACATATTTTTAATAAGCATTATTAAACACAAGGGAAAGAATAATAACCCAATTTTATCTTCTTTTTTGTTTGGAATTTGTGTCACTGGATTGATTCGTTATTCTTTGTGACTTCTTCACCACCACCTCTTCTACCAGAGACATTTTCATTTTTTATGATGGTCTCCCTTTTCCTCAAATCATGAGGAAACTATTCCCCTTATCATTTTCCACGTTATCCATGGATTCATTACATGTAGAAGATGCACCTATAAGTGCTTGGGAGGGTGGACTAGGTTGGTAGCTTGAACCACTAAATTTATTCATTAACATATGAACATATCTTTTCACTTCCATGTAGTTGTCCACGTTTGTTACGGAAAGCGCTGCCAATTTATGCATATATTTGCATAAGTCATCATACTTTTGAGCAATAGTGTTGCCACTCAAAGAATCATAGCTACTTTTAATGAAAGTATACCTTCACTTCAAGTCATTCTTCTAGTGATCAAAAAAATATTTTTGTGGCAACAATATAACATTACATGCGCTAAGTACAGAAAAGAAATGTATGCACAAGGTCCCTCTTGTTTTAAACAACCCACAATTGCATGTTAATTCATAGTTATCTTCATTGTAGTAAACACAAAATTTAACATGTTTCATGTAAGCATCATTAAATGCAACTTGTTCATCCACTTGATACATACAAATTGTACCTTCACTACTCAAAAGATACGAATTGCAATACATCTTCCCCTTAAGCTCCTCTTGGACTTCTTTGAATTTTACATTTGTATAATATTCTTGAAATTTTTCTCAAATTGAAATACGGTTACACATTGAATCATAGTATTGAAAGAAATAAAATCTATAGTCTTCTCATTTTCAACCTTCTTACGCAAAGTACCATCATATTGGTCAACAAATTGCTTCAATGTGATTGTCGGGTGCACATATCCATAAAAAAAAGTGTTCATACTTTCACTCCGTTGTGTAATAGTCATTCCAACCCAAAACATCCTTTCAAATATACCCAAAAAGTCCTCTCATTGTATAACCCACGCAACTAATCATTATCCTCAAGATTATAAGTTGCAAGTAGAGTTTTTCAACTTTTCTCAAACTCACCAAATATTTGAGAGTCATACACGCATTTTTGTAAGGAACTCCTAATGTCATCAAATTGTGAATGTGCACCAAACTTTTCTAATTTTTTTTTCAAAATGTACCATAAACACAATCTATGTCGGGTTCCTAAAAAACCCTTGCAATTGCATTTTTTATAGCCCTATCTTGGTCTATTATAATTGCACTTGGGACTCGATCATTCATGCATTTCAACCATGTTTCAAACAACCATACAAAAGTTTTTGTATCCTCACCTAATAGTAATCCTGTCCCAAATAGAATTGATTGACCATGAAATGAGCAAATGTCATTTCATACTTATTAGTTAAGTGTGTCAAATGTAACAAAGTCCCCAAAATCTTCATAAGATGCCCTACTTCGTGCATCGGACCAAAAAAATTTCTCAACCTAGATTCACCATTCAAATTCATTTAAAAGTAAAAGTCATCATTCACTTGTTGCATCCTAGTGAAAAAGTCAAGAAGTGATTCAGCACCTTTTTCGCCAAGTTAAAGATGTAGTATCCCAGATTTTAACAGTTCTATTTTGGAAATATTTATTTAAAAGTATTAAGTAATAATATTTATTCTTGGAAAATTAATAGAGCATATAAATATTATAGGAATAAATATTGAGCCTATAATAAAGTTTAATGTTATATGGGAGATTATATTCTGATTATTTTATTGTGTGATTTAAGATAATTGATAAATGTTAGAACCAGAAGATATGGTCAAGAAGGGAACATAGAAAGATGAAATTGAAATGATGAGAGAATTTGTTATGATGAGTAAGGTTCCAAAACATTCGTGTGAAGCCTTAATGTAGGAAGCTAGCATATAAGCATTCAAAGCTATGAATAGTATAAAATTATGAGTGAGTTAAGGGGAAACAATGACGAAAGAAGAAATGATGATGAAAACATCATCATGAGGGGTGAATAATGCATGTTTTGTTCTTAAATAATTGTAGAAGTAATCGGTTAATAAGCTAACCGACGACTGTCGGCCAAGCAATCTTCATATTTTATACCAGATTTTCTTAATTCATTTAATGAGATAATATTACTATTTCAATATTTATTTTTGTGAGATGTTAATTATTAAGGAAATTACCCGTTAATTTGAAAAGTGATATAATAATTTTCCTGATTTTGTTTGGAGTGTCGACAGGTCGTGTAGACTTATAGGTTGAATTAAGTAAGTTTAAAAATATCATTTCTCTTCCTAACTTTATTGTCTTCCTTTTTCCTTCTTTCAACCACCGAAAGCAACTAAACCCTTTATAATCATATATTATTAAGTCTGCTACTTTTCCCCATTTCTCTACACACTTATCTCATCTACCTTTCTTCGTTCCTTTCCTTTATTTTCCCCTTCACCATCTCTACCTATTCTGATCTCTGCAAACTGAGATCAAGCAAGAGTCAGGAGACTGAGAGAAAGTTGAGAGAAACAGAAATGACGATGAGAGAAATGAAAGAATAAAGTGTGGTGGGTTTGTAAGAGAGTGTGAGAGGGCGTGAAGATAGTGAAAGGGAGACGGTGGAAAGAGAAGTCAGAAGGGAGATTGAAAGTTCGCCCTCAGTGGGATCGGCAGCTTCGGCTGGGTAGAGAGAGAGAGAGAGTGAGGAGGAGTTGGGAAGTAGTCTGGAGGAAGAAGAAAGAAAAGAAAAGAAAAGAAAAGAAAAGAGGGGTTTAATAAGTGGGTGTTTAATGGATCAAATTATTGGGTTCATATGAGGTAAAACCACTTCTTTATATTTACGATTAAATTGATTAAATTCAGTTGGAGTTTATGTTAAGTTGTTAATTCTGTGATGGATCAACAGAATAGTAGAGTTATCAAGATGATTAAATTGCAGGTGAAAGATTGCTCATAGCTGCAGTCTAGAGGTAAGGGGATATGATCATATTCATGATTTCTTACAAATGTAAATGTTATATTTTCTAATAATGGTTAAAATGTCAGCCTTTCTTTGATAGCCCCTTTTATGTATCCAAAAACTATATTTTAGAAAATGAATCAAATGTAAATGATGATGCATAAAACTATATTTTGGAAATGAATCAAATGGTAAACGGTCTTTATAAAAATGCTTCTGTTATGTTGTACAATGTTATGGTTATGTTATGAAAAAGAATGGAAGGATGAAGAATGACAAGAATGAAGAAATGAAAGAATGATGAATGAAAGAATGAAAATGAATGAATGAATGCATGAATGTTTTAAGATACTTAATGGCCTATGTATGAATGAATGATGGTACCAAATTAGGAGTGCGGATGCCAGCCATCTTGTATGGTCCGCCGTGTATGGCTCACTTAAGTGCACTATAGTTATCGAGTGAGTGCATATTCCTAATGTGGTTCCACTTGCGGCCACAGGATGGAACCGGGATCCTAGTGATTGCCAACCCTCGCACACATGGCGTAAATGTGTGTCGTTTACAATGATATTGAATTAATAATTAATGATGCATGAATGATGTGATGCTATTGTTATTTGATGAAAACATTTTTTCTAACATTGTCTAAAGGATATGGATGATGTATTTTTGGAACTAAATACTATTTCAAATTTTGCTTACAGTATGATGTATCTACTTACTGAGTATTCGACTCACCCTTTTTACATGTTTGATGATTTCTAAAACTACCCAGATGAAGTTATGGATGATGCTACAAGGCAAGGAAATTAGAGGCAGAAGCTACCTCTTTATGGGAAAATGAATAAAGCTTAAGTTTGTTAGCTAAGTTGTGATTATGTTATGAGACTCTGATTTTAATAAATAGTTTTGTTTATGGAATTCTTATGACCTCAAGAGAAAAGTATAATATCCCCTCTCTACTGGATGAGGGTGTTATAAAAGATGTCTTGCTCCATCAATATAATTGCGACAATTTTTTTCTAGAAATGGAAGGTTCTTGTACCCTCCCCTGCTTCAATAGCTAAAGAGTTAAAAATTTTACATAATGGAATCCCAACTCTATCATTTACCTCGAGCTTTCTTTTCGTGATAGAATCCAAATTCCTATAACATTTAAAGTATCTAGCTTTGCTTGGGCTTAAACCATGATTATGGTCAATGCATACACTAGTCACATGCCACTTTGATATAACAGACTTTGCATTCAACTTGGCCTTACACAAAGTTTTGATAGTTGTATTTGGCTTAGAAAATGTATTACTTAACTTGGTTTTTGCTTTGCCTTGACGACCACATGCAAGGGTGATGGGAATTACACGCTCACTATCATTCTTAGTAGCCTTTTTTATAACCACCTCAAAATCCTCTTTCTTGGCATACTTCTTATAATATAAGATAAGTTCTTCTATGGAGTTAAACGTCATATCTCTCTTAGGTTCCTTAACAAATTCATCTCCATCTAAGAGCTTGTACGCATGATTTCATTTCCATCTATACCCAAAAAAAAAAAAAAAAAAAAATTAACATAGTTGAAATGTGAATAATAACATTCAGTCGACAACATTCAATAAATAATGATTAAAACATACTAATGAGAAATAAAAACAATGATTTTAAGAAAAATTAAAAGAAGAATTAAATGCCTAACAAACCATTTTGGGGGCCAACTTGGAGGGTTGAAGCTTCATCAATTGAAATCAATATGTGCAAATAGTCTACTTCGCACTCATTCCACGAGTCCATCTAGCAGTTATTAGAAGAAAAAATCAGATTAGCTAAACAAATTAATGCATAAACGATTTGCTAATAACATTCAAACATTAAAACCAAAGTTATTTCACAACGAAAAAAACAAGGAAAAAGGGTAAAGACCACATATTATACACAAAATAATTCACAATAAGTTACTTCAAGACTTGTAAATGACACATAATCGCACACCCAAATGAAAGCAAACAAACATAGATCAAGATATCAAATTCATTCTACCAAGTGAACCTACAAAACCAAAAGTGATCATATGGGCAAAAAGAACGCTACCCATAAACCCTAAATATGGCTTACCCATCAACAAAAATCAACCTTCAAATCACATTCCGATCTAAATAAAAAATAAAATTTTAAAAATTTAAAAAAAAAACCTAGACTAAAAAACACGCATTACTGTTTTTGTGAGAGAAAGAACAGGACGCCTTGTGATTAAAGGAAATGATGATTGGGTGTTGGGATTTTTGAAATCCTTTGCTGATGCCCAACCAACAATTTTCTTCTTGAGTCAGTAGAGTGAGAGAGACAGGTGCAACAGAGGCAGACTAGGCTTTTAGGCAGGGAGGAAGCGAGCGAGAGGGAGAGGTGGCTGTAATTGAAGAGAAGATGAGAAGAGACCTAAAAGGCCACTTTGCGTGTTTTTTTTTTTTTTTAATAATTAGTGGGCTGACATGGCATGGTCCACTAATCATGCCATGTCAGCAAGTCCAGATTTCCCCTGGATAGTTTCCTTGCCCAAGCATTACTCTAACAAAAAAGCACATCCGTCTATTTGAGCCTTGACTTTGGACGAAAAATAAAGTCACATGCGACGCATGTGACTTTATTAATATCATTATGCCTGAATTACCCCCCCCCCCACGTGCCTTTCCCCATCCCCATAACATCATCTTCTACTACATATTCCTCTACTACTATTGTTCCTCTCATCATCATCAATAACAATAGCTAAAGCAAACCCATCGTTGTCAATTATATCAAGATTCCAAGAGTACCTCCAAATCAACACAGCTCAGCCAAGCCCCTAGTACGCTGAATCGGCCGATTTCATCCTCTCCCAAGCAAAGTCCATTGCCTCAAGGCGCATACCCAAGAGTTCGTGGAGGGCAAGCCTCTGATCCTCTTCAAATGGCCTGGCTCCGATCCCAACCTCCCCACAATCCTTCTCAACTCCCACACCAACGTTGTTGCCACCAAGCACAACAAGTGGTCGCACCATCCTTTCAGTGCCCACCTTGACCAGCATGACAACATCTTTGCTAGAAGGTCCCATAACATGAAGTGTGTTGGCACTCAATACCTTAAGGCCATTCGCAAGTTGAAGGCTTCTGGGTTCCAGCCTCTTCCCTCTGTCTACTTGTCCTTTGTGCCGGACGAGGAGATTGGCGGCCAGAAGATGATGTTGTGGCGATGTGGAAAGGCATATGTGGGGGTAATTTGTCGCATGTGACTTTATTTTTTGTCCAAATTCACGGCTCAAATTGACAGATTAGCTTTTTTGTTAACCTGTTATATATTGTAGGGATCAAGTGTCACTTTTTAAATATTTGACGTCAAAACAAAAATGGACGGATACTTCATGAGGGTAAAGTGCATTTTTCCCTATAATTTAAAATTTTAAATAGTCATACAATTTCATAAGTGTCCAGCTAATCTCCTAATTTAGGTCAAATAATACAAAAGTTACAATTTTACACAATTTCAATCAGGGCACACATCAACTGCCCTAGACCCTAAACCCAAATTATAACTTTTCCAAAACACAACCTTTTGCTTCTCCATCAATCATAGCAAACTCAGCAATACTAAAATCACTAACGAAAAAATCAACAAAAATGTTTGGATCCTCAGTATGGCTCTAAGAAATAATACTTAACTCTTCAGATAATTCACTTGTTTATACAACCCAGGCAAGAGTTCCTTTTAGCGATGACATGCTTCTTTGTTATACAATTGGAAAAAACGACATTGTTCAACTTTCTGTTATTAGGGAAAAATGTGACAATTAGGAACAAATTCGAATAAACAACTATTTCTTAGTAGCTTTATAATAAATTCAATTATCTTTTTTTTTATGGTTATATATAGCACACCCATAGAACTGTCTCACGGGATTGGCTACATCCGTGGATGTTATAATTGGGGATGTAAGGCTGCACTTACACAGCATTGCTTTCAGATCGTCCTTGGCCGACAATATTACAGACAACAACGACATTGACAATGACTTTTCTTCTATAGTGAAACTCTAAATAATTAGCAGTAATAGGAAACACATACACTAGAAAACACAAAAATAAAATTTGACAATGACTTTGTCTTTGCTGTTTCATTCCCCACTAATTTTCTTCTTTTTGTTGTTCATCATTCTTTGAAATTGGCGACAGCAGTAATGGAGAGGTTGCTCACACGTCTCCATCTTTAACAAATACCATTCCAAAATGGTGCGTTTAACTAATATCAACCTTGCGAATGAGGACCCAAAACAGTGCGTTTTGATCCTACATGTCACCTATGACACGTAGAATCAAACCTTGTATTAAGATGACAATATAACAAAACAGTGCGTTTAGTTAAGAATAGACCGATGTTAATCATTTTTAGGATAAAATGTAATGGGTGGGCTTAATACACATTAACTTAGGAAGTAAAAATTTAAACAATAAAAAATAAAATTGAGGGTGTTTTTTGTTTCCACACGATGATTTAGGGATTTATTAGAAACTTATCCTTAAAATTTTGGAAATGACATAAATTTTATTTAAATTAGGATGAAGATATTTGTTTAACTCAGTTTATAAAAATGTTATGTCTCTAGACATATAAGAATTATATAATATTTTTTTAATTAGCATGTAAGAGATATATACTTTTTAATAAAATTATTAAAAAAATATATTTCTTACGTATTATAAGAAAATATATAAACTATTTTTTTTTTTTTTAAAAAAAAAGTTCAATTTAAGAGAAATTTCGATCATTTCCAAAAACAATTCTACACCGCAAAAGCTTGTAAGTGGTCCAACGAATAGTGAAATGAAGGAACGGTTGTAGAGTGTTAGGTCTAATCACGGACCCGGCTCCTCTCCAGTCTTGTTGGACTGGAGAGGCCTCCAGTTAATGGCCAAGATGGCCTGATGAAAAATCATAGGACCATTATTTTGCCAAGTGTTCCATTATTAAAAAAAATAATAAAATATTATTTATTATTTTTAAAATAAATAAAAATAAAAATAATATAATATTGAAATTTTTGTTTTGGCCCCACTGTTTGCCCACTGTTTGGCCATAGGGTGGCCGGCCACCACCAAGGGCAAAAAAGAAAAAATATATATATTTGTTTGGCCCTCCGGGGTGGTCGAGGGCCACCGTTTGGATGAACTCGCCGCCGCCACCAAATGAATCCCGAAGCCGCTGCAGCCACCACCATACCCCCCTCCTCTTCACCACAAACCCTTCTCTCCCTCATCACCAACCTCCTCTTTGTCCTCCTCTCCCTCCTCCCTCTCGTCTCTCTCCTACTCCCCTCACTGGTCAGAAAACCCTCTCATCCACTCCCTCCTCCCTTCCCTCCTCTCCACTCTCCACCCCTCATCAAGACCCCAAGGGGCTAAATCCAAACAACATAACCAATTAACCAAATAAAAGCACCAAATAAAATCAAATCCAAATCAAGAGCACCAGCGGTCAAGGAGTGATCGGAAGTGAGGGGGAGAGATCGTGAGGAGGTTGGCAGAGCAGATCGAGCGAGAGGGCGGAAAGGCTGTGAGTTGGGTCTGCTCGACGGCTTCGGCTAGTTGTAGCTGGTGGGTTTGTGAGGCCATGGAGGAAGAGAGGAAGCATTGGGAGCATGAAGGCGGCCGGATTTGGTGCTGGGCTCGATAGGTGGCTGGAGCTGGATTTTCGGCGGTGGAGAGAGAAACCCGTGGAAGAGAGAAGAGGAAGAAGTGGAGGAAAATGAAATGAATTTTTTTATTATTTTGTTTTTTATTTATTTTTAAAAATAAAATAATAAATTATTATTATTATTTTTAGTACGCCACGTGTCGCGTTGATGGCCTTAGGATCTCTTTGAAGAGATCCTAGCCATCAACCGGATGACCTCCGGTCGAAAATGGACCAGAGATGATCCTTGTCCTCTTATCACAAGGTCAAACAGCCATTGCCTATTACGACGAGGGGTAATTCTGGGAAGCAAAAAAACCCAAAACGTAGATTAAGGTCCAAAGGAAGCAGGCGAACGTTTTCCATATTTTCTCTTCCGCTCTTCGAAAACCCAAAACTCGATCGCAAAATTTCATTGAATCACAGGTACGAGAAAGAAAATCTCTCCTTTTTTTTTTTTTATATATATATATTTCATTTATTACTTTTTTTAGTCTTTAATTTTAGGATCGGTTTGATTCCCGAAGAACCGAGAGAAATGGACAGAAACGAAATATTTGGATTCGTCTATAAAAATGAAGTTGGCCGATTTTACGATCTTTATTTTTTCATTTTCCCGCGTATTTTCTCAGCAACCAAACGTACTGTGAAGGATCTATGTCCTCTTGGATATTTCCAAGGTCGTGACCGATGTTCGATCTGTGGCTCCAATGGTTTTATATATATATATACCTGAATGCTGGATTTTTAGTTTGTGATTTTGGTCTTTGCTGGTTTAGAGGTTCAATTACTTGAAAATGGAATTGGATTTTTTACAATTTGATTTTGATTATAAAGGAAATTATTGGTGTATTATTTCATGATTATATATGTTCTTGGTGTTTAACGGGGATTGGAGGTGGGGATTCTGGTAGTGAAATTGGATTTCTATGTTCTCGGTTTGTAAAAGCTATTCTTAGGTTTAGAATATTTTTGAATTTTGTACATTTATTGAGTATTTTCAGGAAATAGTGTGTCGGCTTTAGGTACAGTGATAAGATTTACGTTCGAATTATTTTCAGTAAGCTAGATTCAAGTGAGGATTTTCAGCTCACTGCTATGTTATACCTTGCATGAAAAATTTATGCTGGGAGGGCATTTGGAAGGTGCATGTAATGAGATTACTTATATGTTGATTTTGCTACATTTATGGTTCCGATTTCCCCGTTGTGTAAATGTTTAATAATACTTTTGTTTGTGTGTTGCTTCCACTTGCCAACGCTTGAATTTCCTTTCACCTCTTGCATTTTCTAGTAGAGACACATCAAGATGGGCTTGACTGTAATATCTATCAAATTCATTATTATGATATCTGATGTCAATAATCTAACTAGAAGTTTTGCAATTTGTTTTTCAGTGAAATAAAGTGATTGAGCTACTGTTTTGCGTTTGAGGAGATCACCAGTGCAGCAAAATGAAGTAATTTACATAACTTATTTATCGGAAGTTGTTTATGATTTGTTGTTTTCTAAATATGGTATGCAAGGATTTTGTTTTGGCCTTTAGACATAATTTTTTTAAAAAAATAAAAAATAAATTGAGAAATCAGGTCAGGGACCCCATATGCTTTATGTGCTTTTTGTCATTTTGACTTTAAGAGCTCAGTTTTTTATTTGATAGACTTGAGACACAAGTTTAGGCCCATTTTAAATTCAATACCTCTGCTAACATTTCGGTCAAATTGGTAACAAAAATGCCTGTGAAAAGACAATTATGTCCTTCAGATAAAAAATTAAAAAAACAACAAAGATAATTATGCCCCCTGTTAAAGGGGTAGCCATGAGCTGTTAAGGGGTTTTTTTGTTTTCCCTTCATTTTTTTATCTGAGGAGCACAGGTGTCTTTTCACTTTTGTTTTTGTTACTAATTTAATGAAAATGCTGACAGAGATTTCGAATTTAAAATATGCCGAAACTCAAGTCTCAAATCTATCAAATTGAAAATTGGGGTCCAAAAGTCAAAATGGCCAAAAAGCACATGGGATCCTGACCTGCTTTCCCAATTATTTACCCATAGTGTTGCTCATAAATGTCTATTATTTACCCATAATGTTGATCATAAATGTCTATTATTTACCCATAATGTTGATCATAAATGTCAGTCTTTCTTTCTTTAGTTGTTAACATATGACGACAGGGTTGAAGTGTATGTTAGAATCTGAATATTATGGGTGATACAGATGCTCAATAATTTAAAGCAAAATGCAGGAAAATCATAAATGATTTTTTCATAAAAAGAGAGTTTAATTATTGTGGGATTTGAGAGGGTAGATCTAACTGAAGTCAAGAGGTGTAATTTTTTGAAGACTAGCTGTGCAAAAAGGTGATTCAGATGGTTTACTCCTGCAGTGGAGATAAATGATTTCAGCAATACAGTTTTAGTTGGTTGAAGCACAGGTACTAGCAGAAGAAGTGAAATGCTAGACATTGTGGTTCAGGCTGGTGAAAAAGGCCTTTGATTTAGCAGATGTGACTATAGGAAGATGAAAATGGAAGAGTTATTTTCTTATCATCATAGAGTGTTTCTGGAAGTTGTAGATGTAATGCAAGAACAAGTCTTATTACAATTGCTGTTTAATTGCTGAGAAGAGGATGTTAAGGTGTAGTTATGCAATGTGGTGGATGCTAGGGGGAAAGTACACGTTTAATATGTTTTGAGTTCTCAAGGTGGAAGAAAATATTCATTGTCCAAAGCAGCCTACCATAATTTTCTGGACTCAGCTGCAATGTGATTAATTAGTGCTGTGTGTACGAGTTCCTTTTTGGGGTTTACTCTTTATCCATATCTTGCATTAGAATATTAGGTTTGTGCCCTTGTTTCTATTAAGTTTTATGAATTCTCTGTTATAGAGTTGGTAACTGCTCTATTATAAATCTTGTAATTTGATATATACTATTAACTTTAGTATTTCTTTTACCATTTGGATAACAGGGGGCGTGTAAGATGGGATGAGGCTAATCTGGGGGAAATTGAAGCGAATAAACCTGTGAGGCAGAAAATCACTGAACCCAAGACACCATATCACCACATGATTGATGATGATGGTGAGTCCAGTTATCTCTTATTATCCCTTCTGCAGATTCCTGTCAGACTGAATTTCTATGTAGATGCATGTACTTTAGGGGGGAAAGAAAAGAATGATGCCGTATGGATGTATGCATGCTGAAGTGTTCATTAACTTTTCACTTTGGGCAGTACCATTCTTGTTGCCAAGCAAAAATACATATAAAAAAAAGGTGTCAATCTTTTGCAGGAATAGGCTGTATTAAGTTCATTTATACTAGTATCTGAGATTTTGCGGCTGTTGATTCAATTTTCTAAAACAATGCTCTCTGGATTGTGTTGAATAATGTAGGATCTATGTCTCCTATACGAGGTAGCTTTGATGACTGTGTCGGTGACACGATTCATGCAGAAGCAATACGAACTGCTTTGTGTGATGTGGCTTCTTCAAGTAGAAAGGACGGCCAGAAATCAGGTGGCTGGACATCATCTGAGGATGAGGCTGATGCTACGGAGCAGGATGATGAAGGTTTTTGTTACGTGCTTCTTTATGGTTCTCGCCTTTTTATTCAGCCATTCTAACAATCTGCAGTTTACTTTTTTAAAAATAAAAAATAAAAAAAGTTAGTTCTATAACTTTTAATTATCTAAATTGGATTACAATGTTCAAGTTATTCCTAGGGAGCAGGTACCATATGCTATGTGGTTTAGTTAGACATTGCCAAATGGATAGATTTAGTTGAGCACACGTATTCATATAAAAGTACTCTATTATTTATCTTCTTCGATGATAACAGTTGTGGCTGATACTGAAGGACATAAAAAGAGATCGTCACTTCATTTCCCTCCCCTGCTCCCCACTTTTCTTGGAATCTTTTTCTTAGTTTTTAATTGAATGGCTGGTGTTGTTTCCACCACTCCAAGTATGACGTATGTTCTCTACTGTGCCTTTTGTGGAAATTTTTCAGATTCTGAGAGCGACAAGAATGGAATGAGTTTTAGGGAGCACAGAAGAGCTCACTATGATGAATTTCTCAAAGTAAAAGAACTCCGTCGGAAAGGTTCATTCCTTGAGGATGAAGTCAACGGGGGTGGTAATGGTGTTATGGAAACAGATGGGAAATGTGATTCGTCTTCATCTCTAACTGCTGGTGTGAAGGAAATAGATATCGATGAAGAAGATGCTGCAATTTTGTGTCAAAAATCTTCTGCTCCTCCAGCTAATGGAGCTTAGATGAAGCCAATCAAGGACTCAAAAAACTGACAATTGTTACTGCATGCTGTTGCAGTGTTGTGGTTTTTATATGACTGCTACGTTGTTCAATACTGTTTGTGTATATAGTTTTCCTCTTTCGTTATGACATGATTATGGGAGGATGTTACTTGAATTATCATAAGCTTTTTTTATTCTGGAATTAGCAATTGTCATATTCCCTCAACATCTATCGAACAACATGGGCTCGATATGATTTGGGCTTATTCTGGAAGGTTTGTGCTCTTTGTATATCTCCTTGGATCTTTTCTCGGATTGCTTGTAGACTGATTTCAATGGAGTTGAACAAACTGGTTGTCTGGTCTTCATTTCTGTGTTTGTCTTTTGCTTCTATCGGTTAGTCACTTCATTTGCAACACCAGCCTTTTTCACTACTAAGCGTATCTTGAGCTTTTTCAAGAGAAAATTATATATACATATAATTTTATTTTATTTTGATGCAGTTGATATATTTCTTGTTGAGTAACATATATTTGTCTTTGTGTATGATTTAATTTGGGCATACTAAAAAATTTACTGTACTCTTAAGAGGATAACTTCTATAAGGACCACCTGTAAACCAGGTCCTTCCTTTGTGCCCACCAATCAGAATTGGACAGCTAAGAAAATCACACAATCAAATGAGATGAAAAATACTAGATTAAAATTTATTCTCCCGTCATTCACCAAAAAAAAAAAAATCATTTTTCTACTCGCTATTCTCCCTTTCTCTCCCTCTCCTCTCTCTCCGGTGGCCGGACGATCGGAGCCTAGCCCATTTTTTTCCTCACTGGTGCTCTCTCTTTCTCTCCCTCTCCTCTCTCTCTCTCTTTGGCGGCCCGGCACTGGAGCCTAGCCCATCTGGGGGGCACGCGCAGCCCATAGGGTGGTCGGCGACCCACCCCACCCTACCTTCCCTTGGGGTGGCGTCCAGCCACTCCAAGTGGGGGATGGGGTGGCCAGCCAACCATCCCTTCAATTTTATTTTTTTTTAATCATATTTGGTATAATCTGATGAGGTAGTGTTTTTTCCTTAAACTTAGGTTTATTATAATTTGCTGAGGTATCAGTTGCTAAGTAGTGGGCACTAAGGGTTGGCTTTGTGTAACATCTATAGACCAAAAAGGTTAAGTTTGTTAATCCTTTTGATGATTAGGTTGCTTTAGAATGCCAGAATGGGGGCGGGCGTATTTAGAAATTTCTTGTGATTTCACATTAGTCATGGTAATAAGTGCGTTGACACAGTTTTTTTTAGAGATTGATGAATTTATTTTAATAAGTAATGCTATTATCGTTTGTGAGACATATTTTGTTAAACATGATTATTTCAGTTTTAGTTATTATTGTTGACACAACATTCTAGACTTTTATGTATTCTTTTTTATGCTAGTCTTATTTAATTGACAAACCTTATGGATCTTTGCGAGTAAGAAAAATGATTAACAAACCTAACCTTTTGGTCTAGGGATGTTACACTTTGTGCCACCTATGTATAGAAGTCACTCTCTTATTCTAAACATTATTTTAACGAAATAACTTAGCCAATAGGAAAATATTAGGTGCTCTTTTATTTTAGTGTTCTCATATTTCTAACTAGATATTATTTTTTAAAAAAATCATGTGAGTCTTTTTTTTTTATTTTTTAGAAATTGATATTCACCTATAGTTAAAAGAACACCAAAATAGCACCTAGTATTCCTCTTTTTAAAATTATTTTATAAAATAAAACTTAATTATACTATTTCTATTTTAGGCTTTATTCCATTAGGGGCCTTAGAGCATTTACATTGACTTACTTTTTTCTAAAATAGATAAGTAAAACATTAAAAACCCATTTATATGTAGTGTACACTATTCACACATTTATTTAATTAATATATTATTTCTCTTTCCACGTCTTAGTTTTCTCAAAATTGTCTCTTACTATTTTTATCTCCATATCTCTTTTTTCTCAAAAATTGAAAAATATGATATTTAGGAAAAATATAATATTTATATAAAAATAAAATAAAATGTATAATATTTAAATAATATAGATAAAAAAAAAAAAAAAAGATAATCAGATATATAGTTTTTTTTTAAAAAAATCTCATTAGTTTAAAAAGATGTGATGTAGCCACAACATTAACCCAACAAATACTCAACTTCTCTTATTTTAGACGTAATTTTTAATTTAAAGCTCTCTCGCTCTTCTCAATTGGTAGCTTTTTTTTTAAATAGCATTTAAAGAGAGAAATTAGGTCTCTGTTGAGTCTAAGTTGTGACTTTTATCATTTTTCTTAATTAAATTAGATAAAGTAAGTTTTAATTAGCTATTTTGCATAAAAATATGCATAAACCAATATAAGTGCTCTATGCTCCTAAAAGAATTTAAATTTAGTGCAATACCATTTATTTAGCCACATTACTATTATTGCATATACAAAGCAAAATGGAATTAGAATCATATGTGGTTTTTAGATATATGAAGGGATATTTTTGTCATTTCAGAAAGTAAAAAAAAAAAGACAAAAATACCCCTATACCAACGATATTATCCGGTTCAGGATCCTGCTCCTGCCAAATCTCAAAGCCGAGAGAGAGAGAGAGAGAGATGAATTCAATGGCCTCCCTTGCCTCACAGATATGCTCAGACATATCCTCTATCTTCTCAAAACCCACCCATCCCCACCCACCCCCCCTGGACCTCTTGCTGACCGAGCTCACCACCACATCGGCCCAAAACGGGCGGGTCTTCCTCTACGGAGTGGGCCGAGAGGGCCTAATGCTCAAGGCCCTCTGCATGCGCCTGGCCCACTTGGGCCTCTCTGCCCACTTCGTCTTCGACATGACCACTCCCCCAGTCGCCGCCAACGACCTCCTCATCGCCTCCGCTGGCCCCGGCGGATTCTCCACCGTCGATGCCATATGCAACGTGGCACGATCCCACGGTGGTAGAGTTCTGTTGCTAACGGCTCAGCCGGAGACAGGTTCTTGCGTGAAGCATGCGAGTGTGATCTGTTACGTGCCGGCGCAAACGATGGCGGATGATGCGGATGAGGGCGGCGCGGTGAAATCTCGGCCGGTGCTTCCGATGGGGAGTTTGTACGAGGGGGCTTTGTTTGTATTGTTTGAGATGGTTGTGTATAAATTGGGCGAGGCTTTGGGTGAGAGCCCTGAAGCCGTCCGATCACGCCACACCAATCTGGAATGAGATTGGCTTTTTTATGTTTGTAAATTGTAATAATAAATAATTGTTACAATCATTAAGAATAGTAGGCTTTTGTAAGAATAAATAATTTTGGATTTTTCTTCGATAATATATGAAATAAAATGTTTTCAATTAATTAAAAATATCTCTCCTTTTTTTCTAATCAAATACGAAAAAAACGTTATAAGGAAATTAAAAATAGGTTTTTATTTTTGTAAAATAGGTTTTTATTTTTTGTAAATCATTTTTTAAGTTTAAGTTTTTTTGTTCTCATACCATAGTACTTGTCATCCTTCTTGCATTGACTCTCTCTTAGAGACTTTTTTGGACAGAATATTTCTCCGACTCAATTTATAAAAAGTAACATATATGAATTTTTAATATTATTTATTTAATTTTATTTTTTTTATTAAAAAATTTTAGTTTTTACTGCCTATTGCCAAGGTCTAGGTCTCTACTGGTTGCTGTCGAAGGTTGCTGACCATCACCATCTATCTTCACCGTTGTTATTGATTTTTTGTGAGTCAAACATCAAAAAAATATTTTTAGCTAAAAACATTTTCTAACAAAAAAATATTTTGCGAAGCCCAAGGTTTTTATTATTGCCATTTTTCTTTTTTTAAATTTAATGGTAAGTGGCTTATAATGGCCTCATTTGACATGCTTTTATATTATATCAAAAATACTTTTTCAACTCAAGAAAACATTTTCTAAAATTTTTTACCCAACAAATACAGCATTTTTTATGGACGATTAGAATTAAGTAAAGATACTTATTAAACAAAAAAAAAAAGGAATTAATTAAAGATAAAAGTTGAAGGGAAGAGCCTATCAACAGTAAATACACGGAGAAATCAAGAAAGTTGTTATTGACATAAAGCCCAATCGCAAAGAGAGATTTGGTCCAAATGTAGGCCCTAGTGTTGTTGGTCGGTGGATTGACCAATGGCAAAGGGAAGAAATCCTTAACAACCATGGAGTGCATGCATCCAATGTAAAATGTTTAAAGTCTTACTTTATTATATTGAACTTTCATTTTGTTCAAGTTATCCAATTCCGTTAGGATTTTCTGTTAAATCTTAATAGATGGGTGCAAAATTTTAGAAGTAAAAAGGTCTTTTTACCATTTTTTCCGTCTCATTTAATCCCAATATCTAACCGAATGAAAATAACTAGAACGAAATAAAAGTTCAATACACTTAAATGAGAGACTTTAAATATTAGAGGGGGTGTTTGCAAAAGACACGATATTTCAAAAAGGTTAAGTGAAGCTACCCTTTATTAAATTATCTATATATGTATTTGTGGATGTTATAAGACTTTCTGTCAATTTAGTAGTTTCAAAGGAGTATTTATATATATATATATGAACTTTTTCCTAATTATATTTTCTTTGCAAGCATGTCATAAAGGCATAGTGGCAACTCTTTTAAAGGTAAAATAATATGGGGCGTTACACATACTATCTCTCTCTGCAAAATGGTACGCCCTACAACATTGGGAATATTGGGACAGTGACTATCTTCAGAAAAGGCATCTAGAGAGAGAGATTTGTCAAAATTTAAAAAAAAAATATATATATATATATACAATTATTATAATTAAAAAAAAAAAAGTGGGATGNATTTTTTTTTTTTTTTTTTTTTTTTTTTTTTTTTTTGGAAAAAGGAAATATCATTCCATTCATATAGAAATATAGAATAAAAAAAACTTCCATAGCCTAAACTCCAAATAGAAAGAGCAAATTGCTCTATGGTAACTATGAGTCTATGTCTAAGATACATAAAGGAATCTACTCAAGCCAAACTTGCTCGATCAGGGAGTCCACTAAGGGCATTCTTTGCAAGTACATGGGTTGTTGCATTCGCTTCCCGCTTAACATGAAACAACATCCAACTCCTATGTGTATTTAGAATCATCCTTGCATCTTCCACGATATGGCTGTATATACTCCAATTATGTTCTGTTTTACGTAAGGCTTGGACAACTTGTAGGGAATCTCATTCTAATATAACATCTTGCAACACCACCTCCCAATTGAACTCTACCGCTTCCAATGCAGCCATAGCTTCACCAACTATTGGAGCATGTATAACACTAATGATACGTTTGCTTTGGGCTGCTATGACATGTCCCTTACATTTATGTACTTTTTCTAAATCCACATCTCAATTTATTTTAGAGTACCCAACTGGAGGATTTTCCCACTTCACAACATTTCTTACTCCTTGATTCCTATCTCCATCAAACGTGACACTTGAAGCCATGTAGTATTCGGTAAGCATGGATTCAGCTTCCATAACAATTTGCAAGGGTGCATAAACTCACCTTTGTAGACTACAATGTTACGCCTAGCCCATAACCTCTTTGTAATGAAAGGAAACAAATTTAATTCATGGGTGCTGCATCTTTCTACCATACCAGCAAACACATCCATAAATGAATCAAAAGGCTCATGAATTTTTTGTAAACTACGACAGCTAGCACTCCAAACATCCGCGGCCAATGGGCATTCCCACAGGATATGCACAACAAGATTCAATCGCTTTATTACAAAAAATGCACACCTCCTCATTGACAATTCTCCTTTTTAGTAGGGAGTATGTTACTACATGCTCTCCATAGAAAGACCTCTATTGCATTTGGGACCTGCACTTGCCAAACTTTTGTTCACATAATAGTATACCCCGATCCTCTCAAGCCCTCTCCCATTTGTAACGCCAGCCTCTCTTTTTCCATATGATACCCACTTCTCACCGTAAATCTGCTAGAGGTGGTAGCTCTCCTGAGTAACTTATCTGGTTGTGCATACATACTTAATGGAATGTTGCAGATGATGTCTGCTTCTTATTTCAAAAATATATCATGGATGAGATTTGTGTTCCATCCCCACAGCCCTCAGTTGATCAATGCTTCAACTCTTACATCCACCGCCAATTTAGAACACAGAGATTGAACTCATACATAATGGGGGTGGGCACCATTTATGATTTATCACCCCATATCCGGCTGACTTCCCATCACCAATGTGCCATAGTAAGCCCTCATGCAATATTTCCTTAGCTGAAAGAATACTCCTCCAGGCAAATGAAGACCTACATCCCAGCTAGCCTAGCTCCTAGCAGGGTGCCTCTTGGATAATATTTTGCTTTTACAATTTTCCCTACCAAACTCTCTGGAAATTGCGATAATCTCCGTCATTGTTTTGCAAGCAATGCTTTATTGAAAACTATAAGATCACGAAATCTCATGCTTCCTTGATTCTTTGCAAACTTCGGTGAAGTTTGGCAAACTCCCCACACAGTCCCCCAGGTCATCCCTACACCACTGTTTATGTCAGCTGCCTATTATTTGGTAATTCAGAAAACACCCGTTTAACGCATCCGTGAAGTTTTTCTTCCCTTTTTTCCTTTTTTGCCCTTTTACCCATTTGACCCCTACACAAACACAGCAAAAACCAAAAAACACCCATTTCATTACCGGAACTCTGCGTCTTTACCCACACAGTGACTGTGAAATCCCTCGGCGAACCCCTTCCTTGTTCTACCCCTTACCCCACCCCTCATCATCAGCGAGAAATTCCTCTCCATTTCTGTGACTAGTATTTCTCTTTCCCCCATTCTTTGTCTCGGCGTGAAGGAGGGTCAACAGAGAAAGGGTATCAGGCGCATCTTCATCGGCTTGGTCACTGGGTTCTCCATCTGAACCTGTGCGCCACCGGTGAGTAAAAACCCTTGCTCTGTATTCTTTACACTCCACTTCGTTGTACTTTACCGGCTGAAAAATCGACTACCATATATTTGTGTAATATGCCTCAGGATAGTACGAGAGAAGCACAGACACATCCTTGGACCAGATTGACGACAAAGGTTAGTGTGTTTATCGTTCCTCTGTTTTGTCCAAGCATGTGGTGTTCGTCTCTTTCTGTTTTTGTTTTTTAATTTTTAATTTTTACTATTATCAATACTTATCACATTGTTTGGTTGCTGGGAAAATCCGTGGAAAATGTTAAAACAATCTCTAAAAATTTACGAGAATAATGAAAATATTTAGTCGTTCTTGCTGGGCTTCTCCTGAACTTGATCTGCTATGTTTAAATTTATTGAAGATTTTTGGTAGTTGTTTCTGACTTGGTTCAAAAGATAAATTATAAATAGAAAGATGAAGCTTGTTACTCCCGTTAGTTTGATTGCTGAGATAGGATTTTTGGCATGGACAGGGAGTGGTCAAGATTGATGGGAGAGAAGTTTGAACTAATTCATGTGGAATTTAAAATTACATGGTTGATTCAATTGATTCAATATATAAAAAATTCCAATGATTTATAAGTAATATACGAAACATATTCCGTTAGCACCTTCTAAAGCAATAGGTTGCCCGGCAGAAAAGTGTAAATCATTTATTTGTTAATATTCTTGTTTTGCAATAGGCATATAGTCTCTCTTGAATGAAGTTGCATTGTTACAACTTTTATATAGGGTATTATAAATCATTAATACAAATATTGCTTATCTTTTAGTATGGCGGGTATAACCTACAACCACACTGACTGACATAACCACGCAAAGTCACACATCCACAAGTAGGCAATCAATTGAAACTATCATGTTACTTATATTGCATGTTTTGATGTTTTCACATAATTTCATACACAAACACCTGTAACATGTATTAGTTTAAACTTTATTGTCAAATATTATATATAAATGTATTCGTAGATGTCTTATTGCACTACACCGTGCAAGTCACCACGAAAGTTGGGTAAGGCTGTCACATCCCCTTCACAGGACAATGAACATCACACCAATAAAAAATGGGAAAAAGACCATAAGGAACAACTGCTTGACGTTCTCATTGTTCTCCAAGAAGAAGGTGTCAGACACCCTTATGGAACAGCGGTAATACTTCGCATAACGAGAAAACTTAACAAACATCTGAAAGATGGCAGTAGCTATGGAACAGGGCAAATATCTCGGAAGATTGGAAAATGGAGAGAGTTGCATAGGGATTACACCCAACTGAAGAATCAGCAGCATGGTACGGGGTATGGATGGGATGATGATATGCAGATGGTTGTATTGAGTGGGGATCAATGGGAGCATTTTCGAGTGGTATGACGGTAACATTTACTCTAATTTTTTTTTTTTTTCGAATGCCAAATTTACCTACTATATATATGGTGGTATTGATTGTTACATTTTTTATTTGTCATTTATTTAGACTCCGAGTTTGGCCAAGTACTACAAATTCCGAGATGGGGCACCTTCGAACTGGGATAAACTATGCGTCATCTTTAATGGGGCAACAACCACTGGGAAGTTGCGGTACGCCAACACACAATCCCCTCCTCCCTCTACACATAGCGATCGGCACGTCAATATCTCACCCGCAATTGTGGATCTAGTGGAGCCCCATCCATGTCCTCAACAAGTGTCACGAGATAAAGGGAAGGCAAAGAGGCACGCATCTTCGATGGAGTCATCGCGGAGCAGCAAGCGTTCAACAACAAGTGCAAATGTTTTTGAAATGGTTACGGAAATGTTAAGCTTCTTGCACAACAGTTATGAAAAGAAATGTAATGTCAATGAGTCTGGACATTCACATGCATCCGCTCCTGCTCCTGCTCCTGCTCCCGCTCCCGCTCCCGTGCCAGAGGCCCCCCATGCCCAATCACCTTCGGAAGAGGCCATGGACAGAATCAACAAATTCATTCCGAATGAGATGCAGATGCCTTTAGATTCGTATCTTCGGGCGTGTGACAAAGTCAATGATGAAAATTGGGCCAGAATAGTCGTTAAAATGAATGAACTCGCATTCAAAAGGTGGCTAGTGAAGCTAATTCTGCTCGAAGATACTTGAGCACCCCGACCGAAAAACTTTATTTACATTTTAGCTTATGTTAAATGACCATAATATGTTGTTGACTCCTTTGTCGTTAACAGTAATATGTTTGTGTGTTAATTTTTAGTTTTGATGACACTTTGGTTTCATATGTGTATGTTAATGATAGTCGTGTTTTAATTAACGTTGGTATGGTTGGTTGTTCTCTTTTAGTTCGTTGCATGAAATATATACCTACAATTTTTGCTTGATGCAGAAGTTGTTTACATTAATTTTGCATGTCATGAATAGCATTTTGTTTTAGGTTTTATTATCTCATAAATTGTTTACTTTGATGTTGCATGTCATTAATGTTGAACAACTAGTATATGAATGGTTATGCACTTTGTTTTAGGTTTATTATCGCTATGAATGATCCCGGAATGTCAGGTGGGAACGCTAGGCACACACATTGGGAGGATACTGTCGATCAATTTGACTTTTCAAACACAGAGGGCTCAGAATTAGAAGATGATGAAGAGAGTAATACGGACCCACAACTTATGGAAGAGTTGGAGCTGCTGCTATTCCGCATGTTGGAACTAATAGAAGAATATTACAAACATTTAGCGCACTCAGAAGTAGTGAGGGTAGCACGCAGACGACAACGGGATTCAAAGTTAACTGGCCCTATGTGGGTACATTGGGTGTTAACACATCAGAACGAAACTACATGCTATGAGCGGTTTCGGATGTCGCCGAAGACATTCTTAAACCAGTGCAACACTTTAAAAATGAATGGTTTTCTACGAAGTAATCGTTATGTGAAGATAACATAGCAAGTTGCTGCATTTTGCCTAGTTATGGCACATGCCCACAAGCAAAGGGCCGTGACTGATAAGTTACAACGCTCGTTGGAAACAATAAGCAAGTACGTTAATGCAGTTGCAATCGCGATGTGCTACCTTGGTAAAAGCATCATACAACCACTTGCAATGGAAGTGCCTCACCCATATATTAGGAAAAATAGCTTCTACTACCCATGGTTTGCGGTAAGATGTTATTATAATAATGTATGACTACTTTACCAATTTTTTTTTTTTTTTTTTTTGGTTTTCCTGTTTTTGGCTCTTTGGTTTTTTTGGTTTCATGTTTTTATTTTTATGGCTTTAATGTTATTTCTTGGGTTTGTTTGTTTTGTTTTGTTTCTTTTTTGTTTTTTGTTTTTTCTTTACAGCGCAAATTTTAAATATGTTCCCTTCTTCCGACCTCTTTTTTTTTTTTTTTTAATCGGTTCAACTTTAAATATGTCATTGTCGAAATACGTTGTCTTATTATTATTATTTTTTTTAAATATTTTTGTTAGGATTGCATTGGGGCGATTGATGGTACTCATGTAAAAGCGAAACACAAACATCACAACGTGCCATATCGAGGGCGAAAGTCAATCACAACACAGAATGTCATGTGCGTCATGGACTTCGACCTATGCTTCACATACATCTATGCTGGTTGGGAGGGTAGTGCACATGACTCGCGGGTTTTTATCGAGTGTATTAACGACCCAAATGCACGTTTTCCCACCCCAGTCGGAGGTACAATATAAACACGCAACTTCGCATGATTTGTGTAAGCTAATCTGCCGTTGTACCATGTATCACGTCTTAAGAAAATTTGTTTTGTTTTGTAGATTATAATTACTTGGTGGACTTTGGATATGGTTGCTACAAGGGATTTCTACCCCCACATCGGAATGAACTATACCATTAGGAAGCCTTTCGTAAATCAGGCATAAAACCGAGTAATGCAATGGAGTTGTTTAATTACAAGCATTCTTCGCTCCGGTCTGTTGTTGAAAGAACGTTCGGTATATGGAAGGCTCGGTTTAATATATTTGAAGATATGCCCCCGTATCAAATTGAGGCGCAACGATTGTTCGTGGTAGCGTGTTGCGTAGTTCATAACTTTATTCGTAAGCATGAAGGTCAAACTGATCCATTATTTAAGGAAGCTCTACAACAGATGTACGGAGAAGATTGGGTCAATTTGTCATTGTGTAATAATATGTCAAGGACTCAGTACGTAGAGCCAGGACTACTACCAGACCGAACAAAGGTGAGTAAGAAATACATAGTTGCGTACTGGGCTGCGGTAACGGAGTACATGTGGAGTACAGTTCATTCCAGATAGTTTGTAATATGTTATATTGTGTATTCATCTTAACTTTTTTGAATATTATATATGTAAACGCTCGTATTTGGATTATTTAGTTATATCGTTTATATCCTTCATATATTGTTTATTACTTGTTTATTAGGACATCATGCTAACTAGCATATGCAGAACGTATTATGTTGATAAAAAGTGTTATATAAGTATCACATACAACGTGTTGTCATAACTTGATTATAATGAAATCAGATTTCATTTTTTTGCATACTGCAATCGTATTAGGTGGAAATGTGTATATAAATGATATGTTTCTGTCAGGTTTAACAGTTAAGGCGTTCAACCATAATAACACAATAGTTTACAAGTAGTTATAGGAAAAGAAAATAATACACATTGTTCGACGAGATATATTACAATAGTGTTGGCCATTGGGCATGATTAACAACAAATACACACCAGTAGATCTAACATATTTCGTTAGTAATAAATACAAAAAGTGCACAGGCGAACAATAAAGTATAGTAACATAACTAAAATGACAACATACATTTACTACAACCGCCCGATGATCCGCAAGGAAGAATGGTAAGAGCCAACATAATTCCCAGTATTAACGCACCTAAAGCAATAAAACTGAACTGCAATCGCCTAATTGTTGCATCCTTGTTGCGATTTTTATGACATAACAATTCATTTTCTCTAGTTAACGCAGGTATACGATTGCAACAGCCTCCACAGAATGGGGCGTCAAACCATTCGAAAAAATTGCAGTGCGGTTCACCCGTGCCATATTTCGGGCATCCGAAGAAGCGTCTACTGGGATTTCTTTCCAACCGTGAGGTTTGAATGCATGAGACCAAGCCGCAGGAGCAATGTATGGTTTTGCTGAGATTGTGTGTGGATGCGGTGGACGAGGTTTCCGATATCTACAATGATCAATAACAAACCTCAACAAAGCATTTTAACATTTTAACAAATATATACTAAAATCTTTGTTAAAAGCTCTATCAATATGTTGGGGTTTGCTAGGGGTTCTCCTCATAGTGTTCTCCTGGCCTTCTCCCAGTCTTACATAGAACATGATTTAAGAAAAAATAAAATTGTAATACCCTTTTTTTGTCAACCGATTAATTTTTATGAGTTAATAGTTAGGTTCTAATGCTTTAAAACTTGTTTTTTTATTCAAAACTAAAACCTAAGGGTGGAAGGTTAACCCTTTAGGGGTGGTATCACCCAAAATGGATTTGATCATCCTAAATTTGGTGCTAATGCATCAAATTTGATGCTAATGCCTAAAAAACCCGGTGTGGAGGCCACTACAATTTTTTTTTTTTTTTAAATCATGTTTTATGTAAGACTGGAAGAACGTCAAGAGAACCTACGGAAAGAATCCCTAGCATTTTCCCAATATGTTTTTCACCAGATTTACTTTAATGTTTAATATGTCTATATATGACCTAATAAAAGAAATGTCTAATATGTCTAAATTCAAACAGAACTCAAAATTGAATAAATACGTCTTAAAAACAATATGATGATAACAAAGAGTTGCCAAATGGAAGCATAAGGGAGGTCTGGTGAACTATCTTCTAAAGCCTTTCATCCTCCATCTTCGAAAGCCACAAAAGTCCAAAAAATGGAAATAGATGAAGCATAAGGAATGATGAGACGCAACACAAGCGTTCTATGTGATTATAGATGAATAAAATTTCCACAAATGATTCCATTCAATTAAACACCCAAACAAGCACTAAACCCTAAACATAATTTTTTTTCCCTTTATGAAGTTCATCAATTTATGTCATCAGATAATGAAAAGACCAACCTGGCACAATCAGATGTGCAAACATGAAAGCCACTCAGCCGTACCATGTAAGTCACAAGTAGGACATCTCTATCTCAAACATAAATAATATAAATATATATTTTTTAATTTTATTGTCAAGAAAAATATCCCATACTTAGAAGGTGGACGTTGCAGTAAACTACATCAACGTTGGAACAGGGCAAAACAGCAAAACCAGTGAGATAAAGTTCCACAGCAAAACATAGCCGCCAAATTACTTCAAATTTCATAACTTTCTGATTACAAAGTTAAAGTTCCTCCTCATCTTACCGACCCAAAATGTATATAGGAAAAAAAATTATACCATTAAAGACCATCTGAACACTTATTCCAGAATATTACTTTAACAAAGGCAAAACCGTCACATTCCCCCCCCCCCCCTCTCCCTCATAATAATCCCTCAAGAACTAATGAAAAACCAAACTGATCAGTCAAATTCTCAATTCTGAAACCAAAGTTCCACAGCAAAACATAGCCGCCAAATTACTTCAAATTTCATAACTTTCAATTAGAAAGTTAAAGTTTCTCCTCATCTTACCGACCCAAAATGTATATAGGAAAAAAAATTATTCCATTAAACTACATCTTAAATATGTATTTCTCAAGACTGAATAAGACAATCCCACCACTCGGCAGCACCTACTGCAATTATATAGCTCAGTTTAACAGAAACTATCATTCCTAAGAAACCAAAACAAACTAACACCAAAATTCAAAAATTTCCCTCCTCTTCTTCCCTTCCCTTTTCCTTATTTCTCTCCAAAGCTAAACACAGTGTAATTTTTAATTTCAGGAAAACAGCTAGTACAACGCCAAATTCCATGCTCTGTATGGCCTATAACCAGACCAAAGCCAACAAGTTTCCACTTAACTGAAATCAATATAGTTATTCGGATCAGTCATAGTCACCAAGTTCACTACATAATACTGAAAATACGAACATATATACAAGCCTCAAATTCACAATTTCCCTTTTTCACCACATAAAAACCCCAAGATACATTCATAAACACACAAAGAGCTCAAATTCACGACTTTCATCCCCCATTTTCTCCACAACCAAACACACATGAGCACATAATCCACAAACAAACACCTATTTGAATATTCCAGAATATTACTATAACAAAGTCAAAGAACCGTCACATTCCCCCCCCCCCCTTCCCCCTAATAATCCCGCAAGAACTAATGAAAAACCAAACTTATCAGTCAAATTCTCAATTCTGAAACCCATTTATATATTTTTTTTGTGGGATTCTCAAAGACACATCATGGGTGAAAAAAAAAAGGGCATTTGGCTTTAAAGGGATTAGAGTGTAATAAACATAAACCCCAAAAATTATGGAACACAAAAACAAAAGAAAAAATCAAAATGATGGTTGACATCTGGGAAATTAAGCAAACCTTCATCTTTGTCATTGATGGGGGAGATGTCAGGAATGACTGTATGGAGCTCTCCACCGGCATAACTGGCAGGGCACCACACCGTGAAACTGAGTGTGAAACAAGGACCGGATATGAGGACGACTGAATAAAGGTGCAAGAGTCACGCGATTTCTGGGGGAAGAAATAAAGGAAAATAAGGGAGACGATTTTTTGTTTTTCCCTGGAGAGAAGATGTCGTACTGACCATGGGGAGGGAGACGGTGGTGTGAAGAAGAAGGGCCTTGTTTGTGAAGAAGAAGGGCCTTTTATCGGTATCAAAGTGTGAGGACATTTTGGACTAAGTAAAAAAAATTTGAGGATTGTATGGTAATTTCCCAGGTTAGGTGAGTTTCACGCAATGCGGGGTTGCACTTAATAGTCGCAGACATTACTGTTCAATGAACAATGATAAATGTGTTGGGGAATGTAGCGGTTCGTTGACAAACAAGGCCTTCATCTTCTCCCAACTCATTCAATGAATTTTCTTATCATTATCTTTATGTCCCACCCAAAATTTTTGCATAATGCTATTCAATTCCTTACATAGAGTATTTTGTAAAAGGAAGATGCTCATACTGGAGGTTGGGATCGCTTGAACCACAGCTTAGAAAATAAATCTAATCTTCCAATCCAATACATAGGGATGTCAATCAGGTCCCGGTTTCCAATTATTGGCCAAAATGGGGAACCAGAACCGTGGTACTCAATTACCCAGTTATACAATAACTGGTCGGTTCTGGTTGGTACCTAGTTATCAGGACCAGTTAACTGGTTTTCTAAAAAAAAAGGAAATTATTTTAGGCTTATTTTAGGTATTTGGCCTAATTTTTTGGCTTATTTGATGTATTGGGTCTAATTTTTGTGCTTAATTTAACAATTTTTTTAAAAACACAATTAGCATTTTTGTCCCAATAAGTTGGGTTTTGTTGTGATTGTTCAAAAAAAAAAAAAACCCTAAAAAATCATTGTTTTGGCTTTTTAGGCCAAAAAAAATAAAAATCCATGTTTAAAAATGTCCTAAAACTTCATTGTTTAATAATTCCCTTAAAATCCAATGACCAATGTTTACAAATACCATAAAAATGGACTAAAAAATTAAAAATAAAAATTATTTTATATATATACCCGGTTACCTNAATTTTGCAAGGGTGCATAAACTCACCTTCGTAGACTACAATGTTACGCCTAGCCCATAACCTCTTTGTAATGAAAGGAAACAAATTTAATTCATGGGTGCTGCATCTTTCTACCATACCAGCAAACACATCCATAAAGGAATCAAAAGGCTCATGAATTTTTTGTAAACTACGACAGCTAGCAATCCAAACATCCGCGGCCAATGGGTATTCCCACAGGATATGCACAACAAGATTCAATGGCTTTATTACAAAAAATGCACACCTCCTCATTGACAATTCTCCTTTTTAGTAGGGAGTATGTTACTACATGCTCTCCATAGGAGTATATTACCGGTTTTTTCCAATCAGTTTCCCGATTTTCCGGTTGGTACCCACTTTCTTTCTTTCTTTCTTTCTTTTTTTTTTTTTTAAAAAAAAAAAAAAAAGTTTACTACCCCTACCAGTACACACGTGCGAACTCGTTCGGTGATATCCCGAAACTTGCTAATTCGAAATTTTCCTACCAAAACTGGCAGCCCTAGATATTTTTCATAACATTGTGAGACTATAATTCTTGTCAATTGGATAATGCATTCCCTTACCTCCCGACTAGTGTTCCGGCTGAAAATATAAGTTTTGTCTTTGTTAACTCTTTGCCCTGAGGCCTTCTCATGCACATCAAGCAAAGTAGATAACCGGTGCCATTCAGTTGGGGAAGCCTTACAAAAAAGTACACTGTCTTTAGCAAAAAAATAGGTGATTAAGCCTAAGACCCCCCCAAAGAAGTGGGAACCCCCCTTTGCCCTGATAATGCAACATGTTGAAGTTGACAACTCAGAGCCTATACACTAAGAGCATTCTCAGTAGCTTCTTCATCATGTTCCCTACATTTAAGGATCCAAACTACTTTCTGTTTCCCTATGTCAAAATGTACTCCAGCAGCTTCCCTTAATCATTCCCTATAACATTAAAATATTATTACTTATTTTTTTTTCCCTTTATTTTAGTTCTTTCTCTCTCTCATCTCATCTCACCTCCATCTTCTTCCTTTCCCCTCTAGCCCAAACTCTCTCCCATTCTCGCCTCTCTTTCCCTGCCACCCAACCCAGCACCAACCAGCACAGTCGACGACAACCCATGAGCCCACGAGCCCCTCCCTTCCCCATTTCATCGGCGACAACCCACAACCGACACGGTGACAACCCACAAGCCCCTCCCTTCCCCATTTCGTCGTCGCCTCCCCCTATTCATCTTCGTTTTCTCCCGTCTGGTTTTGATTCTTTGTTTGGTTTGGTTTTTTTTTTTTTTTTCCTGCTGCTTGGGTTTTTTCGAAATTTGGGTTGAGGGAGTTGATTGAAGAATCAAAGCTCAAAATACAAACTGCCTTTCACAGTGAGGAAGGAGGACTGCCGGGTGAGCTTGGAAGGTGCGAGAGAGAGACGAGAGAGCTTTTTTATGATTATAAAATTCATCAGGATTGCTACAGTGGAGCCTTATATATAAGGCTCTACTGTAGCATATTATTGTTTAGGGAACCATATAGGGAATCTGCTGTGGAACCTTTTTTGTAATTTTTTGGACCTATTCCCTATACATAAGGAACAGACTCCCTTATAGGAAGTCTGCTGGGAATGCTCTAAGAAGAAAAAGATAAGGGGAAAGAGGATCTCCTTGTCTTATCCCTCGAGATGGCCTAATATGTCCCATCGGTTGACCGTTAATGATAATAAAGTATTTAACAAAAGTTATGCAAGCCATAATCAACCCAACCCATCTTGGTGCAAACCTCATTCTTTGCATGACTTCCTCCAAAAATACCCACACAACCCGATCATACACCTTACTTATATTGAGTTTTAAAGCCATATATCCTATTTTACCCCACATCCAAGAGTGCACTTTATATATGGTTTCATAGGCTACTAATATATTATCAGAAATCAGACGCCCCGAAATAAACGCACTCTGAGTACCAGAAATAAAGTCTTATGCGAATGCTTTTACAACACCCTTTTGTCATTGGTCTAAAAATACAACATTTTGTTATGTAAATAACGAAGAGATTAAAATAAAAATGTGTAATAAATATCATTTTTGGTTATTTATGTTATGATATATGGAGTGGGCTTCAGGAAAGCCCACTATAATTATCCAAACAAGGCTTAAGGCTCAATTCCTCTCACCAAGAACAAGTCTCAAACTCCACAAAGAAAAGAGTTACTGACACTCCAAGACCTAAAGCCCAGCGCTTGTGTAGGCATGCACTCAGTCAACACATGGAGATACATGTGATCCACACTCCAACGGCTAAAGAATCCCAACTCGATTACAACAAGCCTGATCTCACCAAACAAACTCCATCAAGTGAGAGCATCTCCAACAAAATAGTTAAATGGCTCATAATAGCTAAATATAGCTATTATAAGCACTTTTTCGTCTCCAATAGATTAGCTCCAGAGTAGGTAAACTAAATATTAAACTACATATTTTGCTACAGTGAATAGCTAATTCTTGTTATTGCTATTCACTGTACCACAATGTTCAAATTTTTTAATGTTTTTTCTCTCCCTCAACTTTTTTCTCTTCTCTCTTCTCTCAACGGCCTCGTTCAGCACAGCCTTCCTTGGTCCTTTGGAGACTCACTTTCTCCAACATGAAAGTTCATCTACACTCCGTTTTTGTTGAGACGCCGAAAATATTGGTTCCCATTGTTATCGCCAATTTATTCTCATTCCTCAACATTATTGAAATTATTATTATTTTGATGTCGTTCTTTATGCCCCCAGTGGATTTAAGGCCAAGAGAGCATGACCCAAGAGGGCGTGAATTCCTCGATTGCTTTGACCCAAAAGGGTATGACTGGTAATAAAAGTCATACTAAGTAAAGAAGAAAAGAGTTCATATAGTAGATGAGAATTGAAAAATCCTTTCAGATCGATGATGAACGAATACTAGAAAAAGAAAATAATAAAGAAAGATTAAAAAATAATACATTTTTTTAAAAAAAGTAGAGAATAAAATAAAGAATCGGTTAAAATTGACATTAAAATAAAGAATTGTACTTTTTAACAAAGGATCGATTGCATATAACTGATTCGAAAGGTAGGTACAAAGAAGATATACATAGAGATAAACATCTAAATAGACCAATATATATTCGAAGAAAGTCAAGTAAGAGTCCCTCCGCCACTCTTATTCCCAGCTACATCTATAAAAGGAGCCGCCCACTACAACACCAATGTATAATTTAGGCATAAAAAGTAGAAGGGTTGTCACACCCCCACTTCATAGCCTTCCATCACTGATCTTTTCATCTTTAGCCAGGCTTCAGATTCATAATGCTACGAGAAATGACAATTGTGTCAATATTTTATTTAGGCTAGCTTGTACTATTTTTTTGAGTGGTTAAGCAAAAGCTTGATGCGACCTTTAGTACATGGGAAAAAGCAAAGTTATTATCCTTTTTTTTTTTTTTTTTTTTTTTTTTAACTTTTAGCAACAATATTGGGTGATCCGACGTGTATAGGGGGGTAGATAAGTCAATGGGCATCAACCCCCCCCCCCATGAGCCATGATGTTATTTAGGCCCCTCCTTTTGGATCCCCAAGCCCCCAAGAATGGTTTCTAGTTTGGGTCAGGTGCAGAAGCATCTCAAGCACGGGGGGTGTTGTGCTGTTTTGTCCCACTCTGGGTCCCACTCCCACTCCCCACAGTCCCACCCACGGCCTCTCCCCCATACCCATTCTCCTGCTCATCACTTGCACCTAATCATTTCCCAAGGAATGACAAAACTCCAAACAGATATTTCCCGAGCCCCACTTTTGGTTCGCTCCACGACCGCCTCCCTCGGTCCCTCCCATGTACTCTCCTTTGCAGTTGCAACTGCTCTACTTACGTCACACACAAAAACAAAGCAATTAATACAATATTTTTCAAGGTTTTTTTAAAAAAATATATATATATTTACCTCCATTCAGACGTCCTCATTGTTTTAGTGTCCGAATACAAAAAATATATATTATTTCTCTTTTATTAATATATTCAATTTATTCTTAAATTAATCTTTTAAAGACAGAAATTTTCTCCAAATCGGTTTGGAGAAAATATCATCTAATCTACATAAAATAGTGACAAATATCTATAAACATTTAAAAAATACATTAAATTCTTAACCTTATTGATAACAATTTACTAATTTAGACTAAATTTAATGTGTCTTTTAAATATTTATAAACATTTATCACTATTTTATGTAGATTAGATGATATTTCTTTTCAACGGATTTAAAGGAAATTTCTATCCATCTTTTAATTACAAAAATAGTGAGAAAATACTAATTATTATTTGGTTAATTTTGTATTGGAAATAATTAGGTCTAGAAACAGACCACCAAATTTGGTGACGGGCTGGCATTAAACCGCATCGAAAAGCATTGCTGCTGACTTTGACGGTTGACCGCCTCAAGGATAATTTCGTGAATTGACCCAACAACGAGGTCATAACATTACGGGGAGAGAAAAAAAAAAAAAAATCAATCAAACCAAAGAGACGGGAATACTGCCCAACCGTCAGCATCTCATAAATCCCCCCTCCAAGATATTTTGGTATTATTTCTTTCTTTATCCCACCCTCGCCCCTAAAATATCTCTCACTTCTCAATCTTCTTCTACCCAGATATTTTCACCCACATCCTTCCTACCTATAACCGCTCGTCTACTTAAAACATTTTTCTACTCGCGCTTTCTCGCATACATAATCAGCCACGTTCTTTTTCAATATTTATTTTTTAATTATTTTATGTGCTAGTCCTAACAATTAACATATTTTTTTTTAAACATTTTCAAAAAAAAAAAAATTTTTTTTTTTAACAATAAATGATCAAACATTAATATTATTAAATAAAACTATAACATTCTTCATTAAAAATATTGCTAAATATGAAATTATAAATAAATTGAATGAAATACTTGTGTTTAGATAGAAGAGTTAGTGTTTTTTTTTTTTTTTTAAATTTATTTTTTAAAGAAAATACAGTTAAAGAGTACACGTGTTCCACAATGATGGCGAGTATGCTCGTCCAATACTCTCCCCTCAACTACCCCGTTCTAGCTCTTAAAGAAAGGAAAGCTCCTCTAGCGCGCACCCTATATAAAATGAGTCGCGCATGAAAGGCTTCAAAGTCTTCTGCGAAAATTTACAACACAACCCGAATCAGAACCACCGAAGCTGTTTCTCGGCGACATCAAAGGTGGTTTTCCGGTGCCATGGAGTCGCATGTAGCCGCCCGTCAAACAGGGTCATGGACCAACGAGAAGCACGTGCACTTCTTGAACACCATGGAGGCCTCGTTTGTGCGTGCAATGTTTGAAAACAACAGAGGGATTCTCCGGCTGGACCGGTACCTGCCGGACAGCTCGGAGTCAACCCTAGACTTGAAGGCGCGGAGAATAGAAAAGCATGCCAACGCCGGTAAATACGATAGCCATCATCTCTCTCATTGTTTTGTTTGCGCCGGTGGTGCAACTGGCGCATGTCAGTAAAGCTGGAAAGCTGGAAACTCTCCCTGTAAAGCCCTGTATGGGTGCACATTTTGTGTTAATGCATTAATTCTTTCTTGTTGGCTAGAAAGAAGCGGCTTCGTTAACGTGATTAATGTTTTAAACGTACGTGGCAAACACGGCCTAGAGAAATTCTTGTAACGCCGAGTATGCCTAGAGATATTTGTGACATTATAATCCAACCCCTTATCTCGATCTAAATCGATCTCTTTGTTTTGGGTTTGTAGCAGGAAGCGGTAGAGGCAGAATGGACGGTCGAGCTGACAAGAGAGCAAGGAGAGGATCATCTCACCCGTGCAATCCTCCATCACAAGATCAGGTTAGTTGCTGATTAATCTGTTGGTTGATTGCTTGGGGGTTAATTGATGATCTCTCTTGTTGGATTAAAGACTCATATGTCCCCGCAGGTGGTCCCTCAGCTTGAAGGTAAAGCAGGCGGTGATAAAGATTAGAGTCGAGAGAGAGAGACCCCTCCTAACGTACGTACACCATAGCACCTGTCAGCTGAGAAAGATTCTTTCCATATCAATTTTTCTTTGCCTTTCTTTTTTTTTTTTTTTTTGGTAACAATTAATATGGGATGTAGTGATTTGTGGGGGAGATGGCCGTGTTAATTAGTGTAGTTTAGCAAAGATTGCTGTTAATGTTCGGGTGGATGACCAAATTGGCCTTGTATTTAATTTTATATATCAGTATTTAATTAATTAGTAGGTTTGATAGGTGCATGCAATACAAAAATAATGCGAAAAAAGAAATTTCTTCGCATTTGTTATTCCTAATTAATTAATTTGTTGTTTACAGATAATTTAGCAAGGTAGATATTTTGTTTAGGAGAGTTTGAAACGTGGGAGATATTTGTAGTGACAGATGATGATGATCGATGAGTTCCATTATTGTATGGTGTAATGGGCGAATATTTGGATTGGTGCAAAGGGATATAAAAGGAGAGAGATGCAGACAAGGACAGGCAGAAATATATAAGTCTCCGGTCTTAATCTGGTGGCCAAATCAAATCTTTATCATAAAGTTGGTTACTTCATCATTTCATATTACAATGTAATGCAACTTGATTTTGTTTCATCTTTTTAAGTTTCTCTCGAACCTATGTGATACCTATTTACAATTAGGGAGAAATATTATTTAGTCCCTTCAACTATCAGCGATTTATTATTTAGCCTCTTCAACTATTAAAAGTTGTTAAATGGTCTTCCCAACTACCAAACAGTTATGTTTTAGTCTTCTTCGTTAGTTGTTGCCGAGAAAGTGGATGAAAACATCAAAATTACGTCGTTTTGATAAGTCCAAGTTACGAAAATACCCTCCCAGCGAGAAAAAAAAAAAAAATTTAAGCTCTTACCAAAACGGCGCCGTTTTGGCTAAGATTAG
>CM017323.1:13575081-13643389 GCA_006937295.1 Carpinus fangiana | reverse complement strand
TTTTTTTTTTTTTTTTAATTTACAAAAAATAAAAAATAGGAGCAATTTGGGAATTTTAGAATAATATTGGTCGAATTGAAAAAAAAAATGAAACTTTGTGGGAGTGGATTGCAAAAATTAAAACTTTGGTATTCAAATTAAAAAAAGCTGTCAACTTTGATGGATAAACTGTAATTTTTCCTTATATTTAATAGAATGTAAAGTTACTTTATGCATATGAAGCTTCCTTTTCAAAAAGTAAAAATGTTTTTTTTTTTTCCCCACTTTCTATAGAAGAGCAACAACTTCTTCAAGTAGAATATAAAGCGAGTTTTGAGAGTTTTCATGTGTTTATCTAAATAATATGAGGGTAAAGTCACAATACTCGTTTGTAAACAAATTTGCATGTTCTATAGCAAATATATCTACATCACTCCAACATGTTTAAGATTGCATTTGATAAATATAATTTTTAAGTTAAAAAGTAATTTTTATAAAAGTTTTATTTTTAAGCTTTTGCTAAAAGTACGTTTTGAGTATTTTTAGACTCGTAAAAATGTTTTCAAATTTTTTACCGAACATGTATTTTTTGTTTCAAACGATTTTTTGAATGTTAAACGCACTTTTAAGCTCCTCAAACACAGCATGTTTGTGATTGTGTCTGAGAAATAGAGCTTTTAATTTTTTTTTTAAAAAGCGCTTTTTGGCAAAAGCTTCATTTTCAAACTTCTGACAAAAGTGCGTTTTTAGCTATTTTTAATTTTTTAAAACCCTTAAAAGCGCTTTCAATTTTTTTTACCAAACAGATACTTTTTTTTCTTCAAATTTACTTTTTGAATATTAAATGCATTTTTGTAACGACCTAGATTTTAAAACTCTTATTTAAATAATATTAAATAGATTAAAAGGGTAATAAATAAATTAGAGCAATGATATATGAATTAACGATATTAAATAACTATTTGGCGTTAAGGATATATATTATATCGATTGTTGACCTCTTTTGAGTATCACTTTAATTCTCAAATTTAGCTTCATAAGTATTGTTTATGGGCATAATTAAACTCAATTTAGTGAATAAATTATTTATATTAGTGTTTGGTGAAGTCAAAAATCAATTTGAATCTTTTTAGTTTTTTTTGCCTAAAAAGCAATGTCTTAATTTTCATAGTGTTTAATAAAGATTAAAACTACTAAGGAAATGTACCAAGGCTAGCCACTTTTGTTGAAAGCTTAAAGTCTTCCGTTAATGAGGTTTATTAGAAATATCATGGTCATTTAATAAAGCAAGTGGCCAAGTGGGAAAGCAAGTTGTTAAGGTCTGAAAATTCTAATTGACTCAAATTAACACCTATTCAGATTTTCTAGGTGTTTAACAAAATAATATTATGCGGAAATAAATCTGACCTAACAATTAATAAACAACCAAAAATATATAAAACAATAAACAATAAACAACACAAATATTTGGTTACGAAGAGGAAACCATTTAGAGAACTCTCTAAATGTAAAACCTCTCCGGGGCAGCCAAACCCAGGAAATCACTAACTCAATAAAAGACTAAGGATTACAAGAAGTTCATACTTACAAAACCTTTGTAATTGACATTCTTGCATAAGACAAGCGACCCACTTGACTTCTACCGCAGTAGCCTTTTCCAGAACATCTGGCACAATTCTTCTACGTGATCTCCTTTCACCGGAACTCCGGTTGACTTCACAACCTTAGATTTATCAAAGAAATAACTAAACTCTAAGAGATTCAATTTAACGCTCACCACATATGATTTCTCTTAGCACACCCTCCGACGAACTCTCTGGGGATGAAAATTCGTGTCTCTCTCTTCTATAATGATGTATATATATCAGTACATCAAACCCTAGACCTAGGCCACTAAAAACACGTTTTTGGGCATAATAGGTACGGGGTGTCCGGACAGGTTAATGGGATGTCCGGACATGGCCTTGCGGAGCAAAAATATGCTTCCTGGAATTCATGTCCGGACATGCTAGCACCATGTCCGGACATGGCCTGCAGTGGGGAGAAAACAGCATTCTGGAAATGCTGTCCAGCCTTCATCAACAGCTTCGATCGATGGGCGTTTGTGGTCCGATTGAGCTGAAATTTTGCAGGGACATTCATGACACATGAATCTACATTATGAACGGTGGAGATTCGATTCTGAACATTCTATATCAATGTTTGAGCTTGTGTACAGTAACTTCTGCATTTTGGAACTGAATTAAGCCAACACAAGAACTAACAAGGTCTAATTAAGTTAGAAACTTTGTACGGGCCAAAAACAGAGTCAAACGAACTTGGATGAAGTCAAACCAAAAATATAAAATGTTTGTCTTAGAGTTCTCTATCTACCTTCAAAATTTCATGTCAATCGGAGTACGTTTAGATGTCAAAAAATGGATCGGAGTACACTGCCCTCATTTTGGACGAAAATGCTAGAGTGGACTAAGTTCATTCTTTTGGTTGAATACATTTCAACCATTGGTTCAAAAGTATGAAAATGAATCCTAACCATTCATTCTCTTATAGATAGAAGCTTGTATTAACTCTTAGATCAAAAGTGTGAAAATGAATCCTAGCCATTCATTCTCATTCTCTTATAAATAGAAGCCTAAGTAAATTCATTTTCACTTGAGCTATTTTACATTCTTAGTAAGTAAGGATAGCTTGCTCCTCCTTTCATTCTCTTTCTTAGCTCTAAGTCAAAAACCATGTGGCCTAAATATTTCTTATAGTGTTCAAGTGTTCTTACTTTTCTAAACTAGCTACCTAGAGAAGATTTGGTAGAGTTCTACTTCAAGGTTTATTGGATGAGTGTTTCTTGTGTAAATATAATGATTTATTGTTTGTATTATTTGTTCTCATTTAATTGTTTAAGACCCAATAAGCTTATAATGAAAAATAGAGTAATGGAGACAAATGAATTAATGATAATGAGTTCATGGACAAATCGATTAAAGGCTTATGATATTATCTATATTTATTACATATATTATTTTATAGCTTTTACATTCAGTCATTTCTCTTATTGTCATTTAAATTTCATTTCATATTTTTGGCGGTACGGACCATTGGTCTCATCCCCGAAATATGAATTTAGTATTTATATTCAGTCATTTCTTTTATTGTCATTTAAATTTTAGTTCATATTTTTTGCGGTACAGATCATCGGTCTCTTCCCCGAAATATGAGTCATGCTTTATATATATTATTTATAATACTAGTTTTTATTTAGTGATACTGGCCATCAGCCTCGTCACAAAAAACGAATTCGGGTATAAAACTATTTATAAGCGACTATCTCAGATTTATATAATAAAATGAGTAAGTAAAGATGAAGTGACGAATAATAAATAAATATAAAAATATGAGGGTCTTTAAACAATGATATTATTTGATAATGAACTGATATGTAAATATTGTTTGTATGTATATATTTATATGCAGAAGTAGAGCAAAATTCTACACTAAGGAAAGTAAGTATGGTTATACTTACTGAGTATTAGCTTTGTTTTATTGTCATAAGAATTCTTATTTTGTCTTATTGATATAATTTTGCATTACAATTGTTGCATAATGTGTCTAATAATATGGGCTGATAAGATAGCCACCTTAAAAACAAGCTGGGTGGATTGCCGCAAGGAACTGTCGGTATCTCAGTGGATGTGGGTATATAACCGTCTAACAGGTTTAATATATAACTAAGCTGGGGCGGTGAGTCGCCAGCACCAAATAGGTAAAACTCTAAAGTGTGAGGGACATAACGGACGTGAACGGGCTGAGAGCTCATGACGAGAGGTCTGAAGAAAGATTATCACAAAACACAAATTAATATGTCACTACGCTGCATTCGCACCTTATGCATCATTATATATTTTATTCCTTAATCTTACTTTGTCTCAAACTAGTCTTTTAGTCTTTATTTCTAGGAAAATAGATTACTCACTTGTTTGTCTATGTAAACATGATAATGTCATATTTACATAGACCTTGATGCAGGAATAGAGAGTGAGGACGATGGTTCTTTTATTGATTTTGATGGTTGATAGATCATCTGTTGTGAGATTGATGCTTACTCTATGAAGCAAGTCTCATTTATGTTAATCGCTTTTATTACATATTGTGATGTGTGCGAACTTGACAGATATTACTATATTAACTTAGTGCCGTCTGTGGCATATATTTGGTACACCTAGTGTGTACATATGTTGTAATAAAAACCATATTTCTATTTTCATTAAATAATATATCACCTCGAGGTATTTCAGTAAACTCAATTGTGTTGTGCAAACTATTCATAGGCCATAGAAAAAGAAAAAAAAATACACATATTCTGCTGTAAGTTTGTATTTCTAAAGTTGCAGCATAACGACTTCGATATTTGCTAGTTTAAATATTGGGGCGTTACAATTTTTATTTCCATAAGGCCTTATTTGGGATTGCGTTTGAGGGGCGTAAAAATGTTTGTAACACTCAAGAAACACATTTAAAGAAAATAGTACTCGTTTGGTTAAAAAAAAAAAAAAAAAAANAGATTACTCACTTGTTTGTCTATGTAAACATGATAATGTCATATTTACATAGACCTTGATGCAGGAATAGAGAGTGAGGACGATGGTCCTTTTATTGGTTTTGATGGTTGATAGATCATCTGTTGTGAGATTGATGCTTACTCTATGAAGCAAGTCTCATTTATGTTAATCGCTTTTATTACATATTGTGATGTGTGCGAACTTGACAAATATTACTATATTAACTTAGTGCCGTCTGTGGCATATATTTGGTACACCTAGTGTGTACATATGTTGTAATAAAAACCATATTTATATTTTCATTAAATAATATATCACCTCGAGGTATTTCAGTAAACTCAATTGTGTTGTGCAAGTTATTCCTAGGCCATAGAAAAAGAAAAAAAAATACACATATTCTGCTGTAAGTTTGTATTTCTAAAGTTGCAGCATAACGACTTTGATATTTGCTAGTTTAAATATTGGGGCGTTACAATTTTTATTTTCATAAGGCCTTATTTGGGATTGCGTTTGAGGGGCGTAAAAATGTTTGTAACACTCAAGAAACACATTTAAAGAAAATAGTACTCGTTTGGTTAAAAAAAAAAAAAAAAAAACACTTTTAAGAGTCCAAAAAGTCTAAAAAATTGCTAAAACACACTTTTGGCAAAAGCTTAAAAAAAATTTTTTGCCCGAAAATTCTTTTTGACTTTAAAGCTCTATTTCTCAAACGTAATCCTAAACATGCTCTAAGTCTTTTATATTTTTGATAATAATAATAATTGCATATTTTTTCATTTATAATTGTTGTAAAACTTATATACCTATACTTGCTTCAAAGCCCATATTTTCTATCTACCAGTTATTTTCTATATAAGGCCCCGTTTAGTTCGACGTAAAATGGTTTCCAGAAAACAATTTTCGTATTTTACGGTGTTTACTACAACGTAAAATAATGGTCAAACCGAAAATGATTTCGGTTTGACCAAAAAGCTTTTATAATTTTAGGAAAATGGTTTACAATTTTTATTTCGTAAACCATTTTCCCCTCTCAACCCACGCTCTTCTGATTAGGAAAAAAAAAAAAAACCCCATCTTGATGAACCCGTGCGCAAAGAAGAAGGCAAGCGCGATGAGCCAGGGGATGTCTAGGTGAGCATCGACGCCCCAAGCCCATCAGAGCCACGACGCTAAGAGGCAAGGGTTGCGTGATGATCCCAACGATGGTGGTGATACTCTCGATGAAACCGAAATGAACCAGAGGATAACCCCCGTCACAATCAAAGCCAGCAGTGGCTTAATTGTGGCGCCTTGCCACACCCTCGCCGCCATAGCCGCGCCACCACTAGTGGCGGATCTGACGGTAACTTTAGAGTCATTGGAATGGTAAAGGTTAGGTTTAGGGTGTGTTTGGAATAGGAAAGTGGAAGCAGATTTGGTTAGAGAAAGGGAATTGGGGTGTCGTGAGAAATGGGAATGGGTGGAGTTGGAGCAGAAAACCCTAAAGTCTGTATTTAATTTTTTTTTTTTTTTGGTTGCTATTTTGTTGATTGGGCATATCTTACTCGCAATAGCACGAATCGTTTTGCAATAAAGTGGTTGTGCAAGTGCGAAGTCAAACCCACAGAGCATCGAGTTTTGTGAAAAACCAATTTAAATGCCTAAACTAAATCTATTTTAACCTAGTTCCAAATATCAAACAAGTAGCGTGCAATAAATGTAAACTAACCTAAATGCTTAAAAATAAATAGATAAAAATACTAAGGTCTAGAATCCACCTCACCACAATTAGATACATATTATCATGTTAGACATCCGCCTATCGATTAAGCACTATGCATGTTCTATTGCTATTATAAAATCTAGACGAATCATCCGATGTATTATCAGTTAAATGATAACAACGGATATTGAACCGAAATTGAATCATCCGATGTATCGTGATATTGGACTCGATAAAATCATCCGATATACCCCGGACCAATCACAACGGATATTGGCCGTTTAATGATTCGCAAACAACAATCAACACAATTTTGTCACGAAACTGAATTGAAACGAACACACAAAACTAAACGACGGATTAAACTAAACACAAAAACATGAAGATAATTAAATAAATCTATGGTGAGGCTTCATCTTCAACCTTAGTTGAAGATTTAGCCTCTAATCATAAATAACTAAAGGCAATAAAATAAATGACGAATGGAAGACTTTACAATGATAAACAGAGAGTTTTTGGCTTATGGAAGGCGCCTCCAAGCGTGGGTTTCACGAAATTACATAAGGTTCTATTTATAGGCAAAATAAAATGTGCTGCCAAGTCAAGGGTGCACTCGAGCGCAGGCACGTGTGCGATCGATCGTAGGACATGCGCTCGAGCGCAGTGCGCTCGATCGCGAGATGTGCGCTCAATCGCTCGTAACCGCTTCAGAATTTCCATGGCGCAAGAAAGTTAGTGATGGCGGATAGGGCGACGCGGACTTTGCGGGCTGATGAGGCATGCGCTCAATCGCGAGTCTTGTGCTCGAGCACAGTGCGCTCGAGCGCACTGGCAGGGGCCATGATTCCTTTTTTGCTCAATTTCACCCCTTTAAACTACATTTTAGACCAAGGACCTACAGCATACTAAAACACTAAAACAACACAAAAACATTATATATTAACAAAACTAAGAGCCTAACAAACATAAGTTAAGGGGGGTAAAATATACAATATTTGGCACCGATCAAATACCCCCAAACTTACATTTTGCTAGTCCCTTAGCAAAACAAAATGAAAAACATAATTAAAACAAGAAACATAAGTCTGCTTTCGTGGGAAAAATAGTTGCATTTAGCATATGCAACAAGCCTTTTAAACCCCTAGGCATCTCTAGTGAACGAGTGAAGTGTCGTGAGGGTTTTTCAGGAATGACACCCACAAACAATTATTTGACACTATGTTATTGACAGACAAAGCCTTTCACAAACACATGGTTCATACATCATTAGCAAATTTAACATGTTAAACATACGAACCACATCATTCAGGCATCCAAACGTTATTTCACTCACAGTTAAAAAATTGAGACAATACATGTTCCATAAAGTGCAAAGTGGACTAACACAAGATCATGGAGTTTCAATTTTTCAAAAGACGTATGTCCCAAAATTCATAGGAATGCAATGTGATTAAAACAACCGAGGCTTAAATTGAAAAGTGTAAATTTTTTGTGTAGGCTGTACAATGCTTGACTCCCTTAAGCTTATAAATGACCAATGTAATGAGTGTTGGGCCAGTGACTCCTAAACCAGGTGATTTTATGGCACTAGATGTAGAGACATCCTTAAGGGCTTAATTACTCAAGTCAAAAAGAGCTACGAAGCCTAACTAGCCATACAATTACTTAGCTGAAATTTCTCATTTTTTTATGCGGACACTCATTGTTTGGCCAGGCAAGAGGTTCGATTACTCAATGAAAAGCTCAACTTATGATGATTTTCTTTTTTTTTTTNGCAAAACAAAATGAAAAACATAATTAAAACAAGAAACATAAGTCTGCTTTCGTGGGAAAAACAGTTGCATTTAGCATATACAACAAGCCTTTTAAACCCCTAGGCATCTTTAGTGAACGAGTGAAGTGTCGTGAGGGTTTTTCAGGAATGACACCCACAAACAATTATTTGACACTATGTTATTGACAGACAAAGCCTTTCACAAACACATGGTTCATACATCATTAGTAAATTTAATATGTTAAACATACGAACCACATCATTCAGGCATCCAAACATTATTTCACTCACAGTTAAAAAATTGAGACAATACATGTTCCATAAAGTGCAAAGTGGACTAACATAAGATCATGGAGTTTCAATTTTTCAAAAGACGTGTGTCCCAAAATTCATAGGAATGCAATGTGATTAAAACAACCGAGGCTTAAATTGAAAAATGTAAATTTTTTGTGTAGGCTGTACAATGCTTGACTCCCTTAAGCTTATAAATGACCAATGTAATGAGTGTTGGGCCAGTGACTCCTAAACCAGGTGATTTTATGGCACTAGATGTAGAGACATCCTTAAGGGTTTAATTACTCAAGTCAAAAAGAGCTACGAAGCCTAACTAGCCATACAATTACTTAGCTGAAATTTCTCATTTTTTTACGCGGACACTCATTGCTTGGCCAGGCAAGAGGTTCGATTACTCAATGAAAAGCTCAACTTATGATGATTTTCTTTTTTTTTTTAATTTTTTTTTTTATTATTAACTGCCAAGGTTTTCATCACACATTACATCAACCTAAAAATCTTAAGAAAAACACTCCTCAAGTCAAATCTCATACCTCACAGATCTTATACTAGTGTGTATGTGAAATATTAATCAAACAAGTGGAATCTCTCTAATCCAACACATGAATCAAAAACTGTAATTTCTAATGATATGCAATGTTCAAACAAGTTAAACACACCAATGATTTGCAATCCACAGTTACAATGTAAGATATGTCCAATCAACAACATAGCAACAAACAAAAATAAAACAAATTTTAAATACAGACAAAAACAAATATAAACAAAAAAATAATAATAACAAATAAAACAAATAAACAAACAGACAGAATATTTGTCCACACCCCCAAACTTAAATGACACATTGTCCCCAATGTGGCAAGAAATACAATATAGTGAGATAATGAACCGGAGTGTGCAAAGGTCAAGGTGTCCCCCGAACTTGAACATCAGAACACCTCTGAAAAACTAACAGCAATCTTTTCTCACAAGCACAAACATCAAAAGGTTAATTGTTGTTAGAAACAAAATAAAATAAACATAAAATGACAAAAAATAAAATAAAAATAAAATGAATAAAAAATGCAGTGCGGAAAATAAAAAAGAAAAAATACCGCACCTTCCCCGATCCTATGGGTGTCCAACCAATCCCTTCCACCCTTTCTTCATGAACACTATACAACCCTCTTGAAGGATGTTTCGCCATCGTATGTAGCCTAGTTGCTTGTTTCGAAGGATCCTCTTAGGAACACGGTTCATAGAATTGTGATCTTGTATGCGTGTTTCCTTGAAGATCTCTATATAAGATGGCTCTTCGAGACATTGAAAAGATGAAACTTGTGGTGGACGATATGTCTTGAGAGGGATTGTGACCAAGGAATGAGCTTCAGTACTCACTTCCTTGTCATTAGACGGATTTGGCGGGGGCTCAAATTGCTCAACTTGCTCCTCTTTTTCTTCATCTTTGTGACAGCTTTTTCCTTACTAACAAGTTTGGTGGTGATTTGGGCATTCTCATGTGCAGACTTGTTAGTTTCAGTCACATAATGATAATAGAATGGGCAATCATCAAACTGGTGAGAATGATGATAACAATATTCACATGACTGATGAGGTACATGAGTGTGAGGAGGTTGGGTGTGGGCATGCCTAGCTGCCATGAGTTGATTCGCCCTCTCTTCTAAGTCATCAATATGAGCAGTTGGAAAATGTTGCACTAATGAATTTTGAGGATGATGATTATATGATGAAGGCATGGACAAGTGGGTATTGAAAATGAAAGGCTCAACTGATAATGAAGCTGAGTTAGGGAATGATATATCAGTGGTTTCCCCCTTCTCTATTTGTACCTCAAGAGTAGGATACTCTAGACTTGGCTCATTAACAGTCTCTTTGAAAACTTCCTCACTCCTCGCCATCTCTTGACTTTGAAACTCCTTTTCGTCAATTATGTTGAATTCAGCAACTAGATGACCAGGTTGTCCTTCCAACCTTGCAACTGCTTCAGTGTTTACCACGGTGGCATTTGTGATTTCTTGACAAGGTTGGTTGACCATTTGCTTGAACGCCTCGGGTGTGTCTTCTAATGATAGTTCTTGTGATGCAGGAATGGTGGGTTAGCCGACTAGTTCCATGAATTCCTTAAAAGTTTCTTCCAAAGAAGATTGCTTAGGAGAATAGTCATATGATGAAGGATCGGAAAATGGATTATCGGACTGCGGATATTCAGGATGGTGCAGTCCATGATATTGGGGAGCATAATTTCCTGAGGCATGAGCATACCACAAGACATCATAATGGTTATCCCGGTTAGGGGTGTAAGAATTAGAATGTGATTCACACCCCTGGTCGGAAAAATTGGTGTTTAGCTGCCCATATGAGAAATTGGTAAATTGTCCCCAATGTGGACAATCACCTGAACTATGGTAAGGGCTGGAGCAGCCTAAACACAGTTCATGTGGGTGCAAAATGGTAGGATTTGATGTCATACGACTAGGAAAAATATTAAAATTACTAAACGGAAGACTCATGCTTCACCCAACAGTTTAGTATGCAACTATCCCATATGAAACAATAACCATTTTTACAGAAAATTAAATAAACAAAAACTAATAAAAATTAAAAACAGGCAGATAAAATAAACAATTAAACAAAAATAACAATAAAAAAAAAACTATACATAGCTGCTTCAGGTCTGTTAGTGCTGACTGCGGAGGTGCGCTCGAGCGCAAGTACCATGCGATCGAGCTTAAACATGCAAAAGTGTAGCAGTTTGCAAGTGCGCTTGATTGCAACAAGGGTGCGATCGATCGTAAAAGCGCACTGCGCCTGGTAAGTCTAGGTGCTCTCGCACGCTACTGCACGCTATCGAGCGCAGGCACGCAAATAGTGCTCTAAATGGTGCAAGTGCGCTCGATCGCAACAAAGGTGCGATCGATCACACAAACAAAGTGTATTTTCCAGAATCCTCAACAAACTCCAAAAACAGCCAAACAAACACTGATCTAATTTTTTTTTCTATACAAAAACACAGAAACAAATTAAATAATTGCCGAAATAAAATAACTAGTAAAAAAATAAAATTAATCTAGACAAAAAATCAATTTCACAAAACAAACGATTCCCCGACAACGGCGCCAAAATTTGGTTGTACAAAAAATAGTACTCGCAATAGCACGAATCGTTTTGCAATAAAGTAGTTGTGCAAGTGCGAGGTCGAACCCACAGAAAATCGAGTTTTGTGAAAAACCAATTTAAATGCCTAAACTAAATCTATTTTAACCTAGTTCCAAATATCAAACAAGTGGCGTGCAATAAATGTAAACTAACCTAAATGCTTAAAAACAAATAGATAAAAATACTAAGGTCTATAATCCACCTCATCACAATTAGATACATATTATCATGTTAGACATCCGCTTATCAATTAAGTACTATGCATGTTCTATTGCTATTATAAAATCTAGACAAATCATCCAATATATTATCCATTAAACGGTAACAACGGATATTGAACCGAAATCGAATAATCCGATGTATCATTGATCACAACGGATATTGAACTCGATAAAATCATCTGATGTACCCCAGACCAATCACAACGGATATTGGCCATTTAATGACTCATAAACAACAATTAACACAATTTTGTCACGAAATTGAATTGAAACGAACACACAAAACTAAACGACAGATTAAACTAAACACAAAAACATGAAGATAATTAAATAAATCTATGGTGAGGCTTCATTTTCAACCTTAGTTGAAGATTTAGCCTATAATCATAAATAACTAAAGGCAGTAAAATAAATGAAGAATGGAAGGCTTTACAATGATAAACAGAGAGTTTTTGGCTCCTAGAAGGCGCTTCCAAGCGTGGGTTTCACGAAATTACATAAGGTTCTATTTATAGGCAAAATAAAATGTGATGCCAGGTCAGGTTGCGCTCAAGCGCAGGCACGTGTGCGATCGATCGTAGGACATGCGCTCAATCGCGAGATGTGCGCTTGATTGCTCGTAACTGCTCCAGAATTCCCACAGCGCAAGCAAGTTAGCGATGGTAGCTAGGGCGACGCGGACTTCGCGGGCTAACGAGGCATGCGCTCGATCGAGGGTCTTGCGCTCGAGCGCACTGGCAAGGGCCATGATTCTTTCTTTGCTCAATTCCACCTTTTTAAACCACATTTTAGACCAATGACCTATAACACACTAAAACACTAAAACAACACAAAAATATTAGATATTAACAAAACTAAGAGCCTAACAAACATAAGTTAAGGGGGGTCAAATATACAATATTTGACACCGATCAAGAGCGATCGATGCCATTTCGTGTTGGTAAAATTATTCTATTCTTTATTATAATTTATTTTTTAGTGTAAATTAGTTGATTTTTTGCTGGAAAAATTGAGGGTTTTTTCCATGAATGTTAGGTGGGTTTGCGATTACTGATGAGATTCATTTTATTCTTCCTTTTCTTGGATTTCTGAGATGGATGGCTGAGAAGAATGAAAAACTGTTGGTTATTCGATTTTGTTCGTTTTTTTTTTTGTTTGTGTTTTTTCCCTTCGGGCTGATTTTGTTGTGCTCTGTTTGGGTTATGAGGAAGTGAACAAATATCAAAATGAAAAATCAATGCGTCTCTGTTTGTTGTTCTATTTTTCTATTTTTTTTCTTCTAAAAAAATGGAAAATCCAAAAAAAAAAAAAAAGAAGGAAAATCCAAAAATATTCTCAAATAGGTTGATTGTTTTTGTTGAATTTTAACAATCAAACATAAATTATTTTATATTGTGAATAAAAATTACATTTTATAAGTTAATATAATTAAATGAAAAAAAATGATTTTTTGCGGTAAACGTCGTAAAATGTTTTTGGTTTCGAGAAAAATGACTTTCTTAAAAATATTTTCCGACATAAATCATTTTACGTCGAAGTAAACAAAGCCTAAGTAGTATTAGTAATAGTATTCACTCATATTTTAAAAATAGAAAAATATTAATCAAAATTATGTGGAGTATGTCTATTACGGTAGATGAAATTGATAGCAATCTAAACAAATTGGTTTAATAGTTTATTCATATATCAAAAAGTAGATTAAGGGCTGATAGTGTATGCGTTTGATAGGCTTAAAAGAGATTGAGATCCCCTCATATTTTCTAAAATATAAATTCTCATATTTTAAATTTTGAGTCATCTATTTTATCTAACGGTCTAAACAAATATAGGAGTTTGTGTTTTACCGAAGTAATTAATTTTAGTTTTCAATATGTCAAATTTACTTGCCTCGGTGCCACAAATTTATGCATTTGTTCAAACCATTAGATAAAATGGATGACTCAGATTTTAGAATATGAGAATATCATATTGTAGAAAATATGAGGAGATCTAAATTCGCTTAAAAGTGTGTTTAACAGGCCTAAAAGTCTATTTAAAGGAAAAAAAAAATACATGTTTATTAAAAAAAAAAATTGAAAATGTTTTTAAGGGTAAAAAAATCATAAAAATTGTTAAAACACACTTTTGACAAAAGCTTAAAAATGAAAGCTTTTGCAAAAAAAAAAAAGTTTTTTCTTACTTAAAAACTATATTTCTCAAACGCAATTCCAAACATACTTTAAGGGCATGTTTGAGATTGTGTTTGAAAGACCCAAAAGTGAATTTAACACTAAAAAAGTCCGTTCGAATAAAAATTACTCATTTGATAAAAAAAAAAAAAAAAAAGTTTTTTAAGGTTCAAACCGGCTCTAAAAATGATCAAAACGCATAAAAACAAAGCTTTTACCAAAAAAATACTTTTTAATTTAAAAACTCTATTATTCAAACACAACTTCACAACACACTTGATGAAAATGTAAATACTGGAAAAATAAATTATCTTCTAATAGTTCTTTAAAATATATTAAAAATATTTCGATCTTTAAAAGATTAAATAAAAAGTAAGGGATGAATGAGCTCGATCCTTATTATAATAAAAGTAATAGATTACTAATTAATAAGCTCAATTCTTATCTATCATACTTACTGACCAATTAATTATAAAAATACGTGGAAATAATTATTTACCAAACCCACCAAAACGACCAAACGTGACAAGGAATCAAAGGATCCATCTTCCTCCTGGACCAACCGTCAAACCCAAAGTTCCAGTTGAAACCCTTGTTGAGATCTGGATTCTAGCAATCGCATCGTTCCCTCTGAAGCAAAAACCTTAAAACAATGCTTCACTTCCTCCTGACATACAAGAACCTATTACTCCACTCATCTCTCACTGTCTCCCTCACTTTCCTCCTCTCCTTCTTCAAAATCCCCTCCCTCTCCCTCCATGGCCTCTACACCTACATCCAACCCGAAAACCTCAACCAAGACGGTCCCCGAGCCGCCATTAGACGACCCCAGAGCTCCAACCCAAGCGCCAATCTCGACGGCTACCAAAACTTGTCTTCCAAAGGCAACGCCGAGCCCAGGAAGAGGAACAAATCCAAGAACAAGTTCGAGTTCGATGAGAACAATGCCCAGATCTTCAGGATCAAGCTCGACGACAGCCATATTCAGTCCCGCCTCTATTTCAATGAGTATCGCACTGTTTTTACTCTCTCATTCGTGTGTCTTTCTTGTTTATTGCTTCAATTTTACTTGGGTGCTTCAGAGAGCTCTGGATTTTGGGAAAATGGAATTTTTGTTCCTCTTCTGTTAGGATTTGTGAGTGTTTGTAAGTTACTTATATTGCTTGCCAAGGTTTCGTTCGAGAAATCTGCGTCGAGGTGGTCGGAGAAGCAACTGAGTATGCTGGTTGGCGTTTTGGGGTTTATGCTGGGGCTTATGATTTGCTCTGATATTGTTCCTTGGGTTTTGGATTTCAATTTTGGGTTAATAAGTGGGTTCGGTAGGGTTTTTGTTGCTGTTATAATGGGCTGCCTCGCGGGTTTTCTGCTTATGCCGGCATTGAAAAATGCAAGGGCGTTTTGGCTTGGAACGGATCAACTTCGAAGCAGTTTGTCAATGATTTATTGTGGATGGTTTGCTAGAATGATTCTTTATGCGAATAATATGTTGATTATGTTCACTGCATTGCTTTGGATTAATCCATTTTCTGAAATTCTTATTAACAAGAACAATGATGGTGATAAAGGAGGGCACGCGGGTGGTGAAATTGGGAATGCTGAGAGGTTGATTGGCAATGTTGGTATGTCTTGTTCGGATTTTAATCAGCTAAGGGTTTGGTGCTTGTTGCTTTCGGGTTTATTGCAAATTGTGGCTTTAAGACCAAACGTGCAGATGTATTTGAACGAGGCATTGTTATCTTGGTACCAACGGTTGCACGCTAGCAAGGTTCCAGATTTGGATTTTAGCAGGGCGAAGGTTTTTCTTCACAACCACTACTTATGTCTCATAGTTTTGCAGTTTTTTGTGCCACCAATCCTGGTTCTTCTCTTTGTTGGCTTATCTCAGATTGATGGTAACTCTTTTGGAAATTTTCAGTCTGTGTATGGTCTTCTGCCTTGCTTTACTTTTGTGGTGGAAGTGGCTTTGTTTTTGGCTTGGTGGGTTGTCTTTGTTTGGGCTGTTTTCACTTCAGGAAGCCTTGTATTGTATCGTCATGGCATTTTGTATGTGTCTTGATGACTGACTTTTGGTGTTGGCCTTCTGTTTCTGCGACTTGTTGATTTTTGTCTATTCATTGTGGCTGTAATGGGATTCTTCTTAATGATCATACGCACAATCTGCTGAGCTACAAATACTTTATTTGGTGGTTTTGTTTGTCAAACTCATCTGTACAATTGGTTATGCATTTAACATTTATAGTGATTAGAATGAGAGTTTAAATTTTATGCAGTTAACTTTCCATCCTAAATGTCATCTTTACAGTACTGTCTTGCATATCAGATATCTAATCGTGACTGGCTAGAGACATATTCAAGCACATAACCAGGTCGTTTTGTTTTCATTTTATGTTCTTTAACAGGAAAAAGAAAAGAAAAAGGCATCTAATAGGAGATAATTTGCAATATTTCTTGCAAACACCACCTTCTAGTAATCAACTCATTAAGCAAGCAGATAGTCCATTTCCCCATAGGATGCTGGTCTTATCTGGTATGTTGTTACTCGTATTGGCATCACATTATGCATCTTTTCTGTATGTTAAATACAAATCTGATATCGCCATCCTCAATAGGATACTTCCCACTATGCAGAGTTCAAAATATGACTACTACTCTTAGTAATATACTAAACCACATTTTGGATCTAAGCTGTAAAGAAAATTTTGGTCCTCCCCATATCCCTTTCTCTTTCTCAGACTGACTCATGCAGAATTCATCATTGTAATGATCATAATTGTCACCATTTTGCAGCTACTAGCACTCTAGGTTTTAAATGCAAGTTGGGCTACTCACAAGCATATTCTTATTTTTTTTTTTGTTTCTTCTTGATCTTCCCCCTCCCCATAGTTAGCCTTTCTGTTTTATAGGAAGAGTATATATTATGCATAGGAAAAATGCCCATGTTTTTCCCACTATTTTACACTTTATGACCCATTAAAGCTAAGGACCATATCATTGTTACTGCTCTCTATGTTCCAAAAGGATCCTTATGAGCCGGTTAGGCAAAACAAGAGGGCAAAATGGTCTTTTCAAAATTGAAAAGACCATTTTGCCCTCCTATATTGCACTAACTTGTTCCTATCCATTTCATTTGAAATGGAGAGGATCCCATTCCCTCTATGTTGGACCATAACTGTTAATGCTCTCACTGTTTTGGCAATGTCACCCTTTAAAATTTTCTGCATGAATTTGCATTCATGTCTTCAATTTTTATTTGGATTTTTAACTACATACAAAATGAACCCCGACATGATTCTCAAGGCATGTCCTATTTTCTTTCATTTCCCATCCAACTCTAATATTAATGGATATGCATTTGAAGATTTTGTTGACTTTATTATTGAAATCCTGTGACTTTATGCAATTGGAAAGAAACAGTGATCAGTTAATGCAACTTCCATCTTTACAGATTAATTAATCTGTTCCAGGTTATGAGCTTCACTTTATGTTCAACCTGAAGCCAACCTACTTATGTTCTGGTTTGATTTAGGTTGGTCAGGTCAAGCTTGTCTATTACCATGCTTCTTGTAAGATCTGGCCTATTTTTTATAGAATGTACATGATATGATACCTCCATTCTCTAGGATTACATCTTGTGAGTACCATGGTTCAAAGATCATGAAATTTTTTAACAATAATTCTAAAATTTACATTTTATTCTACAATTATCTCACAATGTTGATGTGGTAATTTCAGCTAATTATTTGATTAGTTATTATTTAAAAAATAAATAAATTAAAGTTTGATTGAAATTGCCACGTCATCATGGCAATTGGCAAGGAATATTCTGATTTTCATTAATGAGGAAAATGGCTCCTTTGCAAAAGAACAAAGAAGTCGGTTTCCTTTGGAGATAAAATAATAGGTATATTGGATATTGGATATATATTATATATAAAGCATTGTACTCCATGGGTTTGTATCACCGGCATATGCGTGGTTGTGAACTCGTGCTAAATGGATCAAATTTTGGCCCGTTTATGGGGGGACCGACAGCAAATGTTTGGATGACCAACGAAGTTCACCCAAGTTTTTCTGACCACCTAATGTTTGGCTGTTTTTGTTGGCGGCTGGGAATCCAAATCAAATTTATGAAATTATCTAGCTGCTCCCGCTCAGATGTAAAATTATTTCTATCGAAAGCTTTTTATTTTTATCTTTTAACTCCTTAAGTTTCAAATCCATTTTTTAACAGAGTCAACATAAAGTTACAATCACATAATTTTTCGAACGATTTTTTCTTTTTTTTTTAAAAAAAAAAAATGAAAATGAAGGGTGGGTTATGAGTCTTATGACCAGTGACCACCCCAAAAGAGGAGTGGCTCATAGCCATCTCGTAACAAAGGGGTGGTTAGCGACCACTTGACGGAGTTAATAGTACATCCAACTAAATTAGCAATAGTCCCATTAGTCAACATGCCATATAAGCAAGTCTATGAGAAATAATACATGCATGCTTACTTTCAGTTTCTGAGATGACAGTAAAAATTACTGTTAATATAAAATGTAAATAGATTAATTGATTCAAAATTAATCTGGATACATATATATTTTTTATTATTATTTTTCCCAGCTTACACCGTTTTATTCTCTGTGATTGGAGAGAGAGATAAGAAATAGGATAAAAATGCAAGTTTTAAAGGATAAATCAATATAAAACAATTGGATATTATCAGAATTATATGATTTATATCAAACGACATGAGGTGTGTATGTAAATATATTTCACCCTATGAATATTCAAAGATCTCTCCCTCCTCTTTTGATTAATGTAAGTGTAGATGTAGATGTTAAAAACTATAGACATTTTGTTCTTTTCTGTTTTTGTTTGTAATAAGGCTCTATCCTCTCAAATTGTTTTTTACCCGTGAGTATATCTGCATTTGGTCCAAATCTTTGAATTGCGGATATGAACAATATCCTGGCTTTTGGGTTGAGGATGATCAATATTGGCTTGAAGAATCTCTTCTCTCAAGGCCGAAGAATAAATGCTACTTATGCATTGGATGGTGTCTGTTTGATACAAATCTAAAATTAAACCTAATGATTAGTCATAGGTTAACGAATAATTATATTATGGCTGATTTGTTTTAACTTTGGCTATAATTTACTTCAGAGCTTTTATTCTGTTTGTAAGAACTTTTTGCTCACGAGTCTTATGAATGAGAATTAAGTATTTCTTTTAAAAAACCTTTTTTTCAAAAAAAAGAAAGAAAAAAGAAGAAGCTATCAAGTCAACTAATAAAAACAAAGACGAATAAGTAAAGAACAAAAAATAAAGTGAAGGAACCCAATTGATAATTAACACCCGAGACAGTCGAGATTAATTTTCAAGGACTTATTTTGTTTTCTTCTCCTTTTGTAGTACTTCAATCCAACGGTACTTAATACACAATCATTAATAGAAATAAATAAATAAAATAAAAATAAAAGATGACGGCTGATGGGTGCTTCGTGTGTAGGCGGAAGATTAGGTCATCTATAATTATAAAGAAAAAAAAAAAAAAAAGAAAAGGAAAAGAAACCGAAAAGAACAAACTGTTTAGGAAAAGAAATCTACGAAAATGCCTTTAATAATGAAAGCAGCCTTAGATAGTGCCTTACCACCGCAAAGCAATTTTGATTTGTTGCCATGCTACGGATCTTATGATTTGGGGATGAAAAAAGAGATGTATATTGTTATTATTAATTATTTGCCGCATGGTTGGTTTGCAATGACCAATTAACCCCTCATATTTTATACTCGATTTCCTTTTGCTTGATACGTGGATGACACGAGACCGCCCCATAACTCTTTCTCAAACTGGGGAGTGTTATCACTTGGATCAAGATCCTCAGCAATTTTTTTAAAATTGTTAGCCAGTTTTTTTGAAAATCTCAGCCATTAAAGTAATCTAATGGCTCAAAATAAAACACCCATTTTTTTTAGTGGATAACATATATTTCGAAATTAAATTTCAAAATTCAAAATTTTAAGTTTATCTCTCTTATATTAAATGGGTGCTTAATTTTGAGCCATTAGATCTTTTTAATGGCTGAGATTTTCAAAAAAACTGACTAGCAATTTCCCAAAATTGCTGGGGATCTTGATCCGTTATCACTTACATGTACCCCGCGAGACCATGGTTTAGCCGAAGAGGTTCGTAAACACGTCGTTGTTGAGAGGTCTTGGATACGTGCGAAGTTTTAGGATTTATTCGGGATATTGTTTTGACATAACAATTTGTTCTTTCTTTTTATCTTGGTTTATGAAATATCAGCTATTATACTAAAAAAAAAATTACTTAAATTTTCAAACAAAAAAAAAATGCTATAAAAAATGAAATTCTATAAACCAAACGTCACGATATGTTGGTTATTTGCTTATTAGATTGTAAAAATCTAAGGATTAACGGATGTAATTTAAAAAAGAAGGTAAAAAAACGGTGGGCTTTTGCTTCTGAAGCCCAAACAAACAAATAAAAATAAGAAAATAAGAAGAAAAAAAACATATTTTTATGTTTTTCCACAAATGAGAGACAGCAGTAATTCTTATTACGGACGTAACTGATTTTACCACAATAGCTATCCAAAATGAGATCGTACACTACTACTGCCACGGTCGCACATGCGCACAGATTGATCTCACACGGAAGTTTCCCGAGATAAGACGTAGCGTAGTAGCTTCTCGTTCCTTCCATCTCTTTCTCTCTCTCTCTCTCTCTCTCGTTTTCTTCGTTACCCTTTCTCTCACCATTAAATTCCCACAGGAAGCTTCTAGAACTACCAAACAGCTCTCTCTCTCTCTCTCTCTCTCTCTCTATCTCCGTCCTCTCCGACCAAAAACTCCCAATTTCCCTTCCAATATTTTCTCTTTTGTTTTTAATTAGAGTTTGGTTTGTTTGGGGCTTTGTTATGGCTCCGCCGGTGGAGCAAAACGGTGAGTCAACCAGCGGCGAGTCCCAGAGATCTCTACCGACCCCGTTTTTGACTAAAACGTTTCAGCTGGTCGACGATCACAACATAGACGACGTAATCTCATGGAACGACGACGGATCCACTTTCATCGTCTGGAACCCCACCGTTTTCGCTAAAGATTTGCTCCCCAAATATTTCAAGCACAACAATTTCTCTAGCTTCGTCCGCCAACTCAACACCTATGTAACTTTCTTCTCTCTCTGTGTTAATATTTAATTATACAGCTTTCTAGTTTCAGGTTTTGATTTTTCTTTTTCTTTTTGGTTTCGTAGGGATTTAGAAAGGTAGTACCTGATCGATGGGAGTTCTCGAACGAGTACTTCCGTCGAGGGGAGAAGCAGCTTTTGCGCGAAATTCAGCGCCGAAAGATTACATCGCCGACGTGCACAGGTCCGGCGCCGGTGACGGTGACGGTGACTATGGCGGCGGTTCCGACCGTGAAGCCGATGATATCGCCGTCGAATTCCGGAGAAGAGCAAGTGATTTCCACGAACTCATCTCCGACAACAGCACCGGCGAATCTAGCCGACGAGAACGAGAGGCTAAGGAAAGAGAACGTGCAGCTGAGCAAAGAGTTGGCTGAAATGAAATCGCTCTGCAACAACATCTTCACTATGATGTCAAATTTCGCGAATAGTAGCCGGTCGGAGATAGCCGGAAAAGCGCTAGATTTGTTACCGTCAAAGCGGTTCCTCCGCGAGGAGACGGAAACGAGCGCGAGGCTGTTCGGCGTGGCGATCGGTGGGAAGAGGGCGAGGGAAAGCGAGGGTGAGACAGCGGCGGAGGAGGATGAGACGGAGTTGCGGCTGCACCAGCCTGGGGCGGGGATCGCAAAATCAGAGCCGCTTGATTGTCAGAGTAACGCCGATGACCGAAGAGCGCCGTGGCTCAAGCAGTGCCACTGGGATGATCCCAATAATCAGAGGGTGTGTAATTGATTAGTATTTCGGTAGACTGGAATTTAGGAGCGAAGCACTGGATCCCGAGTCCCTGTGGAACAGGCACGTGACTAAAACTGTGTCACGTGCGTGATCAACCTAAATGGGACCCATTTCAAGAAGTTTCTTGGAACTTTTTTTTTTTCCTTTCTTTCTTTCTGTCTCTCTCTCTCTCTATTTATTTTGTGTCGTTCCTTTATTGCTGCTATGCCTTAAACGTGGAATCCATGATGAGTCTGCAGAATAACAACCGAAGAACGATAGAAACGAGTAGGCGTTAATTTAATCTCAGGCGGCTAATTTATTTTTAATTTTTTAATTAGTGTGATGTGATGTTCGATGGTGGTGGGCGAAGTTGTTGGGAAATTAAATATTAGAAGAAAAAAAAATCAAATTGTTTGTAAGAGTATGAGATGAAAAGAAAAAAGAAAAAAGTGTTCTTAATGTCAAAAAGTGTAATATAATAAATAAAAGGTCGCCTCGTCTTTCTTATACTAATGCAAATGGATATGTTTTCTTACAAATAAAATTTTTTTTAAAAAAATCTTTAATAAAGATAATAAAATGAGTTATTTTTTTGCCACTTTAGAAATGACGTGTAATTAGAGAGCGGCACAAACACGGCTACACACGAGCAAGAGTCCTGCTCGGAAGGAATTACTACGGAGGTGTTTTTTTTAAGGGTTAAATACTTTATATCATCGAAGATTTTATTTTTTTATTATTATTATTTTTTTAGAGTTTGATTTTTATTATATGAAGTTTTTGTAGTTTTGATAAAAATTAAATTGGTTCTTTCGTACGTTAGTTGACTTAATGGAAGTTCGCGTCATTAATAGGGGTGTCAATGCGGTTACGGTTAGCGGTTATTAGCAATAACCGCTAACCGTAACCGCCTTAGCGGTTAGTAGATCTCACTAACAGATAACGGTTAGCGGTTAGTGAAAAAGGTAACCGTCCGCTAACCGCTTTTTAAAAATTGAGTTTTTTTTTTTTTTTTGCTTTTTCTTGGGCTTTTTGGGCGTTTTTGGGCTTTTATTACTACAATATCATACACTCATACTATGATACTAAGATGGGTAAGTTTATAAATGGTCTCACTCCTTATGAAATTATTATCATATTTACTTATAAGCTTTTTTTAATTGAACTTATTATCTAATGGTAATGCTCAAATTCCTCAGTCCTAAATTCTTAATGATCTAATGGTCATATATTCATACTTAAATTATATGATCATATTATCTCACAAATCACAATTCATATTAATATAATAAAATTATCTTAGATCTAAGAATCTAAGATAATGTTATATATATTTTATAAGTATAAAGTATCTAATGATGCTTTGATTCAATTATGGTTATAAGTAACACATTGTTTAATTAATCAAATATTAATTACTTAATTTAATATTATATGAATTACATTATCATTGTACATTAATACTATTATTAACTTGAATAAAATATTTGAATTGTCATTGAATCATATGATTAAGTATTGATCTTATGCATTTATATTATTCAATATGCATAATTGCATATATGTATAATTACTTAATATATATTAAATTACAAAATATTAGAATAAGAGTGTATGATATAAGTACTTACAAAGTTAGTTAATATGTAACTACAAACTAATTAATAATTATGTTACTTGTTGCTAACATATCATATATATATATAAATATTATTACATAACATATCATATATTATTACAAAGTTACAAACATATCATATATAAATATTATATACGTATAATTTGTTATTATATAATCATATAAATTATAATGATAATATATTAATACTTCAATTGTAGTTATAAGTAACACATTGTTTAATCCAATGTCAATTAATTAATTTAATATTATACGAATCACATTATCATTGTACATTAATAATATTATTAACTTTAATAAGTATTTGAATTTTTATTGAATCATATGATTAAGTATTGATTTTTTACATTTATATTATTCAATATGCATAATTGCATATATGTATAATGTATAATTATAATTTATAACATATATAGACTTATAAGTTGATAACATACATCGGAACTAAGTCTCTAGATATTTAATTGTTCATTGTTGTATTAGTATGAACTTGTATACTTATAACTTATGACTTATGAATATGTATGTATAATTTGTTATTATATAATCAAATGATTTTATGATTAATTGATTATGTAATATAATCATATAAATTATAGTGATAATATATTAATACTTAAATTGTGATTTAATTATTTAAAACAAAAATGTAATTTAATCATTAATGATCAATTGATTATGTTATATGTATAAATATTATTATAATTATAATTATAAAAAAATAGTATATAAAAAGCGGTTAGTAAACCCTATAACTGCTAACTGCTAACCTCGAAGCGGTTATACCTGTTAGCCGGTTGGCGGTTATAACGGTTAGCGGTAACCACCCACATTGATACCCCTAGTCATTGACATGTGGACTAATTAAAATTCAATACTTGGCATAAGATTAGTGATGATGTGGCAACTTAACTAAATTTTTTATTTAAAAAAAAATCAAAATAAAGAAAACAAAAAAAGAAAAAAAAAATTGAGGTGGCTATGGCCACCCCCTTGGCCATTTGGGAGTGGCTCAGCCATCCTCATGGTCAATGGACGTGGACTTTCGTTAAGTCAACTAACGATTAATGGATAGAATGATTAATTTGGTCTTTATTAAAACCACAAGAACATCCTGTGATAAAAATCAAATCCTAGGAAGAAAAAAATAAAAAATAAAACCTCCATAAGTATTTAACCATTGTTTTAAAATACGTACAATTTAAATACTAAATTTTGATTTTGAAGGTCAAAACCGTAATTTTACCAAAATGCTAAATATGTTTAGAGAAAGAAGATAATAAATTCTAAATTATTAATATTTGTGTATTTTGTTGGAAAGAAAACATATAGGCTTAATGACATTATTTGTGCTTTTTGTTTGATGGAACGTAAGATCCATCCACCCAACTTTTTTGTTTCTGGAGGATGGCCAAGTGGCAAAGACCGAATTTGTTACCCCACTTTAATCTTAATTGATTATTTATTCTGTCGCCAACGTTATATAAATAAATAAAATAAAAATGAAAAAAAGAGCTTTGATTAGTGAAATGAAAGTGTTGATTAGGGACGTGGAGACGAAGCTGACGTGTTGAGACAAAAGGCAGCAAGAGAGAGAGAGAGCGTGGAGCTTTCCGCCTTAGAAAATATTGTAATATAATATTGTAGATATTCCTTCCGGCCTCATATTTTCTAAAATATAATTTTTTGGAGGCTTTCTTTTGAAAAAATATTACGTTTCTTTTAATTTTCTTGCCTTGGCGTCCACAGACTTCTTTACAAGGAAAAAGAAGCTCATCCTGTTGCCTACTTAGTTTGATAAAAGAGACACGGAAAAGGAGCTGCCTTTGTTTGACTCCCTCACCAAAGGAAACTTCTTTTTTCTGTTTTTTAGCTGATCTATCTATCTTTAGCTTCTTTTTCTTTTTTTCTTTTTTTGCCGATCATTTTTGACATAGTTTGGGAATCCAATACAAATTTAGCGGGTTAGAATTAAAAAGTTTAACTTGCTTAGTCGTTTAATTAAATAGATTAAATTAAGATTAATTTATATAATATTAAGAAAATGTTAGGCGTTCTTCTAGTATTCTCTTGGTATCATTTCAACTGTGATATGACTTTTAAAATTACCAATAGATTAAAAGTCAACAATAATAATCTCAAATTCAACGATAATTTTAAAAGTCACATCACCATTGGAAGAATACCAAAAAATTACTAAAAAAATACTTGACATATCTATGTTTCAATACGAATCGAGTCTGACACGCAAGCATAAATTGACCCCTACTTTACATGTAGGGGCTTTGGGCATGGTGTGAAGGCTTTCTCATGTTGGGCGGGGATGGGGTGGAGCTAGCCTCAGGTGCTAAAGTCCAGATGTTTTGGACCACCTTCAACATCATAGACTAGGTTGAAATGGCCTCGGTCCAATTATCGGGAAAGAAAGATGTATTATATGCGAAAGTCAAAGGAAAGAACACCATTTAGAGGTTACATTTCATAAATCTTGCCCTGCCAACATTAGAAAGAGAATACTAGTATTTAATAGATTTAAGAGCCCCTTCTATCATGTCCTCATGTAAACTAGAAATTTTATTTCATCCAATTTCCATGTGATACATCATTAATCTAAAAAAAAAAAAAATGCAAAAAATAAAAGTAAGAACAACCACACCAAATCAAAATGAGAAAGAAAAAAAAAAATTTCCATAGCCGGCGAGACCTAAGCTAAACCCACGCCGGCAAGACCCAGGCTAGACCCACAACATAGGCTTGGGNAAAATAAAAGTAAGAATAACCACACAAAATCAAAATGAGAAAGAAAAAAAAAAAATTTCCATAGCCGGCGAGACCTAAGCTAAACCCACGCCGGCAAGACCCAGGCTAGACCCACAACATAGGCTTGGGTTTGGTCGTCGTGACCCACCTCAAAACCTGTTTTTAATGCCTCAAAACTCGATTTTGGATTCAAAACTAAAACATAGATGTGAAAGGTTAATCCTTTGAGGATTTTATCACCCTAAAAGCCGAAAAAGTGATTCACAACGCCGAAGAAGTTAACTCATGGCTGGGTCTAGCTATGACCCAATCATAGGTCACGTCAAACCCATTGGCGTGACCCAGCCGTGATTGACCCACGGTTGGGTGGCTGGGTCTGGCCACCCAGTCGTGGCTGGGTGTATTTTTTGTAGTTTTTTTTTTCTCTTTGAGTTCAAATAAGCTCAAATCTAGTGTATTTTAGTCCAAGTTGTTTTGATGCACTTTTTATGTTTTTGCTTATGTGTCAGTTATTGATTGAAGACTGTAAAAATGAGATTTTAAGGCTTATCCTGATATAAGTTAAACTCAATAGATTTTTATACGATTGGGAATTACGTTATTCAAATACTGAATTTTAGTATTACATCATTAAATTATATGAAGTCATATAGTGATTTATTAAATAACATTATTCTTAAAAAGCAAAGATGATTTCAGTTATTGCCATTAGGGAGGGTGGTCTTAATATAGCTCTATATATCAACAGACGTTTGACAATGTTCTTTGCTTTTGGTTTCTCAAAAGCAACTAACAAACATTAGTGACTCCATAGGATTGGATAGTAATCGATCAATGAAAACGCTAACTGAGTGAGCGGTTTAAGAAAGAAAATAGTCGGTTTAATAAACAAAATTGATAAATACAAAATTTGTGGTTGGTATAAATTACAAATAACTTTCTATGGTACAACAACTAATTTATAGGTCACTTTAATTTGCTTAAATTATAAATCACTCTCTATGCTATAAAAGAAAAACTTTATAGGTCCTCAGGGTAGACCAAAATAACAGTTTAATTCCTAAAATCAAATTCCTTTAAGTAACTTAACAGAATCCATTACTTTGTCATATCATACTGCTATAGTAAATTAACCTAATCTCTTATATTCCAAAATTTTACTCCATGCGTAACCCTTTTTCATTTTCATCTTTTTTGTAATGATTTGAGAGCATTTTGCGAGAATTTGACGGTTACATTTTGTGCAGTGACTAACGAAGATGAAGATGAGAGAGAGTTACACATATAATAAAATTTTGGGGATATAAGATATTAGGTTAATTTACTAGAAAAACAAACAAACAATCTAGTTCTAAAAGTTTCTTTGTCCATCAGATTCCAAACGAGCTACCCCAATATTTTATTCTGGCATGGTAAGACTTTGGAACTAAATACTTGAACCAATCAGTTTTCACTACTGTTAACATGAATCCTGGAAGACTTTCCATGAAAATAGAGAATCAACCTTCGACCAAAAATCTTGAACACTTGCTTCCTTAAACAAGTGTTTGAGAAACAACTAATTCCCACATTGAAAGTACCGTTAATAGAACAACAATTGGGTTCAAACCCATTAAGCTTGAGCTTCAAATGCTTCAATAAATTGAGCCATGGAGATTTTGAGGCCTCGTGGGCATGGCTGCGGCCCTGCAAAGCAACTCAACTTTTTATCATTTTGAAAGACCGCTCTTCAGAGCAAAGCGCACCAACCCAACAGCCAAATTGACGTGAATAATTTTCAGAGTCCATTATCTGAAGAAAAAAGAGAGAAGATTTCATTGGCAGATGTTAAAGATATGAATTAGCTCAATACAAAGATAGGTTACAGCAATGAGTAGTAGTTATGAATTAGCTGTAAAGATCAAGTAGGAGAAGGGTATGTTTACTCTAATTATTTAATAAATCCCTCACAATCACGCTTGAAGCTCTAAATTGCGGTTAGATTAGTAAACAGAAACTGTAAACAACTTAGCATCCCCAATTCTCCCTAATTAGTTTACTCTACTATTATGACAACAAAGCTATTACACCTACTAAGGCAAAGGCAAAGAAACTCTGCATTCACTCATCCTTGATCGCTTTCAGCAACTTCAATACTTGAAGCATAGTAGGCCTATTAGCAGGAACATCAGAGAGGCATACACGAGAAATATGCAGCATTTGAAGCATCATCTGCTTTGAATCAGCATTGAGAACTGCTGGATCAAGAACATCAGCAGACTGCCTTTTATTGATCTTTTGAAACACCCAGCCAACCAGATTCCCACCTTCAATCTCCTTAAAATCAGGCCCAGTTGGCTCTTTCCCAGTCACCAATTCAAGCAAAATCACGCCGAAACTGTAAACATCTCCCCTTGAGGTGGATCTCCCACTCTGCCCATACTCAGGAGGAATATAGCCAAATGTTCCTGCAATATCAGTTGTGACATGAGTCTCACAAGCACTTATCAATCTTGCCAGCCCAAAATCCGCCACCTTCGGTTCGAAGTCTTCGTTGAGTAAGATGTTGCTGGCTTTAATGTCTCTGTGGATGATGTGGGGGACGAATCCATGGTGAAGAAAAGCAAGCCCACGAGCAGCACCAGTTGCAATCTTCAGCCGTTTGTCCCAGTCAAGGACTTCAAGGGCCCCTGTTCGATTTCTCAGCCAAAGATCTAAGCTTCCATTGACCATATATTCATACACAAGGAGCTTCTGCTCGCCGATTGAGCAGTATCCAAGCAACGGGACCAAATTTTGATGCTTTACTTTTCCCAAAGTTTCCATTTCAGCCATAAATTCTCGGTGACCCTGTGTTTTTGCTTCGCTTAGCTTCTTAACTGCAACTGTTTTTCCATTAGGCAAGATTGCCTTGTATACAGTTCCAAAACCTCCATCTCCAATTATGTTTGTCTTGCAGAAATTGTTGGTGGCTTCAAGAATATCAACCAAGGTTAGTCTCAGAAGAGGCTGCTCAAACATGGCTACATTGATGCTCAAAGGTTCCTTCGATCTGCTGCTGCTCAAGAAATAGAGATTTTTATCAAGAAAACTGTTTAGCTTGCTTTCCTCAATCTCCTCGGGATCATTTTGCCTGCATCTTCCAGTTCCAGCAATCCATCTTCGTAGAGCAAAAGCAAAAGTAAGAGCAATGAATACAACTCCTACCACAATCCCAGCAAGTCCCCAGGCATTTAACAGTGCTGATTTCTCCAAGCTTCTAATCTGGCACTCTAAACCCAAAATTCTCCCACACAGATTTTTGTTCCCAGCAAGTGAAATTCTTGATAGGTTCAGACAAACACCAGTTCTGGGTATAGGCCCTTCCAATCTATTTTCTGCCAAATTTAGGAAAAGCAGGTTGCTCAGGCTGCATATTTTCTCAGGTACATGTCCAGAGAGCTGATTCCTGGAAAGATCGAAATACTCAAGTTGCATCAGATTCCCAAGGTCCGGTGGAATATCTCCTGCAAACAAATTGGCATGAAGATCCAAATGTGTCAAGTAGGAAAAATTTCCCAAAGATGGTGGCAACTCCCCTGCAAAGAAATTATTACTCAAATTCATAGTTTCAATCTTCCAGGACATGGAATTGGAAAACAGCTCATCAACCTGACCAGAAAGTCTGTTCTGCTGAACATAAAGCCCCACAAGGTTCATCATGCTCGATAAAGGTGCAGGGAGCTCACTGTTCAGCTCGTTAGAGCTCAAATCTAAGTGGGTCAGCGCTTTCAACTTCCCCAAACTTACGGGAATCGAACCGGATAACCTATTACCGGTCAAATTAAGTTTCACCAAGCTACTCAATCGCCCTAAGCTTCCAGGAATTGTGCCTGTGAGCTGGTTATTTCCAAGATACAATCCTTGAAGCTTGAGGGACTCACTGAATTCCGGTGGAATGGAACCAGTTAGCAAATTCCCTGACAAATCCAAGGTTGTAAGATTTGTCAAGCGAGAGAGGGATCTCGGAATTCTGCCAGAGAGCATATTGTTACTGATCAAAAGGTCCACCACCACCACGCAGCTCCCCAATTCTTCAGGTATTGGGCCGGACAATCTGTTGAAAGACAGATCAAACACCCCATGGTGTTGAACAAAGCTCAAATCAGGCATAGTGGCCTGACGAAAGTACAAGGATGGCTTCGAAGGAATGGCCCCAGATAGGTTATTGTGAGAAAGGACCAGGCATTGCAACTGAGCTAGGTCTACCAGTTTCTCCGGTATAGAGCCAAGCAGAAGGTTGTTTCCAAGGTCCAATGTGGTGAGTGCAGTGCAGTCTCCAAGCTCGGTTGGAATGTTCCCTTCCAGCAGATTCGAGTTCAAATTAAGAACAGAGAGAGCTGTGAGATTCCCAATCTCCTTCGGAATAGTGCCTTTCAACTGATTATTATTGACGACTAGCCTTTCCAAACTAAGAGCTCTGCCAATCTCCAAAGGGAGAGTGCCCTCCAACAGGTTATTCCCAGCAGAAAACTCCATCAAATTTGTGGTATCCCATAGACTCCTAGGAATTATACCCGTAAAGTTATTCGAGTCAAGGTCAAGTACCATCAGTGGAAGCTCAGAAAGGTACTCTGGTATCGAGCCAATGATCTGATTATTCACCAAAACCAACTGGGAAAGATTCCTACACTTAACAAACGTCTTCTCAATCGTCCCCGACAGGAAATTACTATCAAGATCAATCTCCATAAGCGACGCCGCATTACACAACTCCTCCGGTATCGAACCCGTCAACAAATTATTGCTCAAACTAAGGTGCTGGAGCGTAGAGCAATTCCCAATCTCGGGCGGGATTTTCCCCGAGAACCGATTGCTCGAAAGCAAAAGCGACTCCACCATTTCCCACTTCCCAAGCCAGGGAGGCAATGGCCCCGAAAGCTCATTCTTTTCAGCAGAAAACGTCAACGTAGGGAGCTCAGAAAGCTCCTCAGGCAACGAGCCAGATAACGAATTAAAGGAAAGCATCAAAGTTTTCAAGTTCCTACAGTTTCCAAGCTCAGCCGGGACCGACCCATTGAGCTCAGCGTAGACAAGATTTAATATAGTCAAATTCTGCAACTTCCCAATAGACTTTGGGATTGAACACCTTAATGGGTTGTATGAAAGGTCGAGTTTGCTCAGTGATTCTAACTCAGACAATTCCTCGGGCAATGGACCCGTTATAAGACAAGACGGTGAAAAAAAGTTTTCAAGCTTTCGAAGCTCACCAATTTCTTTTGGAAACTGACCAGAAAACATGTTAATGCCAATGTAAAGGCCAGTGAGGTTCTTTAAGTAACCAATTTCGGGTGGGATTGTACCAGAAAAGGAATTGTTTGATATGTCCATGGAGGTTAAAGACGGAAGCTTTGTGAAAAGTGTTAGTGGGAGAGAACCTGAGAGGAGGTTGTTTCCAATGTCCAAGAACTGGAGCCGTGTCAAGTTCCCGATCCGGGTCGGGACGTTTCCAGTGAGAGCGTTGCCGGAGAGGTCCAAGGTTCGGAGCTTGTTCAGTTCTCCGAGCTGTTCTGGGATTTTGCCGGTGAGAGAGTTCAGGCCGAGTTTGAGAGTCTGCAACTGCGTTAGCTCAAAGAGTTGGACCGGGATCTCCCCAGACAACTCGTTGTCGCCCAGAGAAAGCTCTTTCAAGCTTTGAAGACTGGATATCTGAGGTGGAATTTGGCCATAGAGAGAGTTGGAAGAGAGGTCGAGGGAAATGAGGCCGGGGAGAGAGAACAGAGAGGGAGACAGTGGGCCTTTGAGAAACTGCGCTGGGAGGGCGAGTTGGGTGACTCGGCCGAGTTGGCAAGAGACACCGACCCAGCGGCAGTGTGGAGTTGCTTGGTTCCACTGGGAAAGAACATGCGGGTTTTCAAGTGAGCTTTTGAAGGAAAGGAGAGCTTTTCTTTCTGGGTTTTGCTCGTCTGAAACGGCCATGAAGAGTAGGTGAAGCACAAAAAGAGTGAAAATTTGAAGCTTCACCGCCATAGCTGCTAGGCGCTGTTACAGTAAGAAGATGGCAAAGGTTACATAAAACCGGACTCTGACTAGAGCAAAAGAAGATGGCAAGGGTTACATAAAAAGGTCCTTCATAAATACAGAGGGATTGAGGTTGGGAAGTTTGAAAGCCATAGATGATAGTGGGTGAGCTCTCAGAGAGAGAGAGAGAAGGAGGCGTACTGCGCCAAAAGCCAAAATAAGTTATATGTGTCAGAGAACGGCACGCAGGTCACGTGACTTTTAGGCATTTGTAACGGCAAACTCTGTTTTTATTTGCATAGAAACCCCCGTAGGCCTTGATATTTCCTTTTGTTATTTATCCTTCGAGCCCAAACTCCTCTCAGAAAACCCGGCTTTTGTCCTCCATATAAATATATATATATTGTTTGTCTATATTATATTGCTTTGTTCTTTTTCATCCTTTTTTCTTTTTGTTGGTGCTTTCATGAATATTTTTTTTTTTTGTCTTTGGTGGGTTTTTAATTTTGGCACTATGCATGGCTGTAGTTGCATGGTTGAGTAGAGTCTACAAATTCTAGCTTTATTTATGACTGTTTTGGCAATGGATCGGAGAAAGTGAATTATTACTGTAGTAAATTTGATTGATGTGAAAAAAAAAAAAGAATATTTTATATAAAAAAATAAAATTTTTTATTTTGTAGTGATTTTTTTATTTGAAAAATGATAAGAAATATTGATGTGATATAAAAAAGTACAAATATTAGAATTGATTTTAAAAATTTATTTTGATACTTTACTAAGTAAGTTCAATCCGATCTCTTGATAAACATAAACTATATGTTTTATTTTCTACTACTTTTTCTCACAATATAATATAGATAACAAGAATCTTGTGGCACTAAAGAACGAAGATTCTATAGTGGGACTGGAGAATTCCTTCCGCTACATTTTCTTTTTTTAATTAATTTATTTTCGTGCCAATCTAGTCAAAAGCCAGCAGCACGGCCTGGCTTCGTGGTCCGTCGAATATGTACTACGTACGGTGGCGATATCCATACTTTGTTTTTTTTATTCTGATGTGGTCCCAAATAAAATAGATGATTCGGGTCGTAAATGCAATTAAAAAAGAATAGAGGGACGAGGGTTGAAAAAGTAAAACTAAACCAACCTTTTTCTGAATCTCTGATGTTAAAATTCAGCGTGAGTTGTGTGATAGTTCTTGGGGGAGAAATGAGTAATGGGAAAGACTTTATGCTGGCCGACTGGCCGTCTACACAGGTACGGTGCAACCAGCTTATTATTGACAACATTTATCCAGTTTTTTTTTATTATTTTAATTTTAATTTGTATAACACTTGTTTCAAAATTAAAAATAAATAAAAATAGCAAAACAATCAAAATTATTTTTAATTTCATGTCATTTTCTTTGAAATCAAATATGAATACCAATCTTTGTTCTCTCAAAATAAAATGATAATGATGCCTATGTTTGGAAGAAAAAAATAAGATTCCGGATTTTGTTTTCATCAAAAAAGTTTGTAAGATTAGGAAAATGTTAAGGTCACAATACAAACTTAACTCAGGGCCAATTTCTTTCTTATGTATTATTTAATAAAAATAAATAAATTTTTAGCCAAATCAATCGTTTTTCCTCAAATTTTGATTCTAAAAATTTGAGAAAAAAGACAATTTATTTGGTTTAAAATTTAAATTTTTTTATTTTTTAATAATACGTAAAAAAAAATTAATTATAAATTAAATTTATGTTGTAGTCGTATTAAACCTCAGGAAATTAATAATAAGAGGAACACGTGAGATGGAGAGATTCACAAAATTGTGTATGAATCAATAAAATAAAATAGGCTCATGTCACTTGTATGGGTTGATAATTAGTAGCAATAATTTTTTCCGACAAAATCCAAAATTTGTTGTATTCTTGATCCGATTTGATGGCGGATTGGGGGACCCCCCCTACGATGGGTTGTAGGATGGAAATATGAATGGGCCCCAGGAATTTCCTAGGACTCCCAGTCACAGTCCAAGATCCAGATTTTGAGACCAGGAGTTGGGAATTGACGAAAATGCCCATCAGGGACAGCGCTGGAATCGAAGCGAATCTGCAAACTGATACCTGCATGGGAGGCTGGAGCTCCCTTGGTGGAGGGTTGTTTTCGTTATTATGATCATATACACATTTTGAGACGCGACGGCTAACTGGCTAAGGCCTTCAGGCTTCAGCTGTGAGCTGTCCCTTCACCGGGCTTCAGCTTGTGAGCTGTGAGCCTGTGAGCTGTCCCTTCACCGGGAAGCATTTTATTTTTGTACATATAAGATTTTATTTTTTTATTATTTTTTTTAGAGTTGTTTTAATGATTTATATAAAAAATTTAAAATTAAATATAAAATTGTTAAAAAAAGTGAAAAAAAAAAATTTATTATAATTTTATTGCACAACACTTAATACAAATTACTATTGACATTATAAACCGCACTTTATTTCACTTTTATCTTATTGAGCTTGCAAGACAATGTTAAATTTTATTTTTTTTTTCCTAGCCCAGCCTCTTTCAATTTTCCCAGGTATTAGGTTTAATTTTATTGAAAAATGTTGAGGTTTGAGAAAAGAAAGAATAAATTGAAGGAAATTTAAAAATAGACAAAAATACAAACAAACTTTCTAGGGTTAATATTAGATATATTTTTCCTTTATTTATTATATCCAACTCAAAGTTGATAACTAAATATTTAGGAGAAACTTCATTTTAGATTCATGAATTACTGTGCATTGTGAGAAAAACCCCCAAAATTCAAAAACTATCACTTTACACTACTAAACTTTCAATTTCAATTAATTTATCTCATTCATTAGTTTTAGCCATTAACTTATAACGAAAATTACTAAAAATACCAAATTACCATTCGATTTTTTTTTTTTTTTTTTCATTTGAAAATAAAAGGCAAATTTGGAAATTTTATAAAAAGAATTAGGGGTACGAATGTTATTTTATCACTTTTAACGCTTCAAATTTGACGGATGAGATACATTGAATCAAATTGAAAGTTCAAGTGGTGAAATTGAAAGTTTTTTAAATTTAAAAAATTTTCTTAAAATACGTGATAATTCAAATGTGTTAAGTGAAGTATTCCAAATATTTATGTGAGATATATTTGTTATGAACATATACCAATATTTGTCTCTTCATTATTAGTTCTACTTGTTTTACTAAATTATTGGTACAATAATATGTAGTCAACAAATGTGGTCAATATTCTTGTACAAATTAAAGAAGCTTCCGACCGTCGTTTAGCGAAAGATTCTCACGGCTTCACGGGCTCTGCAACTTTGCGACACAACAAAAAAAAACCCAGAGTATAATTGAGAAGAAGAATAATAAATTAATAATAGAAGGTCAATTATAGTATTACCAGTACCTGCGACAGAAAATTCATTATTCATGGTAAACAGGGTTGCTCACTTCAAACTGAAAACCTCTTGTTTACTCTCATTTTTACTCTAATGACTGAAATGTCATATGCTAAAGATCCAACGGCAGTTTTATGGCCACGTGTCTAAGAACGTGAAATTACGCTTATTATCCTTAACAGAACCAAAAAAAAAAAAAAAAGGGAAAAAAATACACTTACTCTCTCAAATTGACATTACATTTGCATTTACTTCCTAAAAGAAGAATTTGATCGAGATGGTTGAACCATTCATATGGGTTGAATGGTTATGGTTTGTCACCCTAAATAAAAACTTTAGTGGTAGTTGAACTGTCCCAAAGTAGTTTGGTCACTCTTGTAATCTTGGAGGTCAGTTTGGCCAAACCACCGTCTTGGATCGTCACCTTAAAATTTTTTTTGGAGTGGTTAGCTATTCTCTAAACTTTTCATTTTAAGGATAATTTGAGCATTGTAAATAAAAAAATTTGCACGTATAAGTAATTTGTACAAGTTTCCGTCCATTTCTAAGGACAAATGCTGTGAAAATTGAAAAGAGATGGTAATTTAAGGAGATCAAGTGTCATGAATAATAGTTTGGAAAGCTATGCATATTACATAATGGAATAGAGAAGAGACAAAATACAAGATTTTGAATGGAGGTGAGCCGCTTCCCTAAATTTGGATTAAGAGTGTTAGAAAAGTTATTTTAGTTTGTAATCATAGTCACCTTTGGATTTTGTTATGGGAAATCTAGTCACATCTTACTTATAATGAAAGAGAATAATTGCACAATAATTGTGTGGTTAAGACAAGTAAGATATCACTCATTAGGCAATATGTGAAAGTATATATGTTGTTATAATGAGAAAGTTTAATATATGCTTAAAAAAAAAGTTTAACATGTAGATGCACGCACACAAACTCTAAAAAATCTATGGTTGTGACTGGCCTCTTAGCTTTCGGGTTAAGAAAGATGAGTTTCGGCATTGAGTTTTCTACTCTTAGGGGCCAAATAATATGAACTACTTATACATTGAGTTGAGTCTGTCTAGAACATATCTGTGGTTACAATTGAAAATGACATCTTTCTTCTTCTTTTTTTTTTTTTTCACTAAAATGCTAATTTTTGGTTCAAGACCTTCTAATTATTATATAAGTAATAATACTCTTTATATTTATTTATTATACCAAATTTACACTCATGTCGACGTGATTATTTTAAGTGGTTGACATAAAAAGTCACTTAAAAACACTACTTGGTGTGAAATGAGATAATAAATTAGTGTTAAAAATAGCAGTAATCTTATATTGTAGATCTAAGTACAACTTAATTTGAGTCATTGTTAGTTTTACTTTTTTTTCTTCTAATTATTGTTAGTTTTACTTAATAGAGATTAATTGAGAATCTATATTGTAATGAGTTTGAAATTATATTTAATTGAAATTTATTAGTGTGGCATTGACTTAAATAAGACGCATGTCACAATTTTATTGCCTTTGAGGTGTCACACTACTAGAATATGTTAATTTAGTAGATAAAATTTGACAGGGAATGTTAAGAATTTTTCTGATTCTAGGTAGATTTTGAAAATGAAAAAAAGAAACTGGTGTTTTTTCATACCTTACAACCTCTTTGCATTTTTTTTTTAGTTTAAATTTAAACCTAAAATCAAAATTTAAGATTGAGGTAATTTCATTTAGTCCCCTAAAATATTGCATCTTTTGCAAACATCCATTTAATGTTTAAAGTTTTTTATTTTGGTGTATTGAACTTTCATTTCGTTTTAGTTATTCTATTCCATTAGATATTAGGGTTAAATGAGACCGTGAAAATGATAAAAAGATCTTTATACTCTTAAAAGTTTACACCCTTCTATTAAGATTTAACAAAAATTCTAACGGAGGGTGATAATTAAAATAAAATAAAATTTTAATATATTAAAGTAAGAGAATTTAAACATTAAATTAGTGTTTATAAAAAACAATATTTCATTGGTTAAGTGAAGTTACATTTAAGATTTAGTAATTCCTTTTTAAAGTAATCATCACACATCTTTACTCATTGCTCGACCGTATTGATCAGCATAACATGGGCCGGCCGCTAGCTGGTCCTCAAAAAATTAAATTCAGATGGTAATAATTACTTCGTTCGGCACAAGAACCGGAAATAAAATCCGTGCATGAGTCATTTGAAATTAAAAAAAAAAATTATATATATAGAAGTAACAGTAAAAAATAAAAAGAAGTAAATACGAGACGTAATCCCTTTTCTTGAATTTTAAATTGTATGGAATGGGTTGAACAAATTTAAAAAATGATGCAATTAAGATCTTAAATTAATTATTTATAATAATTTTCCAATTTTCTAAGGGCAAATTATAGGCCTGAAATAATGAGTTAATGATGGCGGGTATTAATTTGGTTACAATCGTACGATGGATAGTAAGTATGTAATGACGCACCGCATTTATTATTGATGGCCTGAATTTATGTAAAATCAATGGCACCCGAATAAATAAAGAAGAAATTAATTTATGTCTGGTCTAGAGGATGAAAGTCTTCAGTAAATTACTTCATTGTATGTTTTTTTTTTTTTTTTAAATAATATATAAAAATATGAAAAATGTTAAAAGTTCTTTTCATAGTGTTCTCCTAGCGTTCTTTTAGTCTTATGTAAAACATGATTTAAGAAAAAATAAAATTATAGTAGCCTCAGCCACCCGTGTTTTTAGGCATTAACATCAAATTTGAGACATTACCACCAAAATTGAGGCATTAGCACTAAAAGTGAGACATTAACACTAAATTTAGAATGATCAAATTCATTTTAGATGATACCATCTTTAAAGGATTAACCTTCCATCCTTAGGTTTTAGTTTTGAATCCAAAAACAAGTTTTAAAGAATTAAAACCTAAATATTAACTCATAAAAATTAATATGTTGGAAAAAAAGGGTACTACAATTTTATTTTTTCTTAAATCATGTTCTACGTAAGACTGTGAGAACACTATGGGGAGAACTCCTAGCAAACTCCATTTTTTCCTACGTGGCATTTAAAAAAAAAAAAAAATTGAATTCAAAACACTAAAATTGAATTGAATTTTGTTTTTGTTTTTTTGTTTTTAAATGACACGTAGAAGAAAAGTTGAGTCTTTGTTGGGTCTATGCTGTGACTTTAACATTGTTCTTAAAACAATTAAGGTAAATATCTTATAAATCCTTGAGTCAACGCAACAAAACTGAGAACTCTATAAGTTTTTTCTTTAAATTTTTACTTTCTAGGTTAATCGAAAAGACAAATAAATCCCCACCGTTATATTTTCCCTAATTTGTAGTAAAAAAAAAAACGCACCGTTTTAATAAAATAATTTTCAGTCCTAGTTTTTTATCTTATTAAAACTCACCGTTTTGATATGCAGTGAGCAACATTTGGACTTGGGGGTTTTATTTCCTTACCCCCAAATCACCATTGTTCTCCATAACCTACTCAAGACCAACATACAAAATAGACGACAGAAGCAAACATCAACGGCGTCCAAACCTCGGTGTTCAAATACACAGCAAAACGAGACCCTAGCCAGAGCATTGCGATGACGTTCAGTTTGTAGGCCATGAGTTTTGGCTGTCATGGTTTCGAACGCTGTCGATGTCTACTTCTGCCATCGATTTCGTTTGGGTGGCTCTTGCGTGGGTGATGGAGCACGATGGTGATTTGGGGTTTTCAAAATAAAACCCCCAAGTTGTGATGCTCACTGTTTTTGCATCAGATCAAAATGGTGAGTTTTGATCTTACGTGTCCACTGCATACACGTAAGATAAAAAAACTGGATTGACATGACTTGTATCAAAATTGAAAATGGTGCGTTTTGTTTAAAACTAACGAGCATTAAAAAACTGGAGAAAATATAACGGTGAAGATTTATTTATCTTTTCGATTAACCAAGTTCTAGCGTGTTGACTGATTTATAAGATATTTATCGAAATAATTAACCATGCCTCACATTTATGTCTATCAACGGCAGGAAATGAAAACCTGCATGCAAACGGCTCAAAGACGTCAGCTATTATGTACCAAAAAGAAAAAAATGCATTAATGGGTTTTTTTAGGTTTGTTAAGTCATAGATGCGTGCACGCCGAGCTGATTAAATGGGGAAAATTAATTAAATTTTTTTTAAAAAAATAATAATGGGATTCTTGAATTAAAAAAAAAAAAAAAAAGGAAGATTGCGAAAGATTGTGAAATGACTGGGCGTGAGTAAAAGTAAATTTGGCAGTGACTGGGGCATCTCTGAAACTCTATCTCTCATGGTGTAAAATTGGGGTATCTTTAAAGGGAAAGTGCAGCTACGAAAGCTGGCAGTAGACATGCAGGAGGGGGTGAGATTCCTCCTCCATTCTCTTCTCTGTTTGCTGATGCATTGCTCTCTGGCGTCTGCAGTCTGCAGTCTGCTGATGGGTTGGTTGGATTGATCCAAGACGAATTGTTGGTTTCTTGGGCAAACTGAAACAGTAGTAGTTCTCATCTTCCCAAATGTTTTAGCTATTCTCACTTCCTCTTTCTCATTATTCAATTCAACATATATTTTTATTTCTTATTTTCTATTATTCTAAATTATTTATTTTATATGTTTTAGGGTTTACTCTTTTTTTTTTTAAATACCCTTCTATTATGTTCATCTTGATGACACCCCTTTTGCAACCTCTAATTACCATGAAACACATCATCAATTTAAGAAAAATGCAAAAAATAAAAGTGAGAACAATCACACCAAATTAGAGAAAAAAAAAACTTTTTTTTTAATGCATCAAAACTCATTTTTAATGTCTTAAAACCCGTTTCAAATACCTCAAAACTCGCCTATAGATTCAAAACTAAAACCTAGAGGTGGAAGGTTAATCATTTTTAGGGATTTTATCATCTTAAAATCTTGTGTATTTTAGTCCAAGTTATTTTTGTGTACTTTATATATTTTTGCTTATGTATCTGTTATTGATTAGGGGTTGTAAGAGGGATGTTATTAGGATGGTCTTGATAAAAGGTTCTCTTTTTTTTTTGCCTACTACTTATTTTCTCTCTATAAATAAAGAACTATGTAATATAATTCAATATAAAAAAAATTATACAATGTAACTCATTATATGTTTTCGATCTCTTTTCTCTATTTCTTCAATATATTTAATAGGGCCAGATGAGAGACAAATTATATCTATTTTACCTGGTCGTTAAGAACCACACATGAAGGCCTAGATGGCATTGTAAACCTAGTAACCACTCTTACTGCATGGATTTTCAAATGTCCCAAACACAACCTTAAGAGATTGTTTGGCAAAACAGGAAAAATGGGCTTGTATTGGTCGGGGTGAATCAGAATATGGAATATGCATTTTGGGGCCTTAGTGGCCCAAAAACATAAATAGAAAATATAGCGCAAGCCCAAACTCCACTTGGCCTTAAGGGGCTCAAAAGTACTAGGAAGGGAATTTTTAAGAGAAATTATACCACATGTTGTCTTGCCGTAGGCCCGATTCTATCTAAATCCATGGATTGCTCAATTCTTTTTTATTTTTTGAATTGCTCAATTCTTTTTTATTGACACCCGGGTAAGGCTCTATTCGAGATGAGTCGAACCGGGTATTTGGTGGCCCGTAGCCAAACTCCGCTTGACAACTAGGAAAAATTTGTTACTATTGTAATTAATTTAGTTTTAGGGTTTTTATTTTATTTTATTAATGGTTTGAGGGGTATGTGGTCTTCTCTCTTCTTCTTCTTCTTCTTCTTCTTCTTCTTCTTCTTCTTCCTTTTTATTTTTATTTTTAATATTTATTTATTAAAGAGAACACATGTCACCTTTTGATTGAGTATAATGTGGCACACTCTTAGAAATTTATCAGAAGGGAGACAAAAATATGTATTTGATAACAAATTGAAACTTTAGGGGGAGTGATTTGATATAAAGTCAAACTTCAGGGACCTTAGAAACATATTTTTGATAACAATATTGCCAAACTTTTTGTGGGAATTACTTTCTTAACAACCAATTAATGCAGCTTATGAAAACTAATTTTGATATATATATATATATATATGCGTAAAATGAAAAGGGAAAAAGCTAATAACACTAGAAATAGCAATGTGCCAATGTCTGTGATGAAATTCTAATTCTACGCCCAATAGAACCCACACGTGGCTATTTTGATCAGAAAAGGAGGGAGTGTCTTATCAAAAGTGAGAGACACGTGTCAAACGTAAGATTTTCCATTAATTTATGCCGATAATGATTAAGGCAATGAAGGCATGCCAGTGATTAGTCATGAAGGAATAAGGGAAAAAAGGTTTGCATCTTGATATATAGCTAATAATTTCATTCTATTCTTTCAAACTCAAATACGTGTCAAGCAGAGAGGGGTTTACTGATATTCCATGCAGACATTTTTACACGTGCATGCTGCTTTGGATATATATCATGATCATACTGCAACTATTACTCTATTAGCAATATTAATTGTCGAATATCTTACAACTGCTATTTAATAGTACTCGTGGCACTCTAGATTTTATCACTTCATATAATCTATATAATTAAGAATCCTAAAAAAAATTAACGAAAAAAAAGGGTGGAGGTTGGAGATCAAATTACAACAAGTTATACTTACATAACTTTTGTAGTAAACCTGAATTATATGCAACAAAAGACCTGTTTATTTCCTACTACTGTAGCTCTATAACTTTGGCCAATTTTCTATCAAGCTTCCTCCCCAAACCAAAACACTGGTAGCCAAAGGTTTGGTTTGTGTAGTTTAATAAACTTTAGAAGATGTTAGAGAATGAAGACAGCCTCAGCCCCAAGGTCTTTTGAAAATCGTAGGTTATGATGCTTATATAGTCCCAAGGAAAACTTAAATTTAAGTTGTAAGTCGGTTCAAGAATAACACTATTTGAGGCTATGATGTTTGAATATGGTTTGAAGTAAAAAACAAACTATGGCGCAGTTGGTCCTCTAGTAACTTATTCTTTGTCATCAGCTCAGATAACATCACGCGGTATGATCATTGTCAAGGTCGTCAACCCAGTGAAAAAACGTGCAATGTGTTCCACTTTCATCTCTAAATTTAGGGCACCCAAAATAGCGTCAACCCGGGTTTTTCATACTCCATGTGGCCCGTAGCGGACATGGCAATCCACATAAGCATACACGCATCTCTTGGTGTCCATGGCTGGAAGCAGTTGATGAACGTTCTAATATCTGCAACCATAGAACCACGAGCATGACAAAATGTATGATTATTCAATTAAATATCGTTAATTATGTGTGGTTCAATTAAATATCAAGTGTGTTATGTATGGTTCAATTAAATGTTGGGAGTCCTCTCTACGGTTTTCTCTGGTTTTCTGAGAAGGCTGTGGGTGAGGGTTGGGAAAAAACGATCGCAGTAAAAGATGAACAGGTTACAAGGAAGTGCCACGCTCTCAGAAGGAGAACAACTGGGCATAGATGTGGAGGATTTTGAAGTGGCCAAAGCTCAACAGCAGGAAAACAATTGTTTGATTGGAAAAATTTGGGCTAACAAACGAGTGAACAAAGAAGGTTTCATCAATGTATTCAAACGGATTTGGCGAACGGAAAAAGAAGTCACTTTCAGGGAGATCCAACCCAATGTGTGGCTGTTCGAATTCAGTCAAGAGGCAGACAATTGGAAGGTTATGGAGGGCCGTCCGTGGTCTTTTGATCGATTCCTTATTGCTTTATCAGATTTTGACGGAAGCATTCCCTCCTCCCAGTGGAATTTTTTGACATCGCCTTTTTGGATTCAAATTCACGATTTGCCGTTGATTTGTATGACAAAAACGATCGGGAGTAAGATTGGAAACTCTCTGGGAGTTCTGGAGGCTGTGGACATTGCAGGAGAGGGAGTAGAGTGGGGAAGTGTGATGCGCATCAGAGTAATAATTGACATACAAAAACCATTGGAGAGGGGGAGGTCCCTCACCATAGTAGGGAAGGCACATTGGGTGAATTTCAAATATGAAAATCTACTAGTATTTTGCTTTAACTGCGGTAGGATTGTCCACGGCGAGAATGGTTGCCCAACCCGAACTTACCCAGACCAAAAGAAGGATTGGAGTGTGTGGCTAAGGGCAGAAAAACCCAGAAAACAGGGGTCAAACAGTGGAATTGGATGGGTGCCGTCGAATTTTCTTCAGGCGAAATTTTTCGGTACACGGGCAGGCGGCGGCAGAAATTCAAAGGAGCTGGAAGAGAACGTGATTAGAGGAAACCCTAAGCCTAATCAGCACCCTTCTAAGGTAAGTACAAACTCTCTTTCCCAAACAAGTTTAACCTTGCCGAAAATCGCAGTGCATGAAATAACTGCAGAAAATATTGGGTATTTGGGGTTAACGGGCAGAGAGGGATTTGTTGGGGACTCACAAGGAAAGAAAAATCAGAGTAATGAGAGGGGAAAGTCGCTGCAGTTAAGGGATCCGAGTCAGTTCCAATGGGTTCAAAAAGGTGTAACCGGGTCAATAAATAATGGCCCAAATATAGAAGGAAAACCGGCTGATGTTATGGGGGCCCAAAGTGCGGAAAAGAGTGACTGTACGAGCTTGAGTGGTGGGGAAAAGAAACACGGGCCCTGCTTAAAAGAAATCTTAACGGGCAATTTGGGCCAAGTGGCGGCCTCGGATATCACTTTTTCTATACAAACGGACAGCAGGCATTGTCACACGTCAATGAAGAAGGATGTCGCTGCTGCTAGTCAGAGTGGAAAAAGTATGGGTCAGCCAGCTATTGCAGAGGAACACGTCACTCCTAGAGAGGAGGAGGAGGAAATGAAATCTAAAAAGCAAAAAGTGGGGTTTTTAAAGGAAAACAACAGTGACGACATGGGGGCATTTTCTAAAGGAAAAGAGGAAAAATATAATATCTACCAAGAACAAAATGAAAATATTCCAAAAGTTTGGCAGAGGGCTGTACGAAGTAAGGAGGATGGAGTAGAGTCAGATGGCCAACTTCATACACTGCTGGGAAAGAGGAAAGGGGACTCAGAAATGTTGTCTGGTGATGATTTTAGACACGTGAAAATTCATAAGTGGGAAGATTATTTAGAGGCGGAGTCTGACAATGAAGAAGAGAAGGCGGAGGCTGCTTTGCAGCCCCGCCAACAACCATGAGCCTAATTAGTTGGAACTGCCGGGGGCTTGGGAACCTCCGGACAGTTCGCGATCTTTGCCAGTTGGTAAAGGAGAAGAGACCCAACTTTTTGTTTCTCATGGAAACAAAAAGGAATAAAATAAAGATGGAAGTGATCCGGAATCAGCTTGGCTATGTTGGCATGTTTGTAGTGGACCCAGTGGGTAAGAGTGGCGGTTTAGCATTGCTATGGAGAGAGGTCGACGAATTAGAGATACAAAATTATTCTCGCCGCCACATAAATGCAATAGTAACAAACACTGCTACGGGTGTTCAGTGGAAACTCACCGGATTTTACGGCCATCCAGAATGGAATAAAAGAAGAGAATCTTGGGAATTATTGAAACACTTGCAATCTTATTCACCTTTGGCGTGGCTCTGCATAGGAGATTTTAATGAAATTGTGGACCAAAGTGAGAAATGGGGTGCCAATCCACGACGAGAAGGGCAAATGGATTTATTTCGGACAGCTTTGGAGCAATGCAATCTTAGTGATCTTGGATATAAGGGAGCTAAATTCACTTGGACCAACTATCAACCGGATGGTAATTTTGTCAAAGTACGCCTAGACCGAGCTGTGGCAAATTCTCAATGGTGTTGTTTGTTTGAAGGAGCTAGTGTGCAAGTTTTAGCGGTACGATCCTCTGATCATAAACCTTTGTTGCTAAATTGGGAGAACAATGGGCAAGGAAATGACAAAGGTAAACGGGGTTTTAAATTTAAAATGAGCTGGACATTGGATGAGGAATACCAAAAGGTTGTAGAAGAAGCATGGAACAAGGTGCCAAATGATGATGCACGGTCAAAGCTAGTTCAGTGCCGAACCTTTTTAATGAGTTGGAGTAGAGGAAAGTTTGGCAACAATACTGCTCTTATCAAACAGAAAACGCAAGAACTAGAGTTGTTACAAAGAAGCGAAAGCCCTGAAAACAATGCAGAAATAAAAGCCTTACAAGGAGAAATTGAGAAGCTGTTGGAACAGGAGGATTTACGTTGGAAGTAACGAGCGAAGCAAAACTGGTATAAAAATGGAGATCGAAATACTCAATATTTTCATGCTTGGGCAAACCAACGTCGAAGAACAAACCGTATTCAAAGAATCCGTGATACAGCAGGTCAGGAATGGCAGACTTATAGCGATATCCCAAGAGTTTTTTTGGAACACTTTCAGGAATTGTTCACAACGGGAGATACAGTTGGGCTTGAGGAGTGTTTAGCAGGTATGGAGAATCGTGTGACGACAGAGATGAACCAGGCTTTGGGATGTGCATTCACTGAAATAGAGGTTGATGAAGCTTTGCAGCAGATGCAGCCTATGAAATCACCAGGACCTGACGGATTTAGTGCTGGATTCTTCCAACGATCATGGACCATAGTCAGAAATGAGGTATGTAAAACTGCACTTGAATTTTTGAATTATGGAATTTTTGATAACACTTTGAATGAAACATATATTGCTTTGATTCCAAAAATGAAAAGTCCGGTCAGTGTTACTGATTTCCGGCCAATAAGTCTGTGTAATGTATTGTATAAGATTATTGCAAAAATGTTGGCAAACCGGTTGAAAACAGTTTTACCTCACATTATATCCTTTAACCAAAGTGCATTTATTCCGGGTAGGCACATAACTGATAACATTATAGTGGCTTTTGAGGCATTTCATACCATGGCTACTCGGTTAAAGGGGAAACAGGGGTTCATGGCGTTAAAGTTAGATATGAGCAAAGCATATGACCGGGTGGAGTGGAATTTTTTAGAAGCCATTATGAGGAAAATTGGTTTTTCAGAACAATGGATCCGCCTGGTCATGAAATGTGTCCAAACTGTCAATTATTCGATTTTGATAAATGGGAAACCTTAAGAAAATATTCGTCCTACAAGGGGGATTAGACAAGGGGACCCATTATCCCCATATCTTTTCCTACTTTGTGCGGAAGGATTGAGTCACCTGTTACATAAGGCAGAACAAGAGCGCCATATTACAGGTCTGGCTATTGCCAGAAGAGGACCTAAGATTAACCATCTCTTCTTTGCAGATGATAGTGTTCTCTTTTGCAAGGCCAGTGTGCAAGAATGGGAAAAGATCCAAAAAATTCTGGAGTTATATGAAAGGGCTTCAGGACAAAAATTAAACAGGGAGAAGACCTCGTTATTTTTTAGCAAGAACACACCACAAGTAGTGAAGGAACTTCTAGGCAACTTGGTGGGGGTGACCCCAACCAATTGTTTTGAGAAGTATTTAGGATTACCATCAATGGTGGGAAAGTCCCGAATGGCATCCTTTTCCTCTATAAAAGGGCGCATTTGGGAAAGAATAAACGGGTGGAAAGAGAAGTTTCTGTCTCATGCAGGGAAAGAAGTATTATTAAAGTCAATGCTACAGGCTATTCCAACTTACACCATGAGTGTGTTCAAACTGCCAAAAGCTCTGTGCCAGGGGATTAACGCTTTGTTTTCTAAATTCTGGTGGGGCCATCAAAAAAATGATTCAAAGATCGCTTGGTTAAAGTGGAGTAAGATGGGCTTGGCAAAAAAACGAGGGGGTCTGGGTTATAGAGATTTGGAGCCTTTCAATTTGGCGTTGTTAGNNAGCTTTGGAGCAATGCAATCTTAGTGATCTTGGATATAAGGGAGCTAAATTCACTTGGACCAACTGTCAACCGGATGGTAATTTTGTCAAAGTACGCCTAGACCGAGCTGTGGCGAATTCTCAATGGTGTTGTTTGTTTGAAGGAGCTAGTGTGCAAGTTTTAGCGGCACGATCCTCTGATCATAAACCTTTGTTGCTAAATTGGGAGAACAATGGGCAAGGAAATGACAAAGGTAAACGGGGTTTTAAATTTGAAATGAGCTGGACATTGGATGAGGAGTACCAAAAGGTTGTAGAAGAAGCATGGAACAAGGTGCCAAATGATGATGCGCGGTCAAAGCTAGTTCAGTGCCGAACCTTTTTAATGAGTTGGAGTAGAGGAAAGTTTGGCAACAATACTGCTCTTATCAAACAGAAAACGCAAGAACTAGAGTTGTTACAAAGAAGCGAAAGCCCTGAAAACAATGCAGAAATAAAAGCCTTACAAGGAGAAATTGAGAAGCTGTTGGAACAGGAGGATTTACGTTGGAAGCAACGAGCGAAGCAAAACTAGTATAAAAATGGAGATCGAAATACTCAATATTTTCATGCTTGGGCAAACCAACATCGAAGAACAAACCGTATTCAAAGAATCCGTGATACAGCAGGTCGGGAATGGCAGACTTATAGCGATATCACAAGAGTTTTTTTGGAACACTTTCAGGAATTGTTCACAACGGGAGATACAGTTGGGCTTGAGGAGTGTTTAGCAGGTATGGAGAATCGTGTGACGACAGAGATGAACCAGGCTTTGGGACGTGCATTCACTGAAATAGAGGTTGATGAAGCTTTGCAGCAGATGCAGCCTATGAAATCACCAGGACCTGACGGATTTAGTGCTGGATTCTTCCAACGATCATGGACCATAGTCAGAAATGAGGTATGTAAAACTGCACTTGAATTTTTGAATTATGGAATTTTTTATAACACTTTGAATGAAACATATATTGCTTTGATTCCAAAAATGAAAAGTCCGGTCAGTGTTACTGATTTCCGGCCAATAAGTCTGTGTAATGTATTGTATAAGATTATTGCAAAAATGTTGGCAAACCGGTTGAAAACAATTTTACCTCACATTATATCCTTTAACCAAAGTGCATTTATTCCGGGTAGGCACATAACTGATAACATTATAGTGGCTTTTAAGGCATTTCATACCATGGCTACTCGGTTAAAGGGGAAACAGGGGTTCATGGCGTTAAAGTTAGATATGAGCAAAGCATATGACCGGGTGGAGTGGAATTTTTTAGAAGCCATTATGAGGAAAATTGGTTTTTCAGAACAATGGATCCGCCTGGTCATGAAATGTGTCCAAACTGTCAATTATTCGATTTTGATAAATGGGAAACCTTACGAAAATATTCGTCCTACAAGGGGGATTAGACAAGGGGACCCATTATCCCCATATCTTTTCCTACTTTGTGCGGAAGGATTGAGTCACCTGTTACATAAGGCAGAACAAGAGCGCCATATTACAAGTCTGGCTATTGCCAGAAGAGGACCTAAGATCAACCATCTCTTCTTTGCAGATGATAGTGTTCTCTTTTGCAAGGCCAGTGTGCAAGAATGGGAAAAGATCCAAAAAATTCTGGAGTTATATGAAAGGGCTTCAGGACAAAAATTAAACAGGGAGAAGACCTCGTTATTTTTTAGCAAGAACACACCACAGGTAGTGAAGGAACTTCTAGGCAACTTGGTGGGGGTGACCCCAACCAATTGTTTTGAGAAGAATTTAGGATTACCATCAATGGTGGGAAAGTCCCGAATGACATCCTTTTCCTCTATAAAAGGGCGCATTTGGGAAAGAATAAACGGGTGGAAAGAGAAGTTTCTGTCTCATGCAGGGAAAGAAGTATTATTAAAGTCAGTGCTACAGGCTATTCCAACTTACACCATGAGTGTGTTCAAACTGCCAAAAGCTCTGTGCCAGGGGATTAACGCTTTGTTTTCTAAATTCTGGTGGGGCCATCAAAAAAATGATTCAAAGATCGCTTGGTTAAAGTGGAGTAAGATGGGCTTGGCAAAAAAACGAGGGGGTCTGGGTTATAGAGATTTGGAGCCTTTCAATTTGGCGTTGTTAGTAAAGCAAGGGTGGATGATAATGCTTAATCCTGATAGTTTAGTTACTCAAGTCTTAAAATCAAAATATTTTTCAAAGGCGACCTTTGTTACTTCTCGGCTAGGTAGCAATCCATCTTATGTGTGGAGGAGTCTATGGGGAGCAAAACACCTAATAGAAGCTGGGATGTTCTGGAGGGTGGGGGACGGTAAGTCGGTGAAAATCTGGGGGGATAAATGGATTGATTCTACTTACACAGGTAAAATTCGATTTTGGGAGAAAATGACAAAGTGAGTGCTTTAATTGATGACACAAGGAAGTGGTGGAATTATGAGTTGATACACGAAATATTCCCAGCAGATGAAGCAAAGCGAATATGCAATATGGTCATCAGTCCTTTGGGCAAAACAGATCAAATAGTATGGGCGGGCACAAAAAAAGGAATATTCACGGTCTGAAGTGCATATCGTTTGGCAAAGGAGTTATCCTTGGTAGGACAAGGCGAATGCTTTACTGCAGGACAAAAGGAGAGGTTATGGCAGGTTATATGGAAGTTACAATGCCCTAGAGTGATACATTTATTTCTTTGGAAGGCATGCAATAACATACTCCCGACCATGGGAAATCTCTCCAAAAGAACCGTGACCCAAGATGATAAATGCCCGATTTGTAAGCTGGAAACAGAAACGATTGGGCATAGTCTATGGAGCTGCCCAACGGCACAAGACGTGTGGAAGGAATGTCCTCCGAGGATTCAGAAAAGTCCGACTGTCGAAGATGATTTTTCGGCTGTACTTATGCGTTTAGTGGAGCGGTTATCAGCTGATGATTTACGGTTGCTTGTCTTTGTTTTACGACAGATTTGGTTCCGACGAAATGATTTTGTTTTCAATGGTGTATTCAAGTCTCCAGAGAACCTTGTCCAGGTTGCCCGACTTCAGATGGAACAATTTGATCAAGCTTCTACAGTAGCGGACAGGGAAGATCTTACATTGGGGAATACCTGCAATCGGATACAAGCGAGATGGTTGAAGCCGCCTGTGGGAGTTGTAAAAATAAATTGGGATGCTGCTGTCAACGAAAGAATTGGCACTGTGGGTCTTGGCGCTATAGCAAGGAACCACGAGGGGCGGGTATTAGCAATGCATTGTTCTACTTGCAATCTTATATATAATCCAACGACAGCAGAATCGCTTGCAGCTTGGAAGGCGGTGGTTCTAGGTGTCCAACTAGGAGTAATCTATTTAGAAATGGAAGGAGATGCCAAGGAGGTGGTCCAAGGAATCAATAGTGCCGATCTTTGTATGGGGCGTGACGGACCTGTCCTAAATGACATAAAGACACTTCTTCAGAACTTTAACACATGGAGGGTTACTCATGTTAACAGAAGGACAAATGGGGCTGCTCATAATTTAGCTAGATTAGCTTTATCTGTTGGGGGGGAACGTATTTGGTTTGATAATTTTCCTTTGTCTGTGCTGGAAATTGTTAGTGTGGATCATTCTCAAGTTTGATTTATAAAAGTTTTATTTCAAAAAAAAAAAGAAGTAAAAAACAAACTTTTGTTGCTCGATCTAGCACCGAGGCAGAATATCGTGCTCTAGCTAATTAATGCCATCTTAGAGCTTCTTTGATTGCAATTGATGTTACAAATATGAGTGTTTCTCCCTCCTTTACTAGCTACTCCTGTGTATTGCGACAACATGAGTGCTATTGAGATTGCTCATAATAATGTTTTTATCATGAACGAAAAAAAAAATATTGAGATTGATTGTGATCGCTTTATGCGCCATCATCTTATTCAAGGTTCATTGCAACTTCATTTCCATTATGTTTCATGATCAGCTCGAGGGTCTCTTCACAAAGTCACATCCTTCAAGGTACGGGGTTTCGCAATCTTGTCTCCAAACTCAAGGCGGTTTCTCAAACTCCATTTTGAGTTTGAAGGGGTTATTAGGTTATATATTGTACATTGTCTTACATTAGTTATTGCATTCACATCGCTATTTTGTTGAGCCAAGATGCTAAAAACTCTTCCCAATAGGCTGGCTAAAATGGTATAGTATTTGTTGATGAGCTATAGTGCTCATCAAACTTGATAAGCATTTTAGCTCAACAATGTATATCAAATACAATATAAAATTCGCCCACTATCTCATTTTTAATAATAAAAAACTGTCTAGTACTATTTATCTATTGCATGAAATGACTGTTTGAAGCAAAGAATAAAAAAAGAAAGATAAAAAAAATAATATTTAAATAGAATAGTAAAAGTGATACGTTAAAATGCTGAAATGGATATAGGTGCTTTAAAAAGTGGGTAGCTGTAAAATAGATAAAGATGGCCTTTTGGGTAAAATTTAACCAAAAATTTGCTGAGCTGCATGTGAATGTTCATAGACATAGCTAGGCTCCACCTGTACAATACTATTGTACGTAATTCAATATACAATCCTATTATCTTCACAAATCCCATGAAAAGAAAAATGGAAAATGTATTATTATTTAAGGAAAAAATCAGTCTAGAGTTATTAAATTATGCCGTGCCATGCATACCATTTAAAGCCAAACACCGGTAATACAAGACTATAAGAAGAAAATTAAAGCAAGTTCCATTTGCTTATAGTCTTCCTCCATTGAATTAATTAAAAAAACATTCCCAGGCTTTGTTGAAAGATACTTTAAACCTTTTTCAATGTGAGAAAGTGTGTGCATGCACGTAGAGAAAGCATCTAAAAAGCCGAATTCCCATTTGTCCAAGATATTGTATTATAGTGGGGGAAAAAAAAGTTGTATTCTCCATCGTTTACCCAATTAGCGAAAGGCATGTTAGATTCTGCATGACAGACATAAAATATTGCATAACGTACAGCCACAGGGATATCTTAGTACAAACTCAGCAAATTACCCTCATCTTTCCACATTCTTGATAAGAGACAGTATTTGATCCGTTAATTTGGAAGCTTTATATATGACACTTGTCCTTTCCCTAAATAGCCAACCTAACCTAGCCTAGCTCCAGAGCATCGGTTCTTTCTCAGCTTCTAATGTTTCCTTTTGCCTATAAAACCCATTCCATGCACCAACATTAATACCACAAATTAAGAAGTACTTCTCCGTACCCTCTTTCTCTCTACCTCTCTATAGCTCTCTCTCTGGTCCTGTCAAGCTATAGGCTGATCATGGAACCACTGACTATTGGGAGAGTGGTGGGAGAGGTGGTGGACATTTTCACCCCAAGTGTTGGAATGAATGTGATTTACAGCTCTAACAAGCAAGTTTCCAATGGCCATGAGCTCATGCCTTGTGCCATTGTTTCTAAACCTCGTGTAGAGATTGGTGGGAACGACATGAGGGCTGCTTATACACTAGTGAGTTCAAAACAATTATGTATGTTGTATTACAATCTATTCTACAATGCTTGCTATCTCAACTTTTGTCTTCTTTCTTGTCTTTTAAGATTATGACAGACCCAGATGCTCCAAGTCCTAGTGATCCATATTTAAGAGAACATCTCCACTGGTTTGTATCATCTAAGTCCTAGTCCTTTTCTTACACCGCTTTCAATAGGATTAGGATTTACAACAATTATTTATCTGAATTGCTAATAATTTAGACTAGTAATTAATGTGAATGACTCTATATAAGACTCACCTGTCCTAATAAGACAACTCAAAATTTATTTGAGCAGGTAGATCTCATATGATTCTCTCACATTATTTGTCTAAATTACTAACAATTCAATCAAATTATTACCGCAAATCATTTAGTCAGAAATATGTGTTGTTGAACTCTGACTCTAATATATATATCTTTCAGGATGGTCACAAACATTCCTGGTACCACAGATGCTTCCTTTGGTGAGTTTCCATTAATACTCCTCTCTCTACTCTTATGCCAATTGCTAACCCTAGCTATATCTTATTGTATTATATTCTTACATCCGCACCACAATAATTGTCGAAGAGAAATGCTACACACACTTTTAAGTGCATACTTTTTAACGTGGTAATAAAAATTATCATTGAACTCAAAATCTAATAATGATCCATCCAAAATTTAATGGTGGCTTTCAATACTACGCGTCGGAGAGTATATATGTGAGTGTAAAAATGTGCATTTTTTAATTTATTTAAAAAATAAAAGATTTAGAATAAATTTGTTTAAACAGGAAACGAAACGGTGGCGTATGAGACCCCGAAGCCAGTAGTCGGCATCCACAGGTACGTGTTCATCTTGTTCAAGCAGAGAGGAAGGCAGACAGTGAGGCCTACTGCAACAAGAGACCATTTCAACACCAGAAGATTCTCAGAAGAGAATGGTTTGGGCCTGCCAGTGGCTGCAGTCTTCTTCAATGCACAGAGAGAAACCGCTGCAAGAAGAAGATGAATCAAAGCAATACTGACGAAGAATTCCAATAACATAAAAATAAATGGGTCTTCCTCCTCCATTACCCATAAAAAAAGCTTGTTTTTTTCTTTTCATTTTCATTTTCCATCTTGTCGGTATTGTATTATCGATCACCATGGTTGCAGTATAGGCCGTGCTGTACTTGGTACTGTTTTTTCCTTTAATCGCTACTAGGTCTTGGGACTTCCATGGGTCCCATGATCACCTTTTTAGGTTTCTTTAAGGATTTGGTCGATGATAGGTTTCCAACTAGTGTGTACGTGGCATGCAACGATAAAAGTGTTCCAAGAATATAGTGATGGGTTCCTCCTCATTTTACAATGAATAACAAAGGGTGCGTTTGGCTACCCCATTTTTCCTCGTTGTTGCAGCTAAAAATGATTGATATAGTATAAAGTAAAAAAGGGGTTTGCCAAATACTCCCACTAAAACGTGTCGTGGTTTTACTTTTTCTTCGGATTTTATATATATTTTGGAATGCATTATTAATTAGTATGAAGGTCATTATCAATTGTGTCCAATAAAATCCCATTATAACGAATTTGTGAGATTCAGTCATGCACATCTTATAAAGGATGCTTGACGCCATTTAATTAAATTGGATTTGAGCAAAATTCAAAGGAATCTCATTTTTTTTGAAATTCTATTCGGCTTTGGACTGTCGAGAAAGGAAAATTAGAAGACGAGAATCGACTTTTAAATAAATAAAGGCTAATTTTGTTGAACGGGAGTTAATTTAATTAATTAATTTATTGAATAGACTCCTTTGAACCAACACTGACTAATGGCTTTATTCACTCGTGTGCAATTCTTTTTATACACCCTCTGCAGAAAGAGCATAATGTGTCTCCTCCTCTATAACCCCAAATTCAGCAATCTCTAACCCATTAGTTAAGCTGTTTTTAATTACATCTTACAATATAAATGCATGTCTTGGAATAGCTAAAAAAAGAGCCATACCATTTTCTACCATTTAACTTGGAGAAACGCAACAACTATAAAAATCACCATTAACTTTTGGACGAGATAATTTGTATATAATATATCAATGGTAATTTTTTAGTTTTTACTGCTACATCAGAGAGCAAGTATTTGAAGGTACATGTAACATTCTTTTAACTTCATCATGCTTAGTATTGGTGCACAGAACTAGCAATAGTAGCCTCAAGCCATTTTTCAGAATGAAGCTCGGTCTATTAAAAAGGTAGAAGATGTTAGAAACCCACTAGCCTTAGAGGGCTCAAGGGACTCTAAGCGCCTAAGCCAGTAAGGGGCAAGAGGGGGACTTTGGTCAAGTGAGTATTAGTGATAAAGCGTGTAAGGTGGTGAAATTGTATACCTTAAACCTTATATACAAGCATATAGAGCATTTTTAGAGTCTTCTCGAGTCTAACTCCGTTGGTCTTGGGTTCCTTCAATGGGCTGGAGGTAAGTTTATTTGAACCCTTTCTACGGCAGAACGGAGGCATTTAGGAGATTCTTTTGAGTCCAACGCTTTCCATGTTTNCTAACAGTAGTGAAGGAGTCCCAAAAAGCTGGCTTTTCTCTTTAGTCAGGAGGACCATATATGCAAGAGAGAATCCAAGGGGAGTGGATGGGATCTGAGTAGCACCAAGCTGAAATGTTATTTTTGTTGGAGCATATAGAGCATTTTTAGACCTTATATACAAGCATATAGAGCATTTTTAGACCCTTCTCGAGTCTAACTCCGTTGGTCTTGGTTTCCTTCAATGGGCTGGAGGTAAGTTTATTTGAACCCTTTCTACGGCAGAACGGAGGCATTTAGGAGATTCTTTTGAGTCCTACGCTTTCCATGTTTCAGCATGGGAATAAAATCCTTAGAAATTACCCAGAAAGGTTTGTCCACTGCAATTCTTTCAACCACTCTGATATAGAGCAATAATGGAATCAACCACTCTGAACCCTGCAACTCATTTTCTCGCTTCACAAAATAAAATTTACGAATAAATTACAAAAACACTATTTACGATCATTCGTACCTTTCTTGGAAAGAAAGAAAGAAAAAAATCTGCTCTTTCACGACCTTCAATCACAAATCAATTACAAGCCCAAGTTCCCAACATACAAATTTCATAAGCCGTGTAAATATCTTTAAAAACAATGTGGTCAAAATGCGGTGATGCGAGACCCATATCTGTCACCATGTATAGCCAGCCGAACAAATACCGGGTGCAAACATGGAATCATGTATACTTTTCATTTTTTGGGAAGGTGAGATCAGATACAACAACCTTGGACTGCACTGTCGTTAATAAAAAAATTCTATCATCTTGTTAAGCATTTATTTCAGAGTTGCACTGATGCTCTCTGCTGCAGCTTCTTCTGCCCCAAAACATGCTTGAACAACTGGTTCTCTCCAGTCTTGGCCCTTCTATCTTATCATGTTCCATTGTTGTTGCCTGTGAGCGGTGTGGTGATTCATCTTGTGTTTCTACCTCCCGCGGTTCAAATGATGGGCATGGACCATCATTGCAGGTGCATAAAGGGATGGCAACAGATGGAAATGGGCTACAAGTGACCGGACAGAATAGATCTGAAGAAACTGAAGCCACACGATTCTTTCGGATCTCTGGCGTACGAGTTGGAGATGGATGGTCGGGTTCACGAGGGTGAAGCATGCAAGGTGTACAGAGGCCAAGGGACATATGTAGTTTATTTTCTTTCGCTTGGGAACCAGGCAACTTGACGAAAGAGATAATTCCATATCTACATAGAGGGCATGGAATGGACCCAGGTGGGCCAACCAATTCAGAAGGAATGTTGCTTGTGGAGCAAAGATAAAGAGCACATTTTGCGCAAAGCTCATGCCCACATCCTGAAATCATAAATACAACAATAGATGAGTTAAAGTATCATACCAAGTAACTGGAAGGAACCCACCGAAAAATAGAGAAAAGTTACTTTGTCCAAGCTGATTGACTTTATGGAATGAAAGAACTCTATAGTAAGTTTCAATGTTTCAACAATTAATCCACAAAAAAGTATGTTCACTTGATGCTCCTTAAACAGATCAAATAATTCTTTCGTAATGATCCAATTATAGGTCTTTGTCACACATGACCGACCATCTCGGATAACTTTGCCTCATCTAATCTTAGTTTCTATCTTTCTGCATCTCATCACAACCATATTTTTTTTATAGGCAATTTCCTTTCTTCATAACATCATGCGTACTTTGACAAGACGAATCAAGTTCAGTGACTAGCAAACTAAAGCTACCATTTGCTTCAATATTCTTAACATGTCTAGCTTATCAATAATGTTCGTGAATTACCTCCATCAAGAACTCATGCTGCAAATAAATAGCTTTCTACTAACAAGTTTCAGATTTATGGTAAAAAATACAACAAATGTCAAGGCCAAGTTATCTGTATGTAGTTCACATTGTTTTCTGTATATTCCAAAGTCAACCATTGTCTACGTGTATATACATAGCTCACATTGATCTCAATATTCCAAACTCATCCATGAGTGAGAAGTCATTAAGTCAATTTTATTCATTTCCAATAGTACCAAACAGCTGGCCAGCTAGAGGGTTAGCCAACCTTGTTGATGAACTCACTTGTCTATCTTAAGAAAGATCTAACCTTCACTGAGGTATTTGAAAGAAATAGAAACGGCAACGTTAATCTGTATCCCTACACTTCTCCATCATAATTCGGCCGCGAGTAACCACATAAGGTTTAACTCCAAGAGATAGAACCAAAATACCAGTTGACACTGCTAAACTTGACTACAATTATTTAAATTTAAAATGCTAATAACTTAGCATTCAGATATGTTCTGGCTACAAAAACAAAAATGAAAAAAATAAGAACAAATCATATAGTATAGAACCATGAAAACAGAAAAAGGGAAAAGGACAGGAAAAAGAAAAAAGAAAAAAGTGTAGAGATGAATAAATATCTACTTGTCAACACACACAGACACACACAAGCACAGATGTGCAGAAAAGAGAGGGAATAGACCTTCAGCAGCTACAGAACATGCTCTCTCCAAGCAGACAGCACAGACATCAGTGTCATCAGAGGAGGTTGTTGACGACTGCAGTCCGCAATCTCTGCAGAGCATTTCATAACCGTCATGTCATTTTCATTATCATTAAGTGAGCTGCAGCATTACAAAATTGGGGTCCACACAGGAGAAGAGCAGCCTGCTTTCTCAGATATTTACAAGAAACAAAAGATATGGTCTAGAATTCTATTAAAACCCCCTCCCAATCCCAAAAAAAGAGATATAAAAGGATTTTCAATTTTCTAAAAAATAAGTTCAAAATGCATATTAGAATTACAAGCTTAAGTAAAACAAATTAATGAATTTGAATTTAGTTGGGTTTCCATGACTTTTCTATCATGTTACTTCTTTAAAGAAAATGGTAAACAACTGTTTCAGATTTGCATGGTAAACTAGTAAGAAGACTTTATAGACTTATTTAAACTGCGGAAACAATATGCATTAAGCGCTAGCAGACAACATGGTTCAGCTAATATCTGCAAACAAAAGAAACTGCATGGTTTGCAAATTGCAACCTTTCCTGCTTGAATGTCAAGTGACATCTCTGCTAAAAAAACACTTTTTATTTTTGGGTAAGTCTTACAAACCAAAAATGATAAAAAAGAAAGAAAGAAAAAAAGAAAAAGAAAAAAAAAAAAACAACAAAGATTCCACCTAGTGGCAGAAACCATGAGTGTCAAACCTCAACAGGGATAAATTCTTTAGTTCATCGTAAGAAGAAGCATTTCTTTGACAGATCTCAAATCCTTATATATCAACAACATACTCTAAATGGAGGCGTTACGTATGATGACTGCCACCCATCATATGTGCCTTACACTACTCACATAAAGAAGAATTCCACACAATATTAACTACTCATCTAGTTCACTTTCTTTCACACACATCAAGTGTATACACTAATGGATTTTACAACCTAATGGCCAGCAACCCAGTGAAAACCATGAGCTGACATCCAGCCAAAACCAAGGTAACCTATACAAAGCTAAACATTCCATGTCAAACTTTTGTGATTTCTTTACTACAGCACCACTTTCAAAGCAATAAGATCCATCAGTAGCCATAATTAAATTTAATATTACCTTGCTATGTTAAGGACACTCAAGAGAGGCAACGATAGGTAATTGGATGGAGGGAATGTTGGTAGTGCCAAGTCAGAATTGGGTGCTAGCAGTGGTTCAAGCCAATGGCGCCCCCACATCCTGGCAACATCAATAGGAAGCCACCTGAAAGAATAGACAAATTTTCTTCACTCCTGTCACATAGATGAACTAATATCATGAGTTACTACCAGAAGACCCAGATACTCTACCCGTTGCAATTCAAGGTGATCCTAGAGGCGCCTCTTGCAAGGAGGATCTGAAGAAGAAAGAACATCATCATTTCAAATTCAATAGAGACAACAAATACGTTCAAAAACCCAGAAGGCTCATATAATCTTGCCTGACAGCATTTCAAATTACCCCCGCAAGCAGCATAGTGTAATGGAGTGCTTCCAGCTCCTGCAAAGATGTACTTCTGCTTCAGTCTGAAGCATGATCACGAAAAAACCATCCAAGATACAAAAGCTACCAAACTTAAACATAGAGCATACCTATCAAATCCATGGACGTTCCATAGTGAAATGTTACAGCCGAAACATTTGCATGAAGGTCAAGCAGGAGTTGTACACAATCAAAATACCCATTCAATGCAGCCATGTGAAGAGCAGTGATACCACCATCAGCTGCTTTATTTACAAACTTGGACAGCGCACTGCACTGGACAAAAATAAATAAATAGCAAGAATAAAATGTACAGACGGAATGCTAAGTAGAATCTATAATAGACATGACTGGGCAAGTATCTTATCTGATGACAGCTTGTCCAATGAGGAAAATAAAAATTCTATTCAAGTGTCTATGTTATAATTCTTCCAGCAAGAATTCATGTAAGCCATTTTTTTTTATGTTCCCATTCAGTAAGCAGTCTTCTATTGCTAACAGAGCATTTAGGCTTTTGAATATTTACAAATAGGAATGAACTCATTTTTCATGTTCATCGTGGCAATATCTATGTATTTAATGTATCAGTTCAAGCCCCAAACCTTTGGTCGTATTTGTTCTTTACATCTATGCCATCGCCTCCATCACCACCTGTCTGTGCATGTATGGCTTCATAAGGAGCACTTGAAACAAAGTCAGCCACAGCAAGTCTTATACACCTAGCGTGGCCACTTACGGCTGCAAAATGGAGAGCTGTCCTCCCACTAAGATAATCTGCTCTAGTAACCTGTAATAAGTGAAAAAAAAAATGTTCAAAACAGAAAGGACTTTTAAGGATAAAATCATTTCATCCCAAATTGACTTTGACCAGCCTCATGGGCTTAGGATTATGCTAGGACACTTGACAAAAAATAAAAATATGTAAAACAGAAAAAGATTGTCGAAGAACAAATATATGAACTAAACTCACATTGCATCTGAAGAGAAGAAGAGTCTGCACCACTTCCCAGTGCCCATATCTACACGCTTGCATCAACGCAGTCTTCAAATACAAATGCAAGTAAAGAGTCACAGAAATGACAAGCGTCATATTCACAAAATCAGTAGGATCATTAGATTAATGGGTTGCCCAAATTTCGCTCTTAATTGATTCAGTAGCTTTTCATGTCAATGCTCTCTAATGAAACAGATTCAACAGATCCGTTAATCAGATAATTATTGAAGAGCATAATCAAGCTACCAGATCCTTCTGATAGCAGCGTTTGTTAGCACACAATTGTATCCAATACTAATGCAAAATTAGCCAGACTAAAAGATATCAAAGCCAGCAAACTCATATCTGCTCTAGAATATCCACACCAATATCCCAAAGTGTTCAAAATCAAAATGAAAAAACCCAAATATTTAAATGCAAAACTAGATATTATCTATCGAAGAATCAGCAATATAGAACAGAACCCACATGAGAAAACCACCGAATCTCGTACCTGTCCACAGTAATTCCTCGAATTCACATCAGCACCATTCTCAAGCAACAACGTCACAATCTATTCAAACGCGCACACACCCAAAAGAATACAAATTAAAAACAATAAGAAAAATGATAGCCAGAAAAGAACCAAAAAATAAATAAATAAATAAATTAAAAATTAACGGGCAGCTGCTACAAGAGAGATGGAAAATGAAAAAAGAGAAAGGACCTCGTTGTGGCCCTTAGCGGCAGCGAAATGGAGAGGGGAATTGAGGCCACCGAAGGTAGAGTACTTGGCGAGGCATGGATTGCAATCCAACAGCATCTTGGCCTCAATCAAATCGCCGTCTCGAGCCGCCGATACCAGCCTCTCGCCGGAGGCAGAGCACCCAAATGAGTTGCCCATCTCTCTCTCTCTCTCTAGTGCGCGAGTGTCCGTGGCGTGTATCCGTCTGTCTGAACGAGTTTCGTATCTATCAGTATTAGGTCAACCGTCGTACACCAAATTCAAAGAAAAAAAAAAGACAAAAGAAATACAAGACGTGTTTTGGATTTGGGTGAGGAGCTGTAGATGATGACGTGGACTCCCCCACTCCCCTCCCTCCGTGTTCGTACGTGAATGTTCAGGGTTGCTGCAGTTGTTGGTGATGGTGGTGGTGCTGTTTCAGGTACACGAGCAGGGACCGACTGGTGCAACCGAAAGATAAACACCATGGGAAAAGGCCAAAAACTTTACCTTTTCCATTTTTTCCTCCTGTTTTGTTTTGTTTTTATTTATTTAATTCTTTGTTTTTGTGCGTTTTGGCTCTTCATCAGGTTCCCACTTTCCAAGTTGGATAATGAGGTGACGAATTTAGGACAACTAAAAAGATCATCCATGGCTCATATCCTTTGCGTGATAAACGAGTAAAAGGCTTTTTTTATTTTTTAAATGGGAAAAATATAAAAAATCCCCTTAAATTATAAGTTGTTTACAATTTAACTTTTTAATGTTCAAAAAATAATAAAATAGTTCCTTAAATTACCAAAATGTAACAAACAGGCCACTTATTTTTTTTATATTTCTATAATACCCCTATTTTTTTAACAAATAAAATAATTGTAAAAAAAACAATTTTTAAAAAATACATAAAAACAATGGCTAGTAAATACATAAAAAAAAAGTTTTTTTAGAATAAATAAATATTCACCCATTATTTTTTTTTGTTGGGTTTTTTTTATAATTAGTTTAATATTTTATTTGTTAAAAGAATAGGGGTATTATAGGAATATAAAGAAATAAGTGACCTTTTTGTTGCATTTTAGTAGTTTGAGGGGTTACTTTATTACTTTTTGAACATTATGGGGCTAAATTGTAAACGACTGGTAGTTTATGGGGCTTTTTTTATATTTTTTCCTTTTTAAATTTATTAAAACGTTTTTTCTTCTTTCATTATATTNGGTAGGTTCCGGGCGGGTCCCGGACAAGTCTCGGGCAGGTCCCGGACAAGTCTCGGTCAAGTCCCGGGCGGGTCCCTGACAAGTCCCGAGCAGGTCCCAGACGGGTCCCGAACAAGTCCTGGGCAGGTACCGGTCAAGTCTCGGGCGGGTCCCAATCAAGTCCCAAGCAGGTCCCGGGACTTACCCGTAAATTTAAAGTTTAATATGATTTAATGAATATATATATAAATTTTGTGATTTTCCGTACGCGCGGTAAACACCGTAAAATGTTTTCGGCAGAAATCATTTTCAGGGAAAATGATTTCTCTGAAAATATTTTTCGACGAAAACCATTTTACGTCGAAGTAAACGGAGCCTTAATTACAACCGGTAGTGAGGTGCATGTGCACGGAAGTTGGTTAAATTAATGCAATAATTTAAAAATATATTAATTTAGGACTTACGAGACCACATCACAATCTCACACCTAAATAACTAAATAAGAAATCTCTCCTATTTAGAAATAAAAAATTAAAATAATAATAATAATAATAGCCCATCGATGAAAACCGATAAGGACAACGACTCTCAAATGTGTCCGGAACAGCACAGGGCCCTAGGACAGTAGGACATAAGACCCACTTAACAGGAACGTGTGTCTTAAAAGCCTAAAAAGGTTGCTGAGGCGCGTGTGACCATTGTTTTCTCAAAAGAGATCACCTACTCCACTGAACACGACATAATATCATGTTGCCAAGAGGAGAGGCCGACCATAAAGCAAAAGCGTATGCAGATCATGCGTAAACGGGATCCTTAGCGTCGGAAATATCAACGGTCCAGAATATGCCAGTGGGATTGGAGGGTTATGACATGAACTCACGTCAAGACTCAAACGGTGTGATTTTTCAGACCTAAGAATTACCTCATGAATTAATTTGCCTCTAGCTTTACGTAAGGTTTTTTTGGTGCAGTGAAGGGGAAGGGGTGTGGGCCTGGCCGGCAATTGGCGCGTGAAACAGGCAATGCGGCACTTGGGACTTCGTAGGGAAGCAAGGAACGTAATACGTGGTCATTTATCAATGGGAAATGTTAAGATTTTTCTAGTATATTTTTAGTATTTTCTTAATTATAATGTCATTTTTAAAATTATTAATAAACTAAAAATTAATAATAATTTCAAATTCAACAATAATTTCAAAAGTCATATCACATTTGAAAAAAAAAAGAAAAGAAAAGAAAAAAAACCTAGAAAAACACTCATTTCCCTTTACCAATATAGGCTATTGGTTAAAAAAAAATATATAGGCTATTCACTACACCTTTTTCTTATAAAAAATGTCTGTTATTTTAATGCTAACTATAGATTTTTATTTATTTTATATTTTGGTCCTTTTTTTTATTTAAATAAGAAAATGGTTACAAGTCTTTCCACTCTTGCTCAAGAGATAATGTGAATTATTCCAAATACAAAGTAAGAAGGGACATATTTAGGTAAATAATGTGCTTGAAAATTAAATCACCACTCTTATAAATTTTTGAAACTTTTCATTTGGGAAAAGCAAACAAATTAGGTATAATATCAGTGATTACATTTGAAAATTTTCAGCCCATAAACAAACTATGATTCTGAAATGCTAAGGTAATATTGGAAGCATCCCGCTTCAAGTGTGAGATTATCAAGTCAAATGCACCGTCAACAGCAATGTGTCACATGTTGGGGAATTTCTTAAAGCTAAACAAATGATCTCGTTCGAACGAAACCGCTCATGTTCGAATGATACACGTGGCACACACAAAATTAGCGAAGGTGGAAACTCGATGCTTAGATGGGTACCGCCTATTTGAATACAAACCCTTTGAAATATGAAATTTCAAAATTCTCATTCCTTTGTCTTCTAACACCTAGAGAGATATTTTAGAAAGTACTTGAAGTGAGAGAAAGACGGAAGAGCTTTGAGAGATTTATGGAAAATGAAATATTAAATAAAGATTAGAGAGGTAAAGATTTGGGTAAAGATTTTACCCAAATCTCTCTCCATTTATTTAAGTTATGATTAGGTTCTACTTACTAATTAAATGTTGATTATGTTAACACATTGGAGGTTATGATGCTTAAATTTCAATAGAATTATTATACAACAAATAAAATAGGAAATTAGGTTTTTAATTCAAATGAATAATTTGATGGTACATTAGGCACTTTGGAATGCACAATCGGTTATTATGATTATAAGATATGAATGACAAGCTTGGTGATGAGAAAATTTGGACTTATAATGATTTTTATGTTGAAAATTTTGAGATAAGAAATTCTCGTTCAAATGAGATAGGGTTTGTTTGAATGAAATAGTAACATAATGTTTTATTCAATGCTCAGTCGCAAGTCGTTCGAGCGAGATAACTTAGAAGTTGAAAAAAAAAAGAGTTTTCTCGAGGAAACTTAAAGGTCGTTTGACAAACTACAGCATTTTCCCCAACAAAAAAATTACACGGTACTGTTCACCATTTAAACAAAATAAATAAATTATTTGATATAAGAAAATGAAAAAGTGATATTGGAAAGTGGAAAAATTTGTTTGCAGTGATTTTTTTTATTTGAATAGTAAATGATGTGATATAAAAAGTGAATTATTTAATATGTTTTTTTTTGTTTTTTTGGAAAAAATTAAGTAAATAGTGTTGTGGAATGTGGGGGAATGTGAGGGGACGAGGGGAGTTTCACAAAACAAGGCCTTATTGTTTGAAGGACTAGGTGAAGTGTTAGGGTTTTTAAAGAACAATTAATCCTAACTAATGAACATAATGTGTTGTAGATGATGTGCATGTAATTAAGAGTAAAAGTTAGTAAAGGTTTAAGAGCAACAAGTAAATGCCTTTACCATGTAAGTAAAATTTCTTACTAGTTGATTTTACCTGCACCTTCGTAGTAATTTGTTTATGGCGAGTTGCTTTAGATCTAGTTTGTAGATCTAGATCCTCTTCAACCTTAGATCTGATCGTCTTCTTCGGCCAAGACGTGTCTTCCGAAGGAATGTCTACGATGTCGTGCTCATTCATTGCTGCTTGTAAGGTTTTTATTTTTTGTTTTTTATTTTGTTTGTACTGGCATTTGGGTTGAGGAGAGATTTGTTGTCTTGGTCTTCGGGTTGAAAATAGAGTAGATCGGTGTGGGGGCTTAACTCTCATGGCCAGATTTTTAGTTTCCAGTTGTTTTTTATTTTTGTTTTGTATTTGGGCTACCCATATCCTAGATTTAGTTTGCATGAAATAGATATGTTCCTTAATTATAATTGTACATGAGTTAGTAGAAGCTTGAAGTCATTTTTATGACTTCGTAACCTTTATAGCTTTTGGCTATGATTTTTCAGAGTTGTATGCTCTATGATGTAAGAGCTTTATGCTCATGATTTTTCATCAATGGAAGTTCCATATTAAAAAAAAAAAAAAATACCAAGGATGATATTAATGTTTTATCATGTATAGTATTAATTGTGGATATGAGACAACTCTTTATACCATATAGTTGCAATATGATTGAGAACAAGGTTTTCAAAAGAAATATATGAAAGGTATACATAATACAAAGAAAGTTTTAAACACTAGTTTTCAAAGTGTTAGTTTTAATTATTGGCTAAATGTTCGGAAAGCAAAATGGATTAATTTACAATGTATTTGAGTTCTAATTAGACTATGAGTCTTTTAGGTGTTATATTCTAGGTCTAATTTACAATGTATTTGAGTTGTAACTAGACTAGGAGTCTTTTATGTGTTATATATAGATCTCTACAGATCTGTATTAGGTACGGATTCTACTTCTAGAATTTGCCGTCGTATGCTAAGAGAGTCTGTGATATTGATCGTTGTGTTCTCTCTCTTAGAGCATTTGTTCATTGTTTTTGTTAATTGTTGAAGTGAAGTCAACCGGAGTTCTGGTGAAGGGAAATCACGTAAGAGGATTGTGCCAGCTGTCTTTGGAAAGGGCTACTGCGGTAGAAGGCAAGTAAGTCGCTTGTCTTATACAAAGTGTGTCATAGCAAAGGTTTTGTAAGTATGAACATATTGTAATCCTTTATTCTTTTACTGAGTTAGTTGATTTCCTGGGTTTGGCTGCCCCGGAGAGGTTTTACAATTAGAGAGTTCTCTAATTGGTTTCCTCTTCGTAACCAAAATCTGTGTGTTATTTATTGTTTATTGCATATCTGTTTTTGGTTAATTATATTTTGTTAGGTCAGATTTATTTCCGCATAGTATTGTGTGAAACACATATACATTCAGAATAGGTGTCATTTGGAGTCGTATATAGAATTTTCAATTTGTTGTTTCACAATTTTTTCTTCATGAGAAGGTGTCTTTAAACAATTTGTGCTTTGAGAAATGCAGGAATTTATGAGCCCTAGGTTCAACTAGCGTATGGTCAAATTGATAGATACAATTAGTCAAAAACCCTCATATAGTTACCTCACACAACTCATATTTTAAGAATAAACTCAATTTAAGTTTAAATGTGCACAATAGTTTAAAGCATGAGCAAAACGCACCAATTAAGCTAAGGCTTTAGGTAACCACAAAAAAATAGTCCATTGAAACAATATGACAACTCATGCATATTAAAAACATTTTAAGACACAAGGAATTAAATTCATAGAGAAAGCATGAGCACATAATGGACACTTAAGGTGCATCAGACAAAAGAAAGAAAAAATAAAAATAACAAAATTAAACATTTTTGTCTTTTTTATTTTTTTATTTTTATTTTCAAAAATAAAATGCACACAAAAAATCAATGCAAAAAGAAAAACAAAAACAAAGCAATAGAAAACAACATGATCTAGGATATTAAAAAAAATGCATGACAACCAATCCTAGGCATGTGGGTGACTCACCTAACATAAGGTGAGATCACCACCACTCCCCCTCAAGGGGTGAATGGTATCATCATTCTTAACCCATACTTGAGAAATCTTAGGTCTAGACTTATGATTTTGTTCAAACTTATCTAGCCTAGATATCACTTCTCTCATCATCATGACCAAACCCTCACTTTCTTTCCTAGAATAGGAATTTTCACTTTTATGCTTATGGGTTTTCAAATCAAAACACTTTGGTCGAATATGACCAACCTTTCCACAATGATGGCAAGTGGGCACAAACCTTTTAGAAAGTAATTTTCTAGGAGGATGCATGACTTTAGGCTTAGGGTAAAATGCATGATGCTCAAGATGAATTTTCTTAACTTTCTTACCATGAAGAGTCGAAGCAGCTGCTTGATTTTCTTTCTTAGGAGCAGCTTCGAATTTCCTACAGTTTGGTCTAATGTGACCAATAATCCCACAATGTAGGGGTGTCAATGCGGTTACGGTTAGTGGTTAGTAGCACTAACCGCTAACCGTAACCGCCCTAGCGGTTAGTTAATTTCACTAACCGCAACCGCAATTGCTAGGCGGTTAGCGGTTAGTGAAATAGGTAACCGCCCGCTAACCGCTTTTTCAAAATTGGACTTTTTTGGGCTTTTCTTTGGGCTTTTTCAGTCTCTTTGGTCCTAATTACTATAAAAAGAGCCCATATTGAAAAATAAAAAAATTTGACCCCAAATTTATATTTACTTGTACTTTTCCAACAAGGACAAAGAAAAAAAATCAAATAAAAGAAAAATAAACCAAAAAAATAATGAATTGGGCATGCCTGCAGCTTCAGTGACCAGTACTCTTATCTTCTCTATGTTTAGAAAGCTCCACATATATCTAACAAGCTTCCAGTGACCAGTACTCTTACATTATGATTATATTTACTTAATCAAGTTTGAGATCTTTTAATCTTAATACTTCAATTATTGTTATAAGTATCACATTATTGAATCTAATATCAATAACTTAATTTGATATTATATAGTCATATGATCTTAATAATTAAATTAGATATTACGATTAACGATTTACATTGTGATAATATTTACTTAATCAAGTTTGAGATCCTTTAATCTTAATACTTCAATTATTGTTATAAGTATCACATTGTTGAATCTAATATCAATTACTTAATTT
>CM017323.1:13519727-13570081 GCA_006937295.1 Carpinus fangiana | reverse complement strand
GCTAGGAGTGTGACATATGTGGGCCTATTAGACCCAACAGCTGCTGAAGCAGTAGCAGCCACCATGGCGATCCGTCTGGCCCACGACAGAGGCTACCGGCAGATTCATTTGGTGGGTGACGCTAAGGTGATCATTGATGCTGTGATGGAGGACGTCTCAAATTGGAGTCGAGTGGGCCACCTAGTTGACGATATCCGAACTGCTCTCCAGCCCTTTCTAAGCTGGAGAATGACTTATGTTCGACGAGAGGGTAATCAACCAGCTCACCTACTGGCACGAATGGCAAAGACAAGTGAAATGGATAGGGAGTGGAACTGTGATTTCCCAGAGGAGTTGAGAGAGACATGTGCATTAGAGTTAACTTGAGATGTAGCTCCCACTTCCAACTCTTAAAAAACCTAAGGGGGGTAGTAACCTGGGTAGCCTTTGTGGTGGCTCTCGTTACTGCCTGTATTCCATTAGGGATAGAGGGGGAAGGGAGGATGCGATTGTTATGCTCTTATGATGCTATGAGCTGTAGAATTTGGAGTCCTTTGTACTCTTGATATTTTATGAAATTCAGTCTTTTTTTCAAAAAAAAAAAAAAAAAAAATTACTTACCTCCTTAAACTACTAATAATGGTCTTTCAAACTTTTAATTTTGATAGTAGTTTCTTTAAACTATCAAAAATTGTCAATATTTTCCAATAACAAAAAGGCCTTAGTAAAATAAAATAAAGATACTAAAACTAAAACTTTTAGAAAAAACCTAAAACTTGAAAAAAAAAAAAACCCAAAAGGTGGCAAATTTATTTATTTTAATTTAAATCCTTTGTATAAGAAAAAAAAATTAACAATTTTCATTTAAGTTTTCCAAAACAATTTTTTTTTTAAAAAAATTTAAATTTAAATTTTTGTTTTATTTTTTTATTTGTATTTTTTGAATTTATATGGATATTTTTGTCTTATTAAGAAATGCATAGAGACATTTTTATCTTTTTGCTAGTTTTAGAGATGACATTGACAGTGTTTTGGTAGTTTGAAAGGGATATTGTTACAATTGAAAGTTTTGGAAGAATATTGTCAATTGAGTGATAGTTTAAGGAAGGTATATGAATTTTACCCTAAAAAGAATGATTTTTTTTTTTAATATTTTCTTATGTTTGGCTCATACGAAAATGAGCGAATGCAAAAAACGGCCTATGATTTTTTGTAACCCTGGTTAAGGTCTGGTGAGCTCCGGTGGGATCCAATGGTCTAGTGAACTCCGGTGGTAGTTTAGCCGTTTGAAGAGAAGAAATTCAAACTTGAAAAATGATTTATAAAATATAAAACAAAAATCATTTTCCAAAACTAAAAATGAAAAAAGGAAAATAGAAATGTTGCCATTACTAAATATTGTAATAAAAGAATCTATATAAAACTCATGCATTTATATTATCAAAGAGTATCTATCTTAAACTTCAATTATGTGGTACCTTTTTTTAATTTATTTTTATGTCCGCACAAGAAGGGGAGGAGCAGAGACTGATCTATAGGGGGACTAGGGATGGCCCTGGCCACTCCCCAAGTCCTCCAAAAAAAAATTTTAGATGTTAAAAAAAAAAAAAAATTACAGGCCATTGGCCTTGCTCTAAAAAAATTTATATCTCGGTCCTTTCCATCGAACTTTCTAGATCCGTCTCGGAGGAGGATTCGAACTAGTGACATTTGCTTCTTTAGGCGTGGTTCTAACCGATTGAGCTACCTCTTGGAGACGTACCACATATATGCTGTATGATTTTAAGGGTCCTGATTTAATTCACATTCTCTCTTTTTTTCATGAAACACCTAAAATTAAATATGAATCCTTAAAAAAGGACAAAGTTTTCCTCCAAACTGAGTTGGAAAACTTTCCTTTAATCTAGTGTATAAAAGTGACACGTGTTCCTTGAACATGTGAGATGCACATGTTTTTTTTAAAGCAAGGTCAAAGTTGGATTAAATTTTATTAAAAATTCATGTGCATCTCACATGTTATTAAAAAAAAAATAAATACATATCACTTTTATAGATTAGGTTGAAGAAAATTTCTCTAACTTAGTTTGGAAGAAAACTGTATCCCTTAAAAAACTACAACATATATATATATTTTTTTACAGCACCAAATTTTAATATGAGAAGATAGAGGAGAGTGAAGGATTTGAATTAAGCATAAACACATTGTAGGGTAGCTCAATCAGTGGAAACCATGTTTTAAAAAGCAGACGTCATTAGTTTGAATTTCTCTCTTTCCTTTTTCTCCATATATATATATATTTAAAAAAACTATGAATCTTTGTCATTAAGATTTAATTTTAAATATTTCATGAGAAAAAGAAAGAATGAGAAATTAAATATAAACCATTAAAAAACTATACCGTCTATGCTGTAATCCAAATCCGATCTTCATAATTATCAACTGGTTGTAATTGCCGGTTGTTTAGGAAAAACCAAAAATGGTGTCATCGTTGAAATCCAACGACACATGATCAAGTACGTGTCACTCCATTTTCTACGACAAATGATATGACATGGAGCCAAGAATTGACAGAGACGATGATGGTTGCTTAACTGGTTCATGGAATGCTGCTTTCTTTCTTCTCCATCATTAGACGGCAATTATTATTATTATTATAATAAAAAAAGTCGATCAACTTGTCGGATTTGGTGGCATCACTCGCATTAACTAAACTTCATTTAATTTCCTACTACAAAATATCTAGGGATTTCTATGGAATAGGACCATCTCATTTCATTTGAAATTGATATCATTTATTTGTGATCAAGATTTAAAGTTAATATATCTAATGATATATATGAGTTTAATATTAATACATTTTTTAAAAAATTAAAAATAATGTGAAATGAAAAGAATCCTTATCCGGCATGTATACAACTTGAGAATAAATATTTATTATATGTGAATGTCACTGTAATATTATATTATTGTAAATTTTATAGATTAAAAAAATTAAATAAATACAAATTTTAATCATCATTGAGTTGAGTCTAACAAAGAAGACCTGTTTATATAAATTTTAATCGCCGCGAAGACTGATATTTCGTTTGGTGACAAAACTGAATCAAGATTTCTATAAGAGTAATTAATATTTTTCACAGATCCACTGGAGATTTATTAAGACTATATATATGCATGGTAGGTTATCTGATGGAACAAACTGTCTACTGTCTCTTAAATCTCCAATATTTTATAAAAGAATTGGTATTAGAAATTAATAAGTTTAATACATGAAAGGGAAGGGATTTGACAGAAGAGACTAACTACCTGCCATTCTAAACCTAAATAAGTTTTGAGAAATTAAAAATGCCCAACTAAGGGCATATAGAGAATTCTAGAGTTTTCAAAAAACTTGTGATTTTAAAATTTGGTTTGATCTAATAAATTTAAATCTGGGGTTACCACCAGATCAAACATTTTTAGGCCATCTGGTGCAATGAATAATAAGGACCACCAATGAATGACAATGACCACCTTTCTTTGAATCAAACGTTGGTTGATGTGGGCAGGAATTGTTTTGGCTGGATATGATTAAAAAGGCATAATATCATATCCACCTAATCTTAACCTAACTCAATATGGGAGAGAGGGAGAAGGGTAATTTTAACCTAACTTGCATACTCTTCTTAGTAACCCCATACTTTTAATTATGGGTGCGGCTTATCCAAAGAGTGCTTTATTTATTTTGCACCAACAATTAGAAGTGTTTTTAATTGTTTTGCTTTTATTCCACCTTAATTGCTTCCAGCTCACTGTGAAAGATAGCACAGAGAGAGATAATCTTCATCAACCATAGTGGAGGATAAGATGTTCATGAAAGCCCACCCATGAACACTAAAAAATCTCTTGCAAAAAATTATGACCACAGAAGAAAGGCAAGTGCATGGGTAATCTGCACCTCAGCAACCAGATAATAAAGGTTCCAGTCCTAATAAATTTCTTTCAAGTCTCTGATAAAAACTGGTTCTGTGCTGTCCCTAATTCAAGACCATGTTTAATCAGCTACTATATTGGTTAGGCTATTATACTAAAGTGACCTCCATAATGCTGGGTGAGTCAAGACTTCTAACAGTATTATCTCACAAGCAATTAGAAAATGAATGCCAATTTGCAGTCAAACGCAATCCTCAAAGGGCCCAACAACCTCTTTACACCGCCAACTGAATGTTTTTAATAAAGTTGATAGTAAAACTGTACAATATGCTCACTTATTTCTGTAGAATCTGAAGAGGAATCATTAACAACTAAGGAATCAACATTGTTGTTGCTTCAAGGCTGTCAATTTATGCGCCAAAATAAAACTAAGGGAGGCTTGAAAGTTGTAGGATGTCCACACTATTGTTTCACCTGATCCACAAAACCCTCTGAATTCATTCAAAAGAACCTTTTTTTCTTCTTCTCAATGTTCCCAAAAACTTCCTCATGCCATTTTTTTTAGGTTGGTTTTCAAGGCTTTCAATTTACGTGTCAAAATAAAACTAAGGAAGCCTTGAAAGTTGTAGGATGTCCACCATTGTTTCACCTGATCCACAAAGCCTTCTGACTGTTACTACATATTCTCAAACTTAAAATACTCCAGTGATCCGAAAAGACTCGTTTGATAAACATCTAGAAACTGAGCTCCAAATAAGAAGAAACCTATCAATTTTTTACCACACCGAAGGATCACGACTGGACCATGTGAAGTTCCCACCTATAGGAGGGATATCCATAGGGCACTGATCAAAGATGAATTCGAAAAACTCCAACATAGCTGGGGAAATAGGGGTATCACTCCACGTCTCACTTGAGTAGTAAATGATGTTAAAATCACCCCCAATAAAGTGAATCGTGTCATCTCCCACCAACTAGTCAACCCACCAATTCGTCCTAAAACATTTTCCTGTCATTATCATTATCATGACCGTAAACACCCGCAAAAGCCTATTCAAAATTACTGTCGACACTTCTAAAGGAGCAAGCAATTGAAAAAGCCCCCACACATGCCTCAATCCTTTCCACTACCCTCCTATCGCACATTAACAAAATCCCTCCAAAGGCCCTTCTTGACCCCAAAAAATAATATTCCACATTGACAACCCCATAAACTGCGAAAAATGGCCCTCGAAACGAACTCCTATTTAATTTCTTTGTAAACAGACACTGCCTCCAATCCCTGAGAAGACTCCTAATCCTCAACCTTTTATCCCTCTAATTTCAATCTTCTCACATTTCATGATAAAATCATAGGATTCATAAAGAACAAGTTGAACCCCTCCTCTTTCCTTTACCTCTGCTAGAATGCCCTCCCTTATGGTCATAGTTGATGGAACAAGTTAATCTCTTTAGTTCACGATGCCCTCTTTTCACTCACTTAGAAAGGGAGCTAGGAGGAATAGTCAAAATAGTGTTGTTGACTTGCTTCAATGGTTGTGAACAGAGCCATCATCTCATCCTCAAACCTCTCACAAGACAACCCCACAACGTTACATAAGGTCTTCACATTCTGAATCACCATTGAAGCAAGTAAACTGACTTGGGTAAAGTTGCTTCTTCAACTACAACAAAGGGGTGGGTGTACTGACAAAGGCTCGTTATCCCTGATCCCTTCTTCATGATAAAGCACCATATCTGAAGAGAGCTCCTGGTCCCCATAGCAACTAACCAACTATGTACCAACGTGATATCGATAGGGTTGCCCACGCTATCTGAAGCTCCTTTCCCTTTCTACTACAATCCCTCACACTCTTCTCCAAAGGAGACAGAATGATCCCATGTTGTAAACCAGAGAAGGGTAGCATTTCCCCATCTTTGTTGTCGTGAGCCCACACCCACACAATGTCTTGCTGAAGCAAGGATAATATTTCTTGACGACATAGTTAATTGAAAGAAAACCTACTTCCATAGGCCCAACCACCCACAACCTAAACTTTGAAATTCTGGCTCCAGGGCCACTGTTGGCGAGTTCTAGGCAAGGGATGTCCTCACTGATGACAAACAACATTGACGGTTGCGTGACAGAAGAGGCCACTCCCAAAGACATGGGGATGCCTACAGGACTCCCAAACTCTACATCCCCCGAAAAGCCCAAACTCCCCTCCTGATCTCCATCATTATGAGCGGCGTTTATCATGGGAGATGACGACGATGCTGCCATTGTTGTTTAACAGAGATATTACATATAATGTACAGGAGACAAAATGAAGTCAAAAGGAACAAGTTAGACACAAACAGAAAATGTACAAGGAACTCAAGTAAAGGGCAAAAAAAAATTCTATAATTGAAACTATCTAGCAAGATAACTCAATATTAAAGCATTTACAATCGAATTCCTTTCACTTTATAGGTGTGAGGTAACAGGTAAATCGATTGAGATTTCAAAACTTCCCCATTACCTTACTCAAGTGAAAATTTTACATGTCGTGGAGAAAATTAAACCAAGTGAATACATATTAACATGAAGGATGATCATCTGAGAAAACTTAATGATTTTCATTTAACTATTTGATCAGACTGAATACATATGAAGGCAGACTCTAATGCATTTCAGTCCCTTTATAGTGCAACCTTCCCAAATCAATGTTAAAGACAATCCGACCACAAAGGATGATAATCTGGAACACCTACAAGATTGCATGAGCAGCTATCTAGAGCAATATCTTTTCTGATAGCTTGGAACTTCAAACTTAACTTCTTCAATTGCTGAAATTTTTTCTGCCAACCAATTTTTTCAAATTGATATAGTTGACAAGATATGACAATAACTAGATGGCTTACATCTGTTAACCCCCACATTTCAAACTAAAGTCACCTCAAATTCAAACTTCACTTTCATTCAATGGAGAAGCCAATAAAGCTTTTTGGCTTCAAATGTGATACCTCTAAGCATAAATTTTCTTTAAGAAACCATTCCAATTGCTGGTGCTTCTTCGCCATGGATAAAACTCATTCATTTTTCAAGATGATGCTTCTCTTCCTATTATGCAGCACTTTATCATTATCTAGCCCATATCAAACCTCAAAGACACTGAAGGTTGGAAAAAGAAATTAGGAATTCCAACTTCTGAATGACCATGATGCTTTGAAGTAGCAATTGATTAAAACAAAATAATCCTCATGCCACCAATTTTATTTCAGTCACTCAGTCACAGGGACATCCTCGGTATCCGCAGTTTCAAGGCAGTCATCATCCTCATCTGTAAAATCAGAGCAAGCATCAGAACCCATATGCATGTCCAAATCATCCTCCCCCTCCCCATCTTTTCCAACATTGTCCTCAACCGCAAAATTTTGAAAATCATTCTCGACAAACTTGCTTCTATTGTGCTCTATTTCATCTTCTCTATCTCTCCTATAATTAACCAATTCCATATCCAAATTTGCCTTTCTCGGGCTCAACAAGACCAAATCAGCCAGCTTCCTACGTGCCAAATACAAATCATTCGGCTCTATCAACTCACCCCTCTTATACGCCTCCCTAAGAAAAACTGTATGCAGCTTCCCATGGTTCCCCCTTGTCGAAATATAAAATATCCCCTGATGCTGAAGAAGGAAGTCCTTCAATTTCTTCGGCAAATTCATTGCCAACCTGAAATGTGCAATCCTCTCCAACGTAATCTTCTTCTCCACTGTCAATGACAGCAATTCATGAATTGTTGCCACAGCCCTCTTCTCCATTCGCTTCTGCGCCTCTAATGACCTCAAATCATACCCTGACACATCCTCATAAGGCGACCAATACGGAACCCTTTGCCATTTCCACACCGCAATCCTATAATACTTGCCAATCTTAAACCCGGGTGGGAAATTCACGATAAACGAAAACCTTATATCCTCGGCATCAATCCCTTTCTCCCTATACTCTCTCTCTCTAGCTCTCTCTATCGCGCATACAGCTAAACTCTCATCCCTCTCAACAATCTCAATGTACTTATTCCTAGTCTCTCTAGCATCAAACAATCTAAAATATTGAGGGTGATTGAGAATTACCGAGTGCTCGAAATCGTCAGGCAAGCCGAACGCTTTCCTGGCAATGCGCACGTGTTCGAGGCGTAGCCGACCCGTATTGGACATCATCACAAGCTTCCGGAGGCGGGTCACGGCGTCGGGGATTTGAGCGTGGAGAGCCCGCTTTTCTTGCTCAATTTGCAAGAGGGCCTTCCGGGTCAATCGAATGTAGAGGATTCTCTGAACCGGGTGCTCGTAAATTTCGAAAACGTGAGGGAATTTGAGGACGAAACCGCCGGACTGGTGTAGTTTGAAGCCGAGGCGGCGAGCGAGGAGGTCGAGGCGAGAGATGGGGAGGGTTTGGTTGGGCAGAGAGAGGATGAGTTCCTGGAACTTGAGGACCTTGCGAGTCTTCTTCTCGATCTCCATGTAGTTGTCGTAGCCATGGTCACGTACGCGCTGGAGCTTTTTGGGGATGGAGGTGGACTGGGACATGTGCCTGGTGAGAGACAAGTTTGAGAGGAGGGATGGTAGAAGGGGTTTGAGGGTTGGGGTATTGTGCATGAAGAGATTGATGAGGAGGAACATTTTTTGAGGTTCAGGGTTTCTTAGGCTTAGGGTTTATAGACATTGGAGAGGAGAAAAGCATTTTCTTTTCTTTTAGGTTCTGGGTTTTGAGGGCTTAAGGGGACAGTAAATCATTTGTTTCTTTCTTGTGTTCTTTACAAGTCTTTCGATTAGAAAATGTTGGCCTCACAAAACAAGTACATGACATGACCTGATTACGACTCATGAGGATCCGTTACATGATTAATCTATACACAAAGACGACCTGTTTAGCTAAACAGGTCAACGGGTTTGATACGATTATAACATGGAAAATAGTCGGGTAACCCGACATGTAATATCTCGACAAAAACAACACTTTTTTAATTCTAAGAGAATTTCTACAAAGAATGATTAATAAAGTTCTTAACAAAATTTGTTTTAATGAAAACCTAAGCCCTTAATAGTAGCATAACAAGCCTTAAACCCCTTAGAAATTTAGAGCCAAAACACTAATCCTCTGGAGTGGACGTACGCTTATGTTTCTAGTGCGGACGTACGTGGGGGGACCACCGAACATACGCTTTACAAATAATATACGGACGTACGTGGGACCACACGGATGTATGCTACTTTTTCAGAAAAACCCTTGGTTAATACCAGGATGTATACTACACTCTTTTATCCACTGTGTAAATAGTACTGGACGTACGTTAGGGTTAGCGAACGTCTGTTGCTTTTTTGGAGAGTTGGTAGCACCTATCCCTTATAATACCCTTTAAACCATTCTTCATCTCACACCATTTCCCATTGGTCAGCACGCCCCCAGGCTGCTAGAAACTTGTGAGGTTGGGTTCTTGAGAGTTTTGAGTGAGAGAGGGTTTTGTGAGAAAGGAGCTCATGTCCCTGCCTAACTTTGAGGTAATCTCTTTGCCCATTTTACAATTCAAGTACTGTTTTATTGTTTGTTAATATGGAGGGTTTTCCAAAAAGAGATCTTGTTAATCTTCCTTGTAAAACGATAATGTTTTCAAAAGCTTCTTTAAATTTCATTGTGAGTTCTCCTACGTTGCATGTGTTTATTTACTAGCTTAGAAGTGATATAGTAGCCTGAAAATATTGTAGGAACCCTAAAGCACCATTTGAGTCTTGGCAGATTGATTAACTCATTGAGCAGATGTACGCCCTCGGGGCCGGACGTACGGTCATGAAGCAAAGCATTGTCTTGAGCATCGTTTGCATGCACATTAGAGTTTAGCAACCTTTTAGCTAAATAAGGCTTAATGTAACGGTGTGTTATATTTCGTTATAGCAGGATTTAGCCATGTCGAAAGATTCAAGCAAATGTGTGAGGAAAGTAAACATTTACGAGCATTTTCCTTAAAAACGTGGGATATGTCAGTTGACTGACTACGAGTGCGATATGAGCATGCCTACTTTTATAATTACTTGGTAACTGTCGTATAAATTGATTGTTAAGATGCATTGTATGACATAGTACACCGGTACGTGCGGTATAATGGTCATGGGCTTACTATATAGATTTGATAATATGGTTAAATGTGTGTGTTATATGGGCCTTAGATCCGATGTTGTTTTGTGGCCGGCGTAGCCTTAATGGACGGTCATTAGAGGACGTACATTATTAGTGGTATGAGCCACCTGAGGTTGGACTCAATTGTGCTGCTAGTGTTATGTAGGGTAGTGTACAATATCCGGGGCACCCATGTTGTATTACAGGTCCCTGGGACAGCGCCAACTTTGCTGGGAAGGAGTAATATCTCAGGTAGACCATATATGATAGTTATGACCTAATAAGCATTATTCTCTTTGCATTAAAATGTTTAGGTGAATGTCGCCGGTAGTACACCACATTCTTCACAAAACAAAACCCTATTATATGGTGTATTAACGGAAGCAACACCTCATTTGATTTCTTACTCAAATTGCACGTTTACTTCCGCTTAATTAGGCTCATGTCATACCTAAAATTTGTGGTTTACTTACTAAGTCATTAGACTTACGCTGCTGTTACCTTTTTAGGAAACTTGCCTTACAATCCGAAAGTGGCATGACTGCTACTATTGACTTGTTTAGAAGTACTTATTGATATCAGGTTTGTTTACTTTTATCAGTTAGTTGCTCCATGCTTTTATTTCGATGATTTATAGTTTTCTTAGATTTATTTTACCTTTCTGTGCATTTACTCTGATAATGCTAGAGGGGCGATTTCCCATTTAGTCACAAGTTGGCTTAACTTGGGTAATTGCCAGTAACCCTACCAAATTAGCCAAGGCTAATTTTGGAGGCGTTACAGTGTGGTATCAGAGCAACGGTCTTGCCGATTGGAGTTGATTATCTGAGAATAGGCCGTAATACCTTAAGTGTGGACCTTAAAAGGATGGAGCATAGGATAGACCTAGGTTCCCTGCTTGTTGTTTGATTAAGATGCGGGCTACAGTAATACCCTTCTTGATTGCTTAGTTTGGAGTTGAACGAGGCCGTTTGTTCCGCGTTACAGGCACTTGATCCTGCTTCATACTCAAATGAGAGATGGGTGTCGACGCTGGGCGACTGTTCGAGAATGGCCAGCCAAGTTTGGGCCTTACCCGTTTGGATATCAACCTCGTTGTGGTAAGCGTAGGGTTTTGACCTTACCCTTCCAGAAACCAAAGACCTCGCCATTTCCCGAACTGAAGGCACAAGTGGAATCCAAGAAGGATCCAGCAGGAGTGAAATGGAAGCACCACATTGTTTCAGCAGTACGAGATTTTCCACCAATTCCCGAAAGGTTTAACCCCTACCTTAGCTGGGAAAGGAGGCGGGTCTTACATACTCACCTTACCCAGATTGCGGATGAATATGCTCAGATGGAGCTAGAAGAGATTCGACTACTGAAGGTGGGAGCTTTGCCAGAAGGATCCGATCGTCAAAGAACCACTTTCCTCTCCAGCATCGATAAGGATTACGAGGCACTAGTTAAAGACAAAGAAGACCCGTCTAAAGAGTGTTAGGTTTTAGGGCAGTACTCCCACAAGTATTAGATAGTTAGGTCTCATGTCACACTTGGAAGTGATGAGTTTTGTGCTTAAGTACTTTGAAATGAATTTAAAAACGCAAAATGAATTTCCACTCATACCTCGAGTTTTGAAAAATCAATTTGCACATCGAAACCTATCTAGCTTTTAACTGTGCCCTTTTAAAAATGAGTTTTAGGGTTTGAGCGGACGTACGCACCCGTGACCGGACGTACACTCTAAACCTAGCATTTTCTTCTTTAAAAACGGCCGAACTTCCTCTAAACCCTATTCATTCCAATTCTTTCCCATTTTTTCACAACCCAAACACCTTCCAACTTATTTTCGGCCAAGTTTCCAAGGAATCCAAAGGTTTTCAACTCTCTACACGGACATAAACGAGGTGTGAAGATTTTATCCAAATATTTTTTTGATTTTTGAAACTTTAGGATTCTTGTTTTCAATCTTTGATTTATTGCTTTTTGATCAGTGCCAAATATTGTATATTTGACCCCCCATTAACTTATGTTTGTTAAGCTCTTAGCGTTGTTAATTTCTAATGTTTTAGTTAGTATTAGTGTTTTATTGTGTTGCAGGTCGTTAACATCAATATGCGGGTTAAATGGTGAAAATGACTTAAAATGAAGATTTGGAGTCCTTGCCAGTGCGCTTAAGCCCAGCAAACAAGATCGAGCACGCCTGCATCGAGCGCGCAGAGCTAGTGTTCGAGCGCAACTGTGCTCGAACGCAAGATCTGTGATTGAGCGCACTCCATGTCAGCCTATTGCCCTAGCCCATCGCTAACTTGCTTGTGCCGTGGGAGCTCTGGAGCAGTTACGTGCGATTCTACGCATATATGCGCGATCGAGCGCATGTAGGCCTACTTTCAAGCGCACTGTGTGCAATCGAGTGCACCACTGACCAGGCAGCACATTAAATTTTGCTTATAAATTGAACCTTTTGTTATTTTGTATACCTATGTTTTGGGAGACGCCTTTGAGGCCAGAATCCTCTTTGTTCTTCATTGTTTACCTTCTAAATCGTCATTTATTTTATTAGTCTTTAGTTATTTATGATTAGAGGCTAAATCTTCAACTAAGGTTGAAGATGAAGCCTCACCATTTATTTATTTTCATGTTTTTGTGTTTAGTTTAATACTTCATCCATCGTTTAATGTTTTGTTTGTTCGTTTCAATTCAGTTTCGTGACAAAATTGCGTTGATTGTTATTTATGAATCGTTAAACATCCAATATCCGTTGTGATTGATCCGGGGGTACATTGGATGATTTTAGCAAGATTAAATATCCACTATGATCAACGATACAGTGGATGATCCTATCTTGTTTCAATATCCGTTGTGACTCTTTAACGGTAAATACATCAGATGATTAGACTAGATTTTAATAATAGCAATAGAACATGCATATATGCTTAATCGATAGACGGATGTATGAACATAGTAATAGCGATCATAGTAGGTGTATTCTAATCGTTTTGGAAGTATGAACTAAGCATGACAATATGTTTATTAATGTGGTGAGGTGGATTCTAAGACCTTAGTATTTTTATTTATTTGTTTTTAAACATTTAGTTTAGTTTACATTTTATGAGTACATTAAATTTGTACATCACTTTTCTTGCATATTAGCTGGTTGGTTGTAAACTAGGATCATGTTATGAATCATACCCATTTGGATTTGGAGTTTTTTTTTTGCCCTAAATCCGAAACCATTGAAATTTGTTGGCCTCACCATGCAATTAATGCATGGAGTGTAGCCCAAACCCTTCTATGATGATATAGGAACAAAATCTACACACCTTTTTGGCCGAAATTAATCAATTTTGTTTGGGCCAAACCTTAGTTTTTGAATTTAGGGATTTTTGCCTAAATTCGGATTTTGTTGATTTTGTGGCCTCCATTGGGTCCTATGGATCAATTGAAACTTAAAACTTGCAATTAGGAACCTGATCTACGATCTTGACCATTTGGATTCGAGAATTTTAGCCCAAATCCAAAATTACCAAAATGCCCCTCACTTCCAACGATTAGGGTTTTTGCCCTAATTCGATTTTATAATGTAAGCTCAGGCCCTTCATTGAATTGGACCACAAATCCCTTTCATCAGAGGCCCAATTTGGAAACCTAGTCTTAAGGCTTTGAAATTTGGTCTAATGCTTCAATGACAAAAATACCTCTGATTCTCAAGAAGGGTATTTTCGCCTAACCAAGGGACGACCTAATTTTGCTAAGAGGTCAAACCTACCTGTTAAACCCTTTTGACCGAGCCCATAGACCTAACTGTTCAATATTTTGATCAGATCACCGAAATTTCTAAAAAATGCCCTTCTTTCCTAAAGAGGTATTTTATAGGTCTTAAATAGCTCGGCTTTGTCAGGAGGATCCAAACCAATTATTAGAGTGTGACTGCTAGGAATCCCTAGTCCGCTTATGTAACACTCCCAAAATTAGCCTTGGCTAATTTGGTGGAGTCACTGGCAATTAACCCATTTAGGTCAACTTGTGACTAAATGGGAAATTGCCCCTCTATAAATATCAGAGTAAATGCAAGGGAAGGTGAATAAATCTGGGGGAAATGATGCAGCGTGACTTAGTGGGTTGCAGCGAAGAACAACAAATACGCAGTGGATAGATAATTCTAGATCTTGATTCTATCAAAGATCTGAGAACTTTTCTTCAAAATCTAGATACTCTCTAATATTTTGAAGGAAAATAGAGGAATAAACTCAACTCTGAGTATTCTCATTAATAAAATTCAATAATAAACAACAACTTTTCTGGAGGTTATAAGTATATATTTATAGCCCAAGATTCCTAAACCTAATAAAACACAAATTAAAGACTCTCAAAACCCTAAACCTAATAAAACATAAAATAAAGACTAACAAAGAAACCTAACTCAAATATAAGACTGAAAGATAAGATAGATAGAATGACGAGAGTTTCGATCTACATCATCCTCCTCAGGTTGGAGAGAATTCGCCCTTGAATTCACATCCTCATCATCAAAGTTCGTAGGGGTTAATTTTCACCCTACATCATTCTCCCCCTGTTGGAGAGAATTCATCCACGAATTTCGCCGGTTCTTTCCACGATCCTTTGGATGCCCAACCAATCCATTCCATCTCGTATTTCTTAACATCAAAGCAACTTGATACCGAAGCATAAACAATTTGCAAACCTTCATAACATAACTTTGAGTATTATATTTGAAGTTATTCACACAAATTTCCTCCACCATGCCAACACCAACGTCAAGATTTTGTTTAGGAAAAGTTGATAGAAAAGTTTCAATCCCAAGAAAATCAACATAATTAATTTTCTCAAGACACCATTGAGATATTTCACTCTTTGGACTTTCTTCAAACACAAGGTGAACATCATTCCCTTCAACGATATTTATGGTATCAAGAACTAAGTTTACCTCCTCCAATAGATACTCTTCGTCAAGATAAATGTCATAAATTGGTGGAGATGCCCAATCTACCAATAAATCTTCATCAATTAATTTGGTTGCGACCAAAGAAACTCGTCGATCGTCTGGCACCTCCTTGAAGTCGAGAACCTCTCCAACTGCCGCTACCCAATCCAAGAATTCTTTAGGTTGTAGATCCCTTTGGAATTCCAGAATATTGAGTTTGAACCCGTTCACCCACCGAGTGGCATGAGCTTGTGCATGGTGTTGACGTCCGTGCGTTTGGCGCTCCGCATAAGGGTTTCTAGATCCATTCCCATTGTGACCACCCACGTTGGATAATTGGGTAGTGAGGGCTTTGATTTGATCCCCCAAAATCGTGAATTGCTCCTTTATGTGTCGTCGATGTTTAGTGATAAATTTGTCTTCCGCCTTCATGTACCACGGTTTTGGTTGACGACGAAGAATGTTCGGACCATCCATGTCGGCTAAGTGATCGCTAGGGACCCCGTGTTGGGTGTGCGCACACCCGTTATTAGGCAAGGTTAGACCACCAAACCTCTCCTCCATGTGCCGCAAACAAATGGTCAGTTGCTCCTTACGTGCTGTCTTCGTATGCACGTACACTTTGTTCATATCTGCCAGACAGTCGTTCCTCCCCATTCATGGAAAGTAATTTGAGCTCTGATACCAATTGATGCAACGTGACTTAGTGGGCTGCAGCGAAGAACAACAAATACGCAACTGATAGATAATTATAGATCTTGATTCTATCAAAGATCTGAGAACTCTTCTTCGAAATCTAGATACTCTCTAGTATTTTGAAGGAAAATAGAGGAATAAACTCAACTCTGAGTATTCTCATTAATAAAATTCAATAATAAACAACAACTTTACTGGAGGTTATAAGCATATATTTATAGCCCAAGATTCCTAAACCTAATAAAACACAAATTAAAGACTCTTAAAACCCTAAACCTAATAAAACATAAAATAAAGACTAATAAAGAAACCTAATTCAAATATAAGACCAGGAAACTACATAAAAAAGGTAGTTTCGATCTACATCAGGAAACTACATTTTGCCCCCATGAACTACAATGCACTGGCACTTTCCCCCCATGAACTGCCAACTGTGCTACTTTGCCCCTATGAACTACCATTTTGTGCCCAAAAACCCATTCCGTCAGTCAAAGCTGTTAACTCAAACGGTCGAAGTGACAATGCGTTGTAGTTCATGGGGGCAAAGTGACAATGCGTTGTAATTCATGGGGGTAAAGTGATAATGCGTTGTAATTCATGGGGGCAAAGTGATGCAAAGTGACGGGTTGACCATTTGAGTTAACGGCTTTGACTGACGGAAGTGGTTTTTGGGCACAAAATGGTAGTTCATGGGGGCAAAGTAGCACAATTGGCAATTCATGGGGGGAAAGCACCAAGGCATTGTAGTTCATGGAGGCAAAATGTAGTTTCCCCATAAATATGAGAAAACTATTATTCATCAAGTAAGAACATGGAGCAACTAAGAAATAATGACAAACCTGTAACAATAGGCAAGTCCTAAATCACACGGGTAGCAGCAGCCATGCCACTCCCCAAGGTGTTAAGTCAAGTTACCTAAAGAATAATAACCGCGTAAGTCTAACGACTTAGTAAGTAAACCTTATAACATAGGTATGACATGAGTCCAATTAATAGAAGTAAACGTGCAATTTTGAGTAATGATAAAAAAAAAGGCATTACCTCCGTTAGTACACCATTTAGTAGGTTTTCGGGTTTTCAAAAATCACGGTGTACTACTGGTGATAACTACCTAAATATTTTAATGCAAGAAAAGCTAATGCTTTATTGATCATAACTCTCATATATGGTCTACTTGAGATATTACCCATTCTCAACAGGGTTGGCACTGTCCCGAGGGACCTATAGTATAATGCCGGTGCCCCAGCCATTGCACGCTACCGTACGTAACACTAGTGGCACGATAAAGTCTGACCTCGGGTGGCCCACACCGCTAATGACGTCTGTCCTGTAGTGACCAACCATTGGAAATGGCTGCACCCTGGTCACGAAACCATTGGATCCAAAGCCCCCCATATAACACACACACATTTGACCATAATATGAAGTCTATATAGTAAGCCCATGGCCGTTTATACCGCACGTACCAGCGTACCATGTCATACAATGTATCTTATCAACCAATTCATAATGCAATTTACCAGGTAATTATGAAAATAAACATGCTCATATCATACTCGTGGTCAGTCAGTTGACATATCCCACGTTTTTAAGTAAAAAGGTTGTAAAGGTTCGCTTACCTCGCGCACTCGAGTGAATCCTTGGATCAAGTTAAGTCCTGTTGTAACGAATACAAGATATCATTATTCTAAGCCTTACGTAACCTAGAAACATGGCTAAGCTAGAGTGTACACGGGCGAAACTCAAAAATCGGTGCTCTGCCCACTGACCGTATGTCCAGCCTCGATGGCGTACTTCTACTCAGTGAGTTAAGCACACCTTTAAGTTTTCGAACAACACTTGATTCCTATATCATTTCTAGACCTCTAAGCTTCTCTTAAGCTAACAAATAAGCACATACAACGTAAGAAATCAAAACACAATGAAACTTTGAAGATCTTTTGAAAACATTAACACTTTTGAGGAATGCTTAATGAATACTTTGGAAATCTTAACAAGGCATAAACTAGGAGGTAAAATAGTGCTGAAATGTAAAGGAAACAGAGCTTACCCTGAAGCTAATCAAAGACATAGGCTTCTCCTTGCAAAACATCCACCAAACTCACAATTCTCTCAAGATATGAGACTCTCTCTCAATTCTGGTAGCCTAAGGGCGTGCCAGAGCTCTGAATGAGTGTGTAGAAAAAGAGGAGGGAAGAGGTATTTATAGAAGAAGGTCGCCACCAACTCTCTGAAAAAGCAGTGGACATCCGCCAACCCTAGCGTATGTCCGGTACTATTTGTTCAGCGGTCCAAAGAGTGTCTCATACGTTTAGGTATTAACCGGAGGGTATTTCAAAAAGTAGTGTACGTTTGTGTGGTCCCACGTACGTTCGCTGTATTATTTGCAGAGTGTACGTCAGGTGGTCCCCACACGTACGTTCGTGCTAAAAATAGTGGCGTACGTCTGCTTGACCTAGCGTATGTCCACTCCCAGAGGGTTAGTGTTTGGCTTCTATTTTCTAAGGGATTAAGTTCTTGTTGGGTCAACACTAAGGGGTTGGGTCTTTGTTAAAACAATTTTATTAAAAACCTTGTTAACCGCATTTGTAAAAAGGTTTTTGAATAATAAAAAAAGGTTGTTTTTATCGGGGTATTACAACTTAGCTATTCGAACCTCAAGCACTTTCGGTTATAGCTTCAAAAAAGACCAAAATGCCCTTAGTCTAAATTTCATAGCTTTTGTACAAACTTGTCTTTGCAGAAGCACCAAACCTCTTAAACCAGAACCCTTATTTGTCAAGATGCCCTCCAAGCCAGACCTTGACCTTTGAATTAATTACCTCAGATTACTTAAGGGTGTTTAAGTCATAAATCCAAGCACCCCATTTCTTTCGGCGTCACTTAAATCACCCGATCTATTGACCCTGCCATGACATTATCACTCTTAATAGACACCCTGTCATGCCATACTCTATTCCCTACATTTTCATTTAAGCATTTAGGAAAATAACATTTTGAACCTAGTAGGGGTAAAGTTTTGAGAAGTGATAGAGAGCCAAACAAATGAATCCAAATTTTTTTCCAAATTGACGTGGCAAACCGTGAGTGGCAAACAAGGGAGAGAGAATTTCATTTTTTTTTAAAAAATTTTAAAACCCTTCCCATATCAGTTTGGAAATTTTTTTGGGTTCATTTGTTTAGATCTCTAGCACTTCTCTAAGGTTTTGCAAGGGTTTATGTGAGCTTAGTGTTAATAGAAATTTCAATGCAGGGCGATGGCACGGACAAAAGCTAGCGTAGCAGCTTCCTCCTTCTCCACACGTACACGGTCTCGCTGGTTTTGGACATTGATTTAGGACGCCTAGAGTCCTGAGTTTGAGCGAGAGGTGGAGATGGAGGACGTTGTACCTGATGAGAATCTAGGGAGTGAATAGGACTCTGAGGGACTGATTAAGGAGGCTAGTAGCACCATGGACGAGGAGGACAACAACCTTATCTACGACCGGGAGCAGTTTAGGAGAGGCAAGGCTCGACGCCGGTATAAGTTCTACAGTGATGGCAAAATCATGGTAGAAAGGGGTGTGGATATAGCAGACCTTGACGCGTGCGCTCCACGGATACGTGTAGTGCTGGATGCCCAAGGTTGGACGGAGATGGTAGGAGATCATTCTTCCACGGTTGAGGAGTTAGTCCACGAGTTCTACGCCAACATTCACAAGAGGCATGGTGATAAGCGCCGAATGTTGCACATTCAAGCCCCTTAACTCGCATTTGTTAATTCCTTAGCATTGTTATTTGTTTGATTTTGTGTTGTTTTTGTGTTTTCAGGTATTTAATAAAGATGCAAGAAAAACTATTAATTTTGGGTTTAAAGCACAATTTGAGAGGAGCTAGAAGATATGATTAAGCTTAACCAATTACAATAGAGGATATACATGATTTGGTTAAGTTTAATCAAATCAAGGAAAGAATAAAATCGAAATTTCTCCACTTGGAGTCAAAATCGGATCGGATAGAATTTTAGATTTTGAACATGTCTCAGTATTTTGGCCATAACTTTTAGCTCAAATATCAAAACAAGGTGATTCTAGCGGCATTGGAAATATAATTCAAAATTATACAAATCATGATGAAATAGAATTTTCCTAAATCGGACTCCCGCTATGCCAAAATCACCCCATAAGAGAAGGAGACAAATCCAGACGAATCCTATTCCGATTTGTACATGAATTGCTTCTTAATTTGACTAGAAGATTGAAATCCGAATTTTCTAGGTTTCCTAGGGCTTCTAGGACTTGTTGCTCCCTATAAATAAGCCTCTAAGCTTCAAGAGAAGGGGAACTTAGTTTTAGACAGAAAATATTTCTTGGAGGCTTAGCGGAGTCATGAGCGGCTAAACCCCTTTGTGGGGTGTTGATGTAACCCTTTCCAAACAAAATGGTTTGATTGTATTTAAATTCCAGACTTTCAATTTATATATGTTGATTATATAACTGTGAGAATTGCTACACTTGAATTCTGTTCTTAATTATTAAATGCAATTGTTCTTAATTTCCAAAATCAATATTGGTGAAATTCTTATCTTGTCTTAGAAAGTATTTTACTTTTATTGATATCAAATCATTCTTATTTTCTGTGATTATGGGGATGATGGTTATATAATGGGTTTTAATAGACATATGATTAATAGGATTAAGATAGGCCATGCCTAGGGAAGACGGGTCGTACTGCACCCTAGTTTAGTGTAATTTAGGTAGACGATCCGTGCCAACCGAAGATGGGTTATGCTATTCCATTAATTATATGAAACTTATTAAAGGGTTTTATAGTTTATACCTAGGGAAGACGGGTCGTGCCGCATCTTAGTGGTTAGGTGGACGATTCGTGCCAACCGAAGATAGATTATCCTTACTCTTTAATAAGGTAGTTTCTTGTTTAATTATAACATGCATAGAATGAATTTCTGGAATTGAATCTGATTAACCATTGTTGTGCGGATAGAGGTGAAGTCAATACCCTACACTCTCTATCATATTTTAATTATCTTTTATTTTATGCATTTACTTTTAGAAAACAAAATCAAAACAAATCTCTTTTAATTAATTAGGTTAAATTTAGTCTTTCGAATTTAGTAACGAAACCCCTACAGTCCTTGAGGTTCGACACCCTCAATATAGCCCTATCCTACAGGATTCGTTCTATTGCGAGTGGTTAATTTTATCATTGATATTTTTGGTCGTAAAATCATCACATCAATTTTTGGCGCCGTTGCCGGGGACTGTTAACGGTTTTGTTATTAAATTTTAAGGATTAAGTTTAGCTTAATTTTTATTTTATTTTATTTTTTTTTTTTTGTTATTCTTTATTTTTAATTTTTAGATTTTAACCCTCTTTCCAAGTTCACGATCAGTCTGCAGGTTGCACTCTCTGTAACTGCGATCGATCGCAGCCTGTGTGCGATCGTTCGCAGTTCTGCACTCAACAAGCGGCTGCGATCGAACCTCAGCCCCTGCGTCTGTTCCCCTCTTCGGCAGTGCGAACGTTCGCACACTGAAGTGCGATCGTTCGCCCTCTAGACAGAATTGCTGCAGCTCCATTTTAGTGCACCTGAGGGCCGTTTGTGAGATTTAGTTTTAGTTTTTATTTTTATTTTTTATTTTATTCTTCTTTTATTATTCTATTAGTTTAGTTCATGTGGGGAAACATTCCAACACCCCATGGACCATGTTCATATTGCAATAGTCATTATCATCATGTTAGAAATTGTCCTACTGCGGGACAATTTTCTAATTATTCTTATGAGCATATGAACAGGCCGTTCTCTAGACCGAGGAATGAATATTATTGTGATTCTTATAATCCGGCATGGAGCAACCAGTCTAACTTCTCGTGGCCAGCTCAAGATCATGGAAGGTATGCTCCACAAGATCATGAACTGCACCATCAGTCATATTCGCAGTTCAATGATCAATCCTATTCCTCTCAATATCAAGCAACTCCACAGCAGCAATACCAGGCCGCACCGCCTCCTCAGTATGATTCGAATTTTGAAGACCGGATGTTGCAAATGATGGGCGAGATAGAAGACAAGCTAAATGTCATGGTGGACAAGATGACTCAGACAATAAAATCTTGCTCTGAATCCATTGTCAAGATAGAAACTTACGAAGAGGAGCCATCTCCCATCTATATGCTTCCACAACAATACCAGGCTGAGCCACCTCCTCAGAAGAATTTCAACGTTGCAGAATCCATTGCCAAGATAGAAGCTCACCTTGAAAAAAGCATCAACCACCCCAATAGAGAGGAAGAAGAGCTTCAAAGTCAGCCGATGGCCAATTCTGATGAACACTACATTGTAGATGAGAGTACTTATCTTGAGCAAGCTATCACCACACTGAGGAGTGAAGAAGTGGTCGAAAACCACGTGGAAGAGAGGAAGGAGGAGAAAAAGGAGGAGCAAATTGAGGCCCCACAGGATCTACTTCGGGAAAAATGCAAGGAAGTGAGTGCTGAGGCTTCTTCGCCATCAGTTCTTATTCCCAAGGCGCCATATGAGCTCCGAGCCCTTATTCCAGGTAATCTAAAAATTTCATTTTTAGATATAGATGACACTCTCCCGGTCATTAGTTTTTATGACTTACCAAAAGGCCAGGAGAGTAGACCGTTAGGGCTGTTAGAAGAGCACAAAGAGACCACCGAGGTAGAAAAATTCCCTGAGTATTCTCCTCACTTTACTCCAGTTCATGATTCCCTACCAGATGAGAAACTGTTTGAGAATACTCAGAGGGATCTACCTCAATATGCGAAAATTCAAAATTACCTATCTATAGGTAAAATCCATTCTTTGTGGTCTAAGAGGAGAAAAGATTGGTGTTTCAAATTTAAACTTAAAGGTCAGAGAACACTGAGCACATCAAGGATATGGATTCTGTTGATTTGGCGGATTCCATATATTTTGACTAGATGAGTCGGCTTCTTGAGTTCAAGTGCAAACCCTGTGCACTTGAAATTCACTCCACCAGGGTACATGATCTTCATCCAGGTTTATTTTATCCATTGTTGTTTCATTATTTGATTATATTTTTTTTACAACAATGTGTTGCACTTGATTGTTTCTTGGTTGGAGTATCAACTTCTTTTTCAGGACATGTGTTTTTGGATACAAGTTTGGGGGTATGGTATACCCACATCTGCTCACTCAGGTACTCCTATACCTTTAACCTCATTTTTCAATTTTGTACATACATTGGGGACAATGTATGATTCAAGTTTGGGGGTATGAGAGATACATTTACACACACTTGTCTTGTTTTTGAAAAAAAAAAAAAAACATGTTCATGTTGTCCTAAAATTTTGGTTGACCTAAAATTTGTGATTTGATTTCATCAGTGAGCTTAAAATTTTGAACACATGATCTGATGATAGAATTTGGAGTTTGTTACTTGCTTTAGGCAATTGAGAAGTCACATGTTTGATCTGTTCTGACACAAGCACATTAGCACATGACTGGTGGGGTATGACATGTAGGTTTAATGTGTATGTTTCTGTGTTTTGGGTGACACTGGGTGACTTATTAGTTGGAGACTTTGGCATAAATGAAAATAAAGAAAAAATAAAAAATTAAAAAATAAAAATTTGACCATTGATAAACTCTTCATTGAGTAACTGGGCCTCTTGCCTCAAAGCAGTGAGTGTTCACGTCAAAAGGTGGGGAGTTTTGATGTGGTTAAATTTATAAAAAAAATGGTGATAATCATTGATAAATTGTTCACTGAGTAACTGGGCCTCTTGCATCAAAGCATTGAGCGTTCACGTCAAAAGGTGGGGAGTTTTGATGTGGTTAACATTACGGCTAGTTTAGTTTCGTAGCCTTTTTGACTCGAGTTAGTAAGTCCTCAGGGGTGTCTCTACACTTAATGTCCTAAAACCATCTGGTTTGGGAGTCATTGGCTCAACACTCGCTACATGGGTCAATTAGAAAGTTTAAGGGAACTAAACACTGCAGAGCCTAATAATAAAATAAAAAATAAGAAAAGTATGCCATTGTCGTTCATTCTGATAGGACTTTCAGTGAATCTTGAGATATGGAGACATTGCACATTGAAATTATTTGGAAGCTTCATAATCTTGTGCTAGTTCACTTTACACTGTTTTGAACTTGTGATGCCTTAGCTTGCCTGTTGTAAGTAACTAGACTTTAAATTCCAATTCATTGTGAAGATGGAGTTTAACTATTTAAGCTTACTAATGAATGAAAACCATGGTTTTGAGTGATACTTTAATTTTTAGATAACATGAACTGTGCATAATGTTTGTGGGTATCAATTCTGGAAAACCCTCACGAGACTCCACTCGTCCTCTAGGGAATTCCTAGGGGTTTAAAAGGCTTGTTGCATATGCTAAATGCAACCGTACATCCCACGAAAGCTGGATTTATCTTGTTGTTCTTCAGTTTATTTGCTGTTTTGTATTGCTAAGGGACTAGCAATATGTAAGTTTGGGGGTGTGATAAGCGCCGAATGTTGCACATTCAAGCCCCTTAACTCGCATATGTTAATTCCTTAGCATTGTTATTTGTTTGATTTTGTGTTGTTTTTGTGTTTTCAGGTATTTAATAAAGATGCAAGAAAAACCATTAATTTTGGGTTTAAAGCACAAATTGGGAAGACCTAGAAGATGTGGAAAGGATTAAATCGGAATTTATCAAATTGGAGCTAAAATCGGATTGGATTCAAATTTGGATTCTGAACAGGTCTTGGTATTTTGGCCATAACTTTCAGCTCAAATATCGGATTGAGGTGATTCCAACGGCATTGGAAAGCTGACTCAACAGGCTACAAATCATTGTGAAATAGTATTTTCCTAATTCAGACCGCCGCAATGCTAAAATCACCCCGCAAGATAGAAGCCCAATTCTGGACGAATTCTATTCCGATTTGTAATAGGATTGTCTCCTAAATTGACTAGGAGATAGAATTCCGAATTTCCTAGGTTTACTAGGGTTTCTAGGACTCTCCTAAAGCCTATAAATAGACCTCTAAGCCTCACAACTAGAGAGACAATTTCAGAGAGAGACTGAGTTTTAGACAGAAAATATTCTTGGAGGCTTAGCGGAGTCATGAGCGGCTAACCCCTTTGTGGGGTGTTGATGTAACCCTATCCAAGCACAATGGTTTGATTGTATTTAATTTCCAGATTTTCAATTTATGTATGTTGATTATATAACTGTGAGAATTGCTACAATTGAATTATGTTCTTAATTATTAAATGCAATTGTTCTTAAATTCCAAAATCAATATTTGTGAAATTCTTATCTTGTCTTAGAAAGTATTTTACTTTTATTGATCTCAAATCATTCTTATTTTCTGTGATTATGGGGATGATGGTTATATAATGGGTTTTAATAGACATATGATTAATAGGATTAAGATAGGCCATGCCTAGGGAAGACGGGTCGTACTACACCCTAGTTTAGTGTAATTTAGGTAGACGATTTGTGCCAACCGAAGATGGGTTATGCTATTCCATTAATTATATGAAACTTATTAAGGGGTTTTATAGTTTATACCTAGGGAAGACGGGTCGTGCCGCATCTTAGTGGTTAGGTGGACGATCCGTGCCAACCGAAGATAGATTATCCTTACTCTTTAATAAGGTAGTTTCTCGTTTAATTATAACATGCATAGAATGAATTTCTGGAATTGAATCCGATTAACCATTGTTGTACGGATAGAGGTAAAGTCAATACCCTACACTCTCTATCATATTTTAATTATCTTTTATTTTATGCAATTAGTTTTAGAAAACAAAATCAAAACAAATCTCTTTTGTTGAATTAGGTTAAATTTAGTCTTTTGAATTTAGTAACGAAACCCCTACAGTCCTTGAGGTTCGACACCCTCAATATAGCCCTATCCTACAGGATTCGTTCTATTGCGAGTGGTATTTTATTATTGATTATTTTGGTCAAGAAATAACCACATCACATGGTGACTCTTTTTGGACATGGTTCTGGGAGGAGGCGATCCATGTGACTCCCACCCTTATTAGCACCATCACGGGAGTGCCTTTAGTGCGTAACCCGGAGTACCCATGGCCAATGGATCACCTCCCTACCCGTGCAGAGTTGGTTGAGTGCTTCGCCGAAGGGCACCCCCGTTAGATGGAGATCGAGAGGGAGGATAGCTTTTAGATGCATGACCTTAGCAACGGCGTTTGATGCATCTATCTCATTTTGATTAGTCATGTACTCCCGGTGCTGAGCCTCACAATGATCACCATAGAGAGGGCATGCTATCTTTATGCTTTCTTGACTGAGACTTCCATCGATTATGGCTCCTTGGTCACATCTACAATGATGTCGTAATGGCTTGCGGATTGGAGTATCGCCTTGCCCTACGGAGCCTTAATCACTCTGATTGTAGAGAATGTCGGAGTGTCCACTGTGGGCATGAGGGAGTTACCACCAGAGTAGGTGCCATGAACTTGCCTTTCCTTAATGCGAATAACACTCATCTTCAGGAGACTGAGCAGGAGTAGAGGCCCCGGCTGTGACTACCCTGATGGGCAAATCAATTAACTAGTAATTGATCCCATGGCTCACTTCCCAGCCCTATCCCTCACAGGACAAGACTCAAGAATTTCAACATTTCTTGTCGTAACGAGAAAGTTGCAGTGAAAGACTTTACTAAGACTACATGAAATAAAGATAAATAATTTAAGATTCACATAACATTCACTAGAGAAAATATAACATCAACATAGCATAGATAATCACCAAAATGTACTGGTTATCAGATCATCAACAAGTAGGGGTACAAATCATAAGATAATAATAAACATTGTTTTTTAAAAGGATTAACATATCAAAGCCTAAATCTAAGCTTAAGCAAGGCTAATGAGATCAGAATCTCGATCATGTTGTTACGAGCAGTTCCTCCATCCTTCCACATGGTCTTTAGCCAACATAATCCATGTCCTAAAAAATGACCCGAATAAGATCCTGTGCAATCACCCAAGTCTGCTCTGATGGCATCCTCTCCTAGGGTAGCTAAGCCACGCAAATATTCGTAATGATGGGGGAAAACATAAATAAAAAGGGGTTAAGTCTAAGACTTAGTGATTTTTAACACAAATAATGCCCATGCCAGTTTAGTAATAAACTCTAATATTTTTGTAAAGCATAAGACAGTTCCATCATGACAATTTATCTTAGATGTGATATAGATATACAGTATATGCATATGATACAGAGTAACAGTCATAGTTTAACAATATGGTCTACCCGAGATATTATCCATTCTCAGCAGGGTTGGCACTGTCCCGAGGGACCTGTAGTACAATGTCAGTGCCCCAACCATTGCATGCTACCATACATAAGACTAGCGGCACGACCTAGTCCGACCTCGGGTGGTCCACACCACTAATGATATCCGTCTTGTAATGACCGCCTATTAAGGTTGCGCCGGCCACGAATAACCATTGGATCCAAGGCCCATATAACACACACTTTTGACCATAAAGCTAATATGTATAGTAAGCCTATGACCATTATACCGCACATACCGGTGTACCATTTCATATGATGCAAGTTATCTTGTCTTATTTTACATACATGTTTTTACAAGTTTCACTTTATTAACATATTCAGCATAACGTTTTTCAAAATTCTAGAGTTCATGTGCAGCAAGTATAAACTATGATAGTTGCAAATATGCATGTTTTCTTGGTACACATAATAGTCGTGCAATGCATGAAAAAATAACAACGAGCATTATGTAAGTTAAAACTCACTTGGGTCGAATAACGTCTCTGAGAATTCCAAATGATACAGGTTCTCCAAATTTGTGAAAAACTTTCTGTTAGTCTTATTTCTACTAAAATGACTCTAGAATAAGGAAAACATGAGCTATGGGACGGTTGGTAAAAATAAAGTCCCCTGTCACACTCTGGACTGTACGTTTGGGCTTGGGACCGTACGTCCGCTGTGATACTTTGGACAGTACGTCCAGTCTTGAGACCGTACGTACGCTTTGAGGTTTTCAAGGAGAACCTTATTTTCTCCACTCGTCCTCTTATCCTCCAAACCAACTCCTAAGCCTACTAAAGGGCTCCCTATGGTCTCCTCAGTCAAAATGAAACCTCCATGCAACGCGATCATGCTAAGTTATCATAACGCTAATCTAACAAGGTTTAAAGCATATCTAAGGCTAAACTACGACTATCAACACAAAACAATAATCGAGCTGCATAACGACGTAATTAAAGAGCTAGGTAATCGAGCATTACCTCCTTGAAGCGAAACTTCAAGAGTTCCTCCGTCGTTAGCACCGAAACACACATAAAACCTCACAAAACACACTCACAAGGGTATCTTTGTAGCCTGGGGGCCTGAGAGAGCGTGAATAGTAAAGAGGTAAGGGGTATTTATAGGAAAGGATTGCCACCAACTCTCTGAAACGAAGCGGATGTCTGCCAAACCCTAGCATGCGTCCAGTACGTTTACACAACGGTCTAAAGGTTGTTTCATACATTCAGGTATTAACTAGAAGGTAATCCCAAAAAAGTAGCGTATGTTCAGCATTTTTGCGTACATCCGTGTACTATTTGTAGAGCGTACATCTGTTGGTCCCCCCTACTTACGTCCGTACTACAAACAGCAGCGTACGTCTACTAAACCTAGCGTATATATGCCCAAAAGTCCAAATTACCCTTCTAGTGTCCTTAGTGGTCCAAAGCCCAAATTAACCCCCTTAACTAAGCTACTTATTCCTATTTAATTACTTGGGTCACTACACCGGCAACCATCGAGGGCAGCTAGAGCGGATGGGATATCCACCTCCATTGATCAGGATGAGTGACTGGACCGGATGGAGGCCATGCTTCGAGATGTACAACAGTCCTTTCAGGATTTGAAGGAAGCTTAGGCAGCAGACCATGATATCATAGTCCAACTGTAGGACCACTTGATGGGATCCCTAGATGTTAGAGATTATCGTATCCCTAGTTCTAGCATCAGCTGGGGAAGAGGAAGCCAAGGTGCGAGAGGGATGCTAAGATGGACATCCGCGAAGCCTACTTCTAGGAGATGGTCCCGCTCTTAGATTTTCTTTACTAGTTGTACACTTTGGTGTTTCCTTTGGGTGTTAAGTCCATCGTGGTGGTGGCAATTTTGTATATCTGACTATATTATAAGTCCACCTTCTGGGTGGTAATTTTGATGTGTATATGGTTAAACTACTTTATAACATGCTGAACTCAGTTTTAAAATATTCCTTTTTAAGATTGCAAACCTTTCCAATCATTTTACTAGATTTTCTCCTGATTTCAAAAGTTCTTAATTTTGAGGACGAAATTCTTATAAGGAAGAGAGAGTGTAATACCCCGATAAAAACAACCCTTTCTAATTCTAAGAGAATTTCTACAAAGAGCGATTGATGAAGTTCTAAACAAATTTGTTTTAAAGAAAGCCCAAGCCTTTAATAGTAGCATAACAAGCCTTAAACCCCTTAGAAATTTAGAGCCAAAACACTAATCCTCTGGAGTGGACGTACACTAGGGTTAGCGGACGTATGCTCATGTTACTAGCGCGGACGAACGTGGGGGGGCTATCGGACGTAAGCTCTACAAAAATAGTACTCGGAAGTACATGGGACCATGCGGACATACGCTACTTTTCAGAAAAACCCTTGGTTAATACTTAGATGTACACTACACCCTTTTATCCACTGTGTAAATAGTACCGGACGTACGCTAGAGTTAGCGGACGTCCACTGCTTTTCTACAGAGTTGGTAGCACCCTTGCCCTATAAATACCCTTTAAACCTTTCTTCATCTCACACCATTTCCCATTAGTTAGCACGCTACCAGAAACTTGTGAGGTTGGGTTCTTGAGAGTTTTGAGTGAGAGAGGGTTTTGTGAGAAAGGAGCTCATGTCCCTACCTAACTTTGAGGTAATCTCTTGCCCGTATTACATTTCCATTACTGTTTCATTGTTTGTTAATATAAAGGGTTTTTGAAAAAGAGATTTTGTTAATCTTTCTTGCAAAACGATAATATTTTCAAAAGCTTCTTTAAATTTCATTGTGTTAAGTTCTCCTACATTGCATGTGTTTATTTACTAGCTTATAAGTGATATAGTAGCCTGGAAATATTGTAAGAACCCTAAAGCACCATTTGAGTCTTGGCAGATTGGTTAACTCACTAAGCGGAAGTACGCCCTCGGTGCCAGATGTACAGTGAAGGAGCAGAGCATTGTCTTGAGCATTGTTCGCATGCACATTAGAGTCTAGCAACCTTTTAGCTAAATAAGGCTTAATGTAATGGTGTGTTATATTTTAATATAGCAGGATTTAGCCATGTGGGAAGATTCAAGCAAATGCGTGAGGTAAGTAAACACTTAAGAGCTTTTTCTTTAAAAATGTGGGATATGTCAGTTGATTGACCACGAGTGCGATATGAGCATGCCTACGTGCGGTATAACGGTCATGGGCTTACTATGTAAACTTGATTATATAGTCAAATGTGTGTGTTATATGGGCCTTTGATCCAATGTTTGTTTTATGGCCGGAGTAGCCTTAACAGGTGATCATTACATGATGGACATCATTAGAGGTGTGGGCCACTCGAGGTCGGACTCGATCGTGCCGCTAGTGTTATGTTCGGTAGTGTACAATATCTGGGGCACCAATGTTGTATTATAGGTCCCTCGGATAGTGCCAACCTTGTTGGGAATGGATAATATCTCGGGTAGACCATATATGATAGTTATAACCTAATAAGCATTATTCTCTCTGCATTAAATTGCTTAAGCGATTGTCGCCGGTAGTACACCACATTCTTCATAAAACAAAACCTTACTATATGGTGTATTAATGGAGTCAACACCTCCTTTGATTTCTTACTCAAACTGAACGTTTACTTTCGCTTAATTAAGCTCATGTCATACCTAAACTGTGAGGTTTACTTACTAAACCATTAGACTTACGTTGTTGTTACCCTTTTAGGAAACTTGCCTTACAATCCAAAAGTGGCACAGCTGATACTATTGACTTGTTTAGGAGTGCTATTGATATCAGGTTTGTTTACTTTTATCAATTAGTTGCTCCATGCTTTTATTTCGATGATTTATAGTTTTCTCAGATTTATTTCACTTTCCCGTGCATTTACTCTAATAATGCTAGAGGGGAAATTTTCTATTTAGTCACAATATGGCTTAACTGGGGGCGTTACACGACAACACCCGTTTAACCTGTTTAAAATAACTAGGTCATATCGGGTAGACACAAACTGTGCTCTTAAAAGGTAACCAACCCAACCCGTTAAAAAACCTTAAACTCTAAAATAAAATAAAAATTGTAATAATAATACATTAATACCAATGCAATTTTTAATAAAAACATTCACAAACTTAGCAATTTTCAACTCTATACATATTAGATAGTCCGTTTCCATAATTCCATCATAGGCAGAGGGGCTATGCTACACATCTCACTTTGTTTGATGATGTACAACTTTTGCTTTTGTTATTGTTTTTCCTTTTTAAACATATATATTTTTTTCTTAAATACCTTTTGTGTATACAAAATCTGTGTATTTATTTTGGTTGTTGGACTGGCCCAGCAGCCTCTCTGTAAGATCTCCCATGAATATAGTAGTGATAATTGTTATTGTCTCGTATTGTCCATTGATATAGTAGTGATAATTCTTATTGTTATAATCAACTTGAAGAAACTTCACTGCCATCTCAATCTAGTATGTGCTCTCAGCCAAAGCATTTGGTTGATGTAATGCAATAATGATTCTTATGGCCAGTCTAGATGTTCTCTATTTTACTATTCATATTAAATTTCACATATATATTTAATGGTGTATATATGAAATGAATATGGATCAAATTAGGTTTCTCACGACATTTCAATCATAGCAATAAAGAATAAGATAATAAAAAAAGGCTAACAAAAACAAAATAATAAAGAAAAAAGAAACAAAACTCAAAACTCCATCATCATTAAATTCATTACAAATTAGGTTCCCGTGGGCCATTATGCCCGGTGTTGTCCATTTGAAGGATCCATGATCCATCCCATGTAATCAAAGATATGAATTATGAAACACTACAAATACACTCATTTTAAGAAATATTAACAGATTGTGCTATAGATGAATTTGGAATGTCATAGGAATTAACATCAGTTGTCAAAACACCATCTTCTTTGCTATCCAACTTCATTTGTGTGAGTTCTATATCAAAAAAATAAGAAGAACTAGTGTTATTTTATTATAGTGTAATAAAAAAATAATACAAGTAAATGAAGAAATTAAATATACAAATAACTAATATTACCTTAATCTCCATATAACTAATCTCTAGTACAAACTAATACTTCAACAATATCAGGGTTGAGTGAGCTCCTATATTGATCAATCACACATCCACCAATACTAAAAGTGGATTATGAAGCAATAGTAGAAATAGAAATGCTTAAAACATCATGAGCCATAGCAGCTACTTCAGGATAGCGAAATTCATTTCCTTTTCAAAATGAAAGGATGTCAAATGTATCATTCAAATCCACAGATCTAGGTTCCTCCAAATACATTTCCATTGATTCTTTTGTGAATTAACATCAACTCCACCATATGCTAAATAGTCCTTCGTGAAAAAGAGAGAATATAAACACAAATGATTAGGAGTACATATATTATATACTTTTTGCTTTCCTATGTCAACATACAACTCAATAGCTTCTCTAAATCATTCCCTATATCATTAAAATATTTGTTTTTTTAATTAGATTATATATATGAGAGGAGAGAGGAGAGAGAATCATGAGAGGAGAGAGGAGAGAAGAGAGAGAAATGTTTTATTTATTTATTTTAATAATAATAAGGATTGCAATAGTGGAACCCTAAGTATAGAGTTCCACTGTAGCAATCCTCATGTTTGAGGCTCATTTAGGGAGTCTGCTGTGGGATGTATTTTGTGATTTTTTGGACATATTTCCTTTATATAGGGAATAGACTCCCTTATATAGGGAGTCTGCTGGGAATGCTCTAACAAGATAAGAAATTAATGATATTGTTCACCTTTTGCTAAACTAGTTTTGCTCGAAGTACTTGGGGCCGTTGAACAGCTATGGAGCTTAAGCTTGAAGTATTAGAAGAAGCACTATATGTGATGACCTCGATGGGCAAATCAATTAACTAGTAATTGATCTCATGGCTCACCTTCCAGCCCTATCCCTTACTGGACAAGACTCAGGATTTCAACCTTTCTCATCGTAACGAGAAAGTTGTAGCGAAAGACTTTACTAAGACTACGGGAATAAGAGATAACATTCACACAACATGCACCAGAGAAAATATAACATCATCATTATCACATAGATAATCATCAAAATGTATGGTCATCAGACCATCATCAAGTAGGGGGTACAAACCACAACAACATAATAAACATTGTTCTAAAAAAGAATCAACAGATCAAAGTATCAGAGCCTAGATCTAAGCTTAAGTAGGGCCAGTGAAATCAAAATCTAGATCATATCTGCGTGACTAGTCCCTCCATCCTCCCACATGGTTCTCAACCAAATGAGATCCATATCCTAAAAAATCACGTGGATCAAGTCTTGAGCGATCACCAAAGTCGGCTCCTGGGGCATCCTCGCCTAGGATAGCTAAATTGCGCAAGTATATGTAATGAAGGGAAAAAACATAAATAGAAAGGGTAAGTCCAAGACTTGGTGATTCTTAACACAAATAATGTTCATGCCAGTTTAGTAGTTGATGCAGCGTGACTTAGTGGGCTGCAGCGAAGATCAACAAACAACAGCGGATATGTAATTCTAGATCGTGAGTCTATCAACGATCTAGGAACTCTTCTCAAAATCTAGAGTTTATATACGATTTCAAGGAAAGATAAAAAGAAAACTCAACTCTGAGATTCTTATTCAACAAAATCATAATAAACAACCACTAAATTGTTTGGAGGCTATAAGCATATATTTATAGCCACAAACCCTAAACCTATTAAAATATTACATAAATACCCCTCATAACCCTAAACCTAATAAAACCACGAAATAAAGACTCCTAAAGCCCTAAGAATACTAAAGCAATTAAACTAAGGCGGTTTAGTAATTAAAAACGCGGAAAAAGTAACATAAGTCCCCGTGTGCGATCGATTGCAGCACGGGGGCAATCATTCGCAGATGGGTGATTGATCAGGGCGCTCGAAATCTGGCTATCGGTCACTTCCTCAGTAGCTTCCCCATGTTAGACGCAAGTTCTGCGATCGTTCGCTGGCGTGGGTGCGATCAAACGCAGGTGGGCGCTCGATCGTGCGATCGATCGCAGTAACAAAAAGGCTCCGAACTGTCTTCTGATCTACATCAGTAGTGAACTATGATGTTTTCATAAAATAGATGACAGTTCGGTGTTGTGAAATTATCTACCTAAATTAATAGGCAAATAATCGCAGTTTTACTTGAAAGTGCACAATTTCAAAAAGTGTAGTATACTGTGTAAGTGCAAGACCGATCCCACAGGGATTGGTAAATTTTTCCTATAACTAATTTCGCAATAGAAAATAAGAGAACAGTCCCCAAGAGGTAGCTCAATCGGCTGGGACCACGCCTAATGAAGCGGAGGTCACTAGTTCGAATCCTCCCTCCCCCCTCTTGTGCGGACATGTCAAAAAAAAGAAAAGAAAATAAGAGAACGAAAATAAGGTAACTCAATCGGCAGGGCTTTGATTTCCACAACTAATCATGCTTATACAATAAAATAATATGCCAATGCTTTAATCACACTATGAATATTTAATGTTTGCCAACCTAAGGGTATGGGTGTCTACTCCTTAAGCTATTGGTTTTCCTAAGCAACGAATTAGGCATGGGTGTCTACTCTAATTCTTTTCTTTCTTAAAGGATTCAGTATGGGAGGATTCAGTATGGGTGTCTACTAAGTTGTTCTTTAAGAAAGCATAAAATCTGTGAAAACCGACAGACACACGAGGCCTAGGGTATGGATGTCTACTCCCAGTTCTCCATGTTGACTAACCCAAGAACCCGGTGTGGATATCTTTTGTTACTATTATTAAACCCAGGACTCGATCATCCAAATTGGTTTAACTAACTAGTCCATACCACATACATATGTTGATCAGACAAATACATATGAGGAATTCATGAAAGCAGGTATTAATCAAGTTAAATATCATAATGCAATTATCGCAAAGGTGCCAATATTGAATTAAAATATAAACATGATCAGATCTTCAATCAAGCCCTACTTAAAGATTTAGTTACACATGATGTTGATGCTAATCATCTTCATAAAATAAAATACAGGAAAAGAATAAACCCAAAAAATCGCTTCCTTGAGAGCCGTAAATTCTTCTCCAAAATAGCGTGTGTCTTTTTTCTATGTTTACAGGCCTATTTATAGACTCTAAGAGAATTCTAGAAACCCTAAAAATCGTAGGGTTGAATCCTTGTGCAACAAGGATTCACCAAACCCCAAACCCTAAAACCAAAGATTTCCAAAATAGGGCTGCGGCTGGAGTGGGCTTCACGCACAGGTGCGCTCGATTGCACTACGATTGATCTCCTTCTTTCGCGTGCGAACGCAGGTGTGTTCGATCCTTGCCTTGGGCGCTCGAGCGCTGGTGCGCTCGATCACTCTCACAAACTCCAGCTCCTTCTTCATCAGCTTCTAGCTTTTCCAGATTCTTGTCCATTAAGCCCTAGATTTCTAGCATGCTTTCTTTTCTTCAAAAGACCTGTAAAACAAAGAAAACACAAAAAGAAAGTAAAATAGAACAAAATAACATAAACTAAAGGCATAACAAATATAAATTAAGGGGCTTAAATATAAATATTTAAGCACTTATCATACCCCCAAACTTATATATTGCTAGTCCCTTAGCTATACGAAATTAAAAACTAAATGCAAAACAAAAAGATAAGTCCAGCTTTCGTGGGATGAACATTTAGCGTATGGAACAAGCCTTTTAAACCCCATAGGAATTCCCTAAAGGATGAGTTAAGTCTCGTGAGGGTTTTCCAGAAATGTTACCTACAAACATTATGCACAGTTCATGTTATCTAAAAATTAAAGCATCACTCAAAACCATGATTTTCATTCATTAGCAAGCTTAACAAGTTAAACTCTATCTTCACAATGAATTGGAATTTAAAGTCTAATCACTTACAACAGGCAAGTTAAGGCATCACAAGTTCGAAACAGTGTAAAGTGAACTAGCACAAGACTATGGAGCTTCCAAATAATTTCAATGTGCAATGTCTTAATATCTCAAGATTCACTAAAAGTCCTATCAGAATGAACAACAATGGCATAATTTTCTTATTCTTTCTCTTATTATTAGGCTCTGCAATGTTTAGTTCTCTTAAGGTTTCTAATTGACCCATGTAACGAGTGTTGAGCCAATGACTCCCAAACCAGATGGTTTTAGCGCATTAGGTGTAAAGACACCCTTAAGGACTTACTAACTTAAGTAAAAAAAAAGCTACGAAACTAAACTAGCCATAATGTTAACCACATCAAATCTCCTCACCTTTTGACATGAACACTCAGTGCTTACTGAGGCAAAAGGTCCAGTTACTCAGTGAAAGTTTATCAATGATTATCATCATTTTTTTCTTTCATAAAGTTAACCAAGTCAAATCTCTTCACCTTTTGACGTGAACGCTCAATGCTTTGAGGCAAGAGGCCCAGTTACTCAGTGAAAAGTTTATCATTGATCATTTTTTTTTAAAAATATTCTCATGCCAATGTATCCAACCAATAAGTCATCCAGTGTCACCCAAAACATGAAAACATACACATTAAAACCACATGTCATACCCCACCAATCATGTGCTAATGTGCTTGCTTGTGTCAGAACACATCAAACATGTGAATTTTCAATTGCCTAAAGTAAGTAACAAACTTAAAAACCCAATATCAAATCATGTGTTCAAAATTTTAAGCTAACCAATGAATATCAAATCACAATTCTTAGATCAACCAAAATTTCAAGACAACATGAACATGCATTTTTTTTTTTTTTAAAAAAAAAGGGGACAAAGTGTGTGTAAATGTGTCTCCCATACCCCCAAACATAAATTGCACATTGTCCCCAATGTGTAAATACATGGAAAGAGCTAACCTGGGGTTTGGAGAAATTGGCTGGAACAGGTATGACTCAAAGCATTCCCCCCAAACTTGAACTCAAGCACACTTGTCCCTGAAAAACAAAACACTAAAGTAACAAAAGAAAACAAAAACAAAAATAAAAATATAGTCAACCAAACAAAGAAATAAAAGGATATGCTATGGGTGCCTCCCAAGAGCGCTAAGTTTAACATCTTCAGCCAGACGGTGTGGCTGCTGAGTGATGTTCCCCATGTGGTATTAGTCAGGACTTTTGTCAAACAGATGGTGTGCAGCTCTGAAACTAAGTGGTGCAAATCCACTCCAAGATTTTTCCAACCCCCTTGCAAAATACAAGAAAACCAACACAAAGGACAACTACAATCTGTACAAGTAGATTGCAGTTGTTAAAAACAAAAGAATTGAAAAATTTGTGAAGGTTTGGGAGTGTGAGGGTTGGGAATAAGCACGTAGAAAACAAGGGAATAGTAAAAGTGTGGTGTAGTGGGGAAGTGTGTAGTGGCTAGTGTATGGTGTTTGGAGGTGGTTTAGAGAGTGGGGGTATCAGATGGTTAAGAGAGTGTAGTGCGTAGATGCAGTGGGAGAGTGATGGTGCTGGGGAAGAGTGCTGGAGACAAGTGGGAAAATGATGGAGAAAATGGGAAAAAATGACCTATAAGCAGGTCATGTGACTCTCCTTCCCGAGTGTGCTTGATCGCACACAAGGTGCGATCGATCGTACTTATGCATGAGTGTGTCTGTGTGTGTGCTGATGTGCTCACGCACCTAAGGTCATATAGCGGAAGGGAGGGATTGATCGCCATTTACACAGCGATCGTTCGCTTTCTCATAATGTTTAGCGCTATTGGAGCAGTTTCTGTGCTCGATCGCCCAAGGATGTACGATCGATCACAAGAACAGAATGCCACTCCCTACTTGAGGAACCATGAAAATAATAAAATAAAAATGAAAAACAACAAATAATGAAAGTCAAAATTTAGAAAGACTGCTCTTAGTGGCCTTAGTACCATTAACCTCAACAGAGGTGCTTGAGGTTCTAGACTGCTCAATGCCTCCATAGTAGCTTTAGTGCTACTCTGTTGGGAAGGTGCACTTGAAGTCCACCACATGTGGCTCAGGTGCTCTTGGTGTAGAATTTACTCCAACATATGGCTTCACTCTGTGTCCATTCACCTTGAATGTTTGCATTTTCTGTGGACTATGAACCTCCAAAGCTCCCTGAGGAAGCACATTAGTGATAATACAAGGACCAAACCATTGATACTTGAACTTACCAGGGATGAGCCGAAATCTTGATTTATAAGTCCACACTTTCTATCCCACTTGAAACTCCTTCTTGGCATGGTACTTGTCATGATTAGTCTTGCTTCTTCCTTTGCAGAGTTTGTTATTCTCATCTGCCTTAAGCTTTAACTCCTCAAGTTCCTTCAGTTGTTGCTTCCTTTTAGCACTTGGATGTGATGGAGGAGTCTCCAGGGGTTTCATGATTTCCATGATGCCTTCAGTTACATCCTCAATAACTAGCTCCTTATCCTTCCTTGTGTCACTGTGAGTAAGGGTAGCTTGCAATGGATTCATTTGGTGATCTTGAAAAGTATTCTTAACAACACCTTGGATCATACAAGCATTAAAACATTCAACATCATCTTGATGTAATTGTGATTCTTCAAAGACCTTGAATGTTATCTTTTCACCATTTACTTTCGCTCATAGTACCATTTTTCACATAGATTTTCATGTTAGCAGTTCTCATGAAGGGTCTCCCTAAGATAAGTGGTAAAGGTGATGGCATTGGGCCTTCTTCCATATCCAAGACAATAAAATCAACAGGTCAAATAAATTTACCTACCTTTACCAAGACATCCTCAAGTATACTTCTTGGTCTTTTCATGCTTCTATCTGCCAGTTGCAAGGTGATAGAAGTTGGTTGCAGCTCCCCCAAACCTAGCATCTCATACACTGTGTATGGCATCAAATTGACACCAGCTCTTAGGTCCAGTAATGAACACTCACAATCATGGTCACCAATCCTGCAAGGAATAGTAAAACTCCCTGGATCTTTGAGCTTAGGTGGCAACTTCCTTAACAACACCACACTTACCTCTTCAGTTAAAGCCACTGTTTCATGCTCCTGAAATCTCCTTCTATTAGTGCAATAATCTTTAAGAAATTTAGCATGAGATGGAATTTGTTTGATTGCATATAGTAAAGGAATATTAATTTGCACTTTTCTCAATATTTCAACGATATCAAGTAGCTTGTTTTCTTTCTTTGGCTTTACTAACCTTTGAGGGAAGGGTGGTGCATTCACCTTCTCCATTTCACTTACCTTGGATGTGGAGGCTTCATGTGGAGGTACTTGTGATTTGACTTCAGTCTTTGGCTTTACCAACCTCTGAGGGAAGGGTGGTGGTGGATAGACCCTCATCTTACTTATCTGTGATTGTGCTGTCTCTTTAGTTCCTATCTCCTTGCCACTTCTGAGAATCGTGACAGCTTTCAGTTGTTGGTGACCCCCTGGATTGGGTATTGTTTGGCCTGGGAATTCACCCCGCTTCCTTCCACTCAGCTCCTTAGCCAATTGCCTCACTATTACTTCCAATCTTTGAATAGCTTGCTCATGCTTTGCATTGGTTTGTCTTTGCTCAGTTCGAAATTGTGTCTCATCCGCCATAAACTGGTCTTGTGACTTCACCAGCTGCTGTTGTTGTGTCACTAATTGTATCACAAGACTCTCTAAGTCCCCTTTCTTTTGCTCTTGAACTGGTTGGGTTGATGGTTGAGAGTTCCCTTGCTGCCCTTGAAGGTTCTGAGCATTCTGATTGTTACTCCATAATAAGTTGGGGTGGTTTCGCCACCCTGGATTGTAGGTGTTGGAGTATGGGTTGTTCTTGGGAGGATAATTGTTCTGTCCCACATAATTTGCTTGCTCTTGATCTGCAGATGAATACAAAGGGCAAATGTCAGTAGTGTGATCAAACTGAGAACAAATAGCGCATACCTGGATTGGTGCAGCTTGTTGGCTAGGTGAGATGTTCTACAAAGCCATGGCCTTGACGATCATATCCAACTTTCTGTCCATAGTAACCATGTGACTTGAAGATCCATCATTTAGATTCACTTCATACATGCCCTTGCTCTTTACTCCTTGTCTTCCTCTGGATGAGAATTGTTGGGAGTGCTCACTTAGTGTCTCAAACAGTTCCATGGGTTCTTCACTGCTCTTTTCCATCAACTCTCCTCCGCAACCAGAATAAACAACTCCTTTATTTGCGTCATTTAGGCCTTCATAAAAAGCCTGTACTAGCTCATCTTGAGGGAGCTTGTGATGTGGGCACTTCAGAAGCAAGTCATTGAAATGCCCCCATGCTTCAAAGAATAAGTCGCCATCTTTCTGTTGCCAAGACTGGATTTCCTTCCTCATCTGTCTTGTCTTCTGAGCTGGAAAGAATTTCTTTAAGAACTTACTGGACAACGCTTCCCAAGTATGGATGGTATTTGAAGGCATTGAATTATACCACAACCTCGCATTGTCTTTCAAGGAAAAAGGAAAGAGAATCATCCTGATTCCCTCTTGATCCAAGCCTTGGACATGTTGAAACTTGCAAAGGTCAGTGAATTCCCTTAGGTGCAAGTTTGGATCCTCGGTAGGTGTGTCTTTGAAGTGCGTCAATGCGTTGAGTATTTGTGGGGATATGTAGTAATTGCCTTCTGCCTCAAGTTGATAGGCAATGCATGATGTCTAGTTGGGATTATCAGGGATGAAAGCCTGTTTCATGGGCCTTCGCTATGGTGGCGGTTGGTTGACAAGTTGTTCCGCTATAGCTTCTTCTATTTGAAGTTCTTCTTCTTCTTCCTCAACATTGTCTCTGGGCTTCTGTTGAATGGTTTGCTCAATTTTTGAATCAAGTGGAAAGATAGTTGGATTCTTAGATCGTAGCCCTTGCATGAATCAGATGAAATTTCGGCAGTCACAGCAGCTTCAGTACTGCTGTTGATGTCTCTGGAACTGTGCTCGATCGCTGAAGCATGTGTGCTTGATCGCACTCGGGCTAAGATCAATCGTAGTCACAGGAACTATGTTGCCACATAACTGAAACAACGCAGAAAAAAAGAGAAAATAAATAAATTATTTTTTTTTGAAAATTTAAAAACAAAACTAAAACAAGAAAATTCTTAAACATAAATTAAACAAAAACTAAATTAAACTAAACGAAAACAGTTCTAAACATAATTTAACCCAATCTCTGGCAACGGCGCCAAAAACTTGTTGTGAAATTATTTACCTAAATTAATAGGCAAATAATCGCAATTTTACTTGCAAGTGCACAAGGTCAAAAAATGTAGTATAATGTGTAAGTGCAAGATCAATCCCATAGGGATCGGTAAATTTTTCCTATAACTAATTTCGCAATAGAAAATAAGAGAACGAAAAAATGAGTTTTAATTCAATAAGGATAAAGAGCAGGGCTTTGATTTCTACCATTAATCATGCTTATACAATAAAACAATATGCCAATGCTTTAATCACATTATGAATATTTAATGTTTGCCAACCTAAGGGTATGGGTGTCTACTTGATGCAGGTCAGAAGATAGTTCGAAGCACCTCTGTGACTGCAAACGATCACACCAAGCCCGCGAACGATCGCACCATGCCAACGAACGATCGCACCATGCCTGCGAACGGTCGCAGAACTTGCCTCTGAAGGCCCAACACTACTGAGTAAGCGACCGATGAAGGGAGATCGATCGCCTGATCGTTCGCCCATCTACGAACGATCGCACTCGTCCCTGCGATCGATCGCACACGGGACTTCTATGTTAATTTCTGCATTTAAGTTATTAATTAGGATTCTATTTCCTTGTTTTAAGTGTTTATTAAGTTTAGGGAGTCTTTATTTCGTAGTTTTATCAGGTTTAGGGTTATGAGGGTTATTTATGTAATCTTTTTAATAAGTTTAGGGTTTGTGGGTATAAATATATGCTTATAGCCTCCAAACAGTCCAGTTGTTATTTGATTATTGATTTTATTAATGAGAATTACTCAGAGTTGAGTTTATTCCCTTTTTTCCTTCAAAATGCTAGAGACTATCTAGATTTTTGAGAAGAATTCTTAGATCGTCGATAGACTCCGATCTAGAATTACGTATCCGCTGTGTATTTGTTGTTCTTCGCTGCAACCCACTAAGTCGCGCTGCATTAGTTGGTATCAGAGCCAGGTTACTTTCCAGGAATGGGGAGGAGCAACCGCTTTGCAAAGATGGATGAGGTGTACGTGCACACGGAGACAGCACGTAAGGAGCAACCGGAAATTCGTTTGCGGCACATGAGTGGTGGGTCGGACAATTGTCGTCGCCAACCAAGACCGCGATTAGCGGGGGCGGAAGGCAAACTTATCACTGAACATTGGCAACACAAGGAGGATCAATTTTGGGCTATGAGGGATCAGATTGAAGACCTTACTACCCAATTATCCAACTTGAGTGGCCACAAAGGGAGTAGATTTAGGAACCCGTGTATAGAGCGCTGAACGCAGGGATGTCAGCACCTTGCACAAGCTTCTACAAATCAGCAGGTGAGTAGATTCAAACTCAACATTCTAGAATTCCATAGGAAATTCCAACCTGAATAATTTTTGGATTGGGTGTTGGCTGTTGAAGAGGTTTTTGAGTTCAATGGAGTGCCCAATGAACGACGAGTCTCTTTGGTGGTACACACATTCCGGGGAAAAGTTGCTGTGTGATGGCAACAACTGAAGCAAAATCGAGTGCGAAAAGACAAATTGAAGATCAATAGCTGGGAACACCTATTGAAAAAGATGCGAGCCGCTTTCTTGCCCCATAATGATGCAGGGTTAGAACGCAAATAATCAAGAAAACAGTAAGCAGAAGGGATAAATATTCCTAAGATTGTGAGGCTATCACAAAATCAAAGAAATCTTCTCTAAGCAAAAGATACTATCTAAAGCCTGAAGGAAAAAGAACCAAGAAACTCAACTCTGAGTATTCTTATTAAACAAACTCAATAATAATAATGAACTGTTTTTCCAAAGGGTCTAAGCCTGTATTTATAGGCTTAGAGGCTAAAGCATAAAAGAGGTTAACATAAACTAGGATTACACATCCTAGAAGGAAAAGGAATCTAAATTCGCGTACTAAAAGGAAAAGTAAACTAAAACAGAGTCCTAGAAGGAAAAGTAATTAAAAAGGCGGTTTAAGCCAAAACACGGCTAAGCGTCCAGACGGGTAAGTGGCCGTTCGGACGAGACACTAAAAAGTAACCTGTCCGTCCGGACGGGGATTGAACGGCCTGCGAACGGCGCGTTCTGGAAGCTTCCTGGAAAGCTACGGGTCCGGACGGGCTGATGGGCCGTCCGGATAGTGTTCCCCTATCCTTCAAGTTCTTTGAGCGCGTCACCATCTTTCGGGGTGTCTTCATGAACTTTGATGGCTATTTGATCCACATCATCCTCCCCAAGTTGGAGAGAATTCGTCCTCGAATTCGGCCGGTCTCTTCCACGGTCCTTCGGATGTCCGGTCAGCTCATTCCAATCGCCTCTTCTCAACTTTACAACAAGGCCACGCCCCATAATATTCATAGTGCTTTTCATTAGTGGAGTATCTTGATGGTTGTTGTGAAATCCCCACACACCCCTTTTCTGTGTAGACTTGTTATGCTTCTCTCGTGCTTTGCTCTTCCTACAAGCCATAAGGATCCCCAAAGAACTCACAAAGACCTTTTCAATCTTTGACAAAAACGCCTTTTCTACCATATGGATCTCATCACAATTTTTGCTAGAATAATCTGATAAAATAGCATCTATCCCAATGAAATCAACATAGTCAATTGATTCAACACTGAAATTGAAGACTTTACCTTCGAGGCTCTTACCCGTCACATGATATGTAGAATTGTCGTCAAAAAGTGCAAAACTATCCGACAGATTTACCTCTTCCAAGGGTTCCTTTTCTTCATGAAAAATTTTGATACTCTCTGAAAGGTTCACCTCGTACACTTGTTTTCCTAATTCTTCATGCTCTTTAGGATTCTTGATGTGGAGTGGATGATTAGGAAGTTTAGACCCCAGTACCACCCCATGTGGAGGTTGAATATCTTGCAATGGTTGCGCTTCTTTTGGTAGTTCTGCTTGGACCACGTCGACAAATCTTTTCAACGGCTTCTTTATCGGTCCCGGTACCACTCCCTTGATGTCGCTTTCCTTTCTCGTCAACTCTTGCTTGGCTACAACGGTTTGACCATCTCCTTGTGAAGGTTGTGGCTTTGGCCATGGGCTCTGTACTAACGTCAATTTGGTTTTACCCAACGTGAAGCTGTACGTATTCTTGGTTTCATCATAGACGGCAGCTTTATCATCTTGCCACGATTTGCCCAATAATAAGTGACACATAGTCATGTCGACCACGTCACACCACACACGATCCACATATTTACCTCCAATAGAAAAAGGCACTTGGCAATATTTAGATACCCTTACCTTGTTTCCTTTCGTGAGCCACTCCAATTGATAGGGAGTAGGATGTCTCTTGGTTTTGAGCCCTAGCTTCCTTACCGCTTCCTCCGAGATGATATTCATACCACTCCTTGGATCGATGATAAGCTTGGCCACCTTGCCTTCCAAGATGCATGTACGTTGAAATTGTTGGCACATACCTCCAATGTATCGAGACACCGATTGATGCTTTAGCTCCGCCCCCTCCTTAGGCACCATCTTTGCCATCTTCCTTGGTACTTCTTTTTATGGAATGTTTTTATTTTTTTCTGCCACCATGAACTCTTTGGGTTGCATGCAACTTTGGAATTCTGGTGTATCGAGTTTGAAACCGGATTCCCACCGATTGGCCTGAGCTCGTACAAGGGGTTGATGCCTATGCACTCTGCGCTCCGTAAAAGGGTCTCCGCCTTCATCCTCCACAATTGCGTCATCCTCTTCCGATTCGGGCGGTGAAGGTATATGCCGACTTCTGTCTCGACCACTCTCGATGGATAATAGTTTTGTGAGGGCTGTAATTTGTTCCCTCAAGCTCGCAAATTGTACCTCTGAGTGTGCTTGATAGGTTGCCGGTGGTTCTTCTATAACTGGTTCTTCACAATCATAACCGTCCTCCGAGTGTGCAAAGCGGTTACCCCTTCCCTTTGTGACTGGTGCCATGGAAAGAGACTGGGCTCTGATACCAACTTATGCAGGGTTAGAACGCAAATAACCAAGAAAACAGTAAGCAGAAGGGATAAATATTCCTAAGATTGTGAGGCTATCACAAAATCAAAGAAATCTTCTCTAAGCAAAAGATACTATCTAAAGCCTGAAGGAAAAAGAACCAAGAAACTCAACTCTGAGTATTCTTATTAAACAAACTCAATAATAATAATGAACTGTTTTTCCAAAGGGTCTAAGCCTGTATTTATAGGCTTAGAGGCTAAAGCATAAAAGAGGTTAACATAAACTAGGATTACACATCCTAGAAGGAAAAGGAATCTAAATTCGCGTACTAGAAGGAAAAGTAAACTAAAACAGAGTCCTAGAAGGAAAAGTAATTAAAAAGGCGGTTTAAGCCAAAACACGGCTAAGCGTCCGGACGGGTAAGTGGCCATCCGGACGGGACACTAAAAAGTAACCTGTCCGTCCGGACGGGGATCGAACGGCCTGCGAACGGTACGTTCTGGAAGCTTCCTGGAAAGCTACGGGTCCCGACGGGCTGATGGGCCGTCCGGACAGTGTTCCTATATCCTTCAAGTTCTTTGAGCGTGTCACCATCTTCCGGGGTGTCTTCATGAACTTTGATGGCTATCTGATCCACATCACATAATTATACCATAGAGCGACAGCCACAAAATTGGAGACAAGGGTCTACGGCTGTGATGAAGAAAATTGAAAATTTGTACAAAAAAAAGACGTTTAGGGAAACATGGGGTAAGGCGAAGAGTCCAAGACAGGCCACTTGGACCCCTACTTGCCGACCACAAATCCATAAACTGAATCCATATTCTGTGGAGGAGGAAGTAGAATTTGTGGATGAAGAGTTTCAGGAATCCTACTTCATTGATGAAGAGTTCGAGCATAAAGGTGTTGAAGATGAAGATCTGTCACAAGAACCTGTAGATTGGGATACCCCACCAGTCTATGATGATGACGTCAATGAAGAAGAGCCAATTGAAGAACCTTTGGCATCCGACCTAGAGGAAGAGTTCAAAGAATATGGGTTGCATCCTATATTTAGCGGCCTCTACCCCGATGAAGATGACCAATTGGAAGATAAAGAGCCCACGGATGGCATCGCCGATGAAGAGGACCAATTAGAAGATGGAGAGCCCACGGATGACATCGCCGATTATGAAGAAGATGACATCGCCGATTATAACGAGGTTGAGTATGTTGATTTCCTTGGTGTTGAAGATATCTTAAATTCTCCTAATAATGATGTTGACGAATTTTATACGGATGAGGAGAATTATATGTTCATAAGGGAAGTAACAGCTGATCCGTTCATGACCATTTTCATGGCACGTGAGGGAGAAAAGGAACAAGAAAAATATGGCAAGTCCGAAGAATTGACAAGTGGTGTGTGGGGCGTTCACGACAAACATCAAGGTACTCTGATGATGAGAAGCATCACACTTATTTTGGGGTGTTGCCTTGTTTTAATCTTGAGGAAGGACGATTGGAATGAGTTGACCGGACATCCGAAAGACCGTGGAAAAGACTGGCAGAATTTGAGGATGAATTCTCTCCAACCTGGGGAGGATGATGCAGGTTAGAAGATAGTTCGGAGCACCTCTGTGACTGCGAACGATCGCACCAAGCCAGCGAACGATCGCACCATGCCAGTGAACGATCGCACCAAGCCTACGAACGATCGCAGAACTTGCCTATAAAGGCCCAACGCTACTGAGTAAGTGACCGATGAAGGGAGATCGATCGCCTGATCGTTCACCCATCTGTGAACGATCGTACTCGTCCCTGCGATCGATCACACACGGGACATCTATGTTAATTTCTGCATTTAAGTTATTAATTAGGACTCTATTTCCTTGTTTTAAGTGTTTATTAAGTTTATGGAGTCTTTATTTCATAATTTTATCAGGTTTAGGGTTATGAGGGTTATTTATGTAATCTTTTTAATAGGTTTAGGGTTTGTGGCTATAAATATATGCTTATAGCCTCCAAACAGTCCAGTTATTATTTGATTATTGATTTTATTAATGAGAATTACTCAGAGTTGAGTTTATTCCCTTTTTTCCTTCAAAATGCTAGAGACTATCTAGATTTTCGAGAAGAATTCTTAGATCATCGATAGACTCCGATCTACAATTACCTATCCACTGCGTATTTGTTGTTCTTCGTTGCAACCCACTAAGTCGCGCTGCATCACTACTCCTTAAGCTATTGGTTTCCCTAAGCAACGAATTAGGCATGGGTGTCTACTCTAATTCTTTTCTTTCTTAAAGGATTCAGTATGGGTGTCTACTAAGTTGTTCTTTAAGAAAGCATAAAATCTGTGAAAACCAACAGACACACGAGGCCTAGGGTATGGATGTCTACTCCCGGTTCCCCATGTTGACTAACCCAAGAACCCGGCGTGGATATCTTTTGTTACTATTATTAAACCCAGGACTCAATCATCCAAATTGGTTTAACTAACTAGTCCATACCACATGCATATGTTGATCAGACAAATACATATGAGGAATTCATGAAAGCAAGTATTAATCAAGTTAAATATCATAATGTAATTATTACAAAGGCGCCAATATTGAATTAAAATATAAACATGATCAGGTCTTCAATCAAGCCCTACTTAAAGGTTTAGTTACACAAGATATTGATGCTAATCATCTTCATAAAATAAAATACAGGAAAAGAATAAACTCGGAAAATCGTTTCCTTGAGAGCCGTAAATTCTTCTCCAAAATAGCGTGCGTCTTTTTTCTGTGTTTACAGGCCTATTTATAGACTCTAGGAGAATTCTAGAAACCCTAAAAATTGTAGGGTTGAATCCTTGTGCAACAAGGATTCACCAAACCCCAAACCCTAAAACCAAAGATTTCCAAAATAGGACTGTGGCTGGAGTGGGCTTCACGCACAGGTGCGCTCGATCATACTATTGATAAGCGCCGAATATTGCACATTCAAACCCCTTAACTCGCATATGTTAATTCCTTAGCATTGTTATTTGTTTGATTTTGTGTTATTTTTGTGTTTTCAAGTATTTAATAAAGATACAAGAAAAACCATTGATTTTGGGCTTAAAGTGCAATTTGAGAAGACCTAGAAGATACGCCAAAATCATGCTGAAATAGGATTTTCCTAAATCGGAATCCCGATATGCCAAAATCGTCCCGCAATAGAAGAAAGCAAATCTGGACGAATCCTATTCCGATTTGTACATGGATCGACTCCTAATGTAACTAGGAGATTGAAATCCGAAATATCTAGGTTTCCTAGGGCTTCTAGGACTTGTTGCTCCCTATAAATAAGCCTCTAAGCTTCAAGAAAAGTGAACTTAGTTTTAGACAGAAAATATTTCTTGGAGGCTTAGCGGAGTCATGAGCGGCTAAACCCCTTTGTGGGGTGTTGATGTAACCCTTTCCAAACACAATGGTTTGATTGTATTTAAATTCCAGACTTTCAATTTATATATGTTGATTATATAACTGTGAGAATTGCTACACTTGAATTCTGTTCTTAATTATTAAATGCAATTGTTCTTAATTTCCAAAATCAATATTGGTGAAATTCTTATCTTGTCTTAGAAAGTATTTTACTTTTATTGATCTCAAATCATTCTTATTTTTTGCGATTATGGGGATGATGGTTATATAATGGGTTTTAATAGACATATGATTAATAGGATTAAGATAGGCCATGCCTAGGGAAGACGGGTCGTACTGTACCCTAGTTTAGTGTAATTTAGGTAGACGATCTGTGCCAACCGAAGATGGTTATGCTATTCCATTAATTATATGAAACTTATTAAAGGGTTTTATAGTTTATACCTAGGGAAGACGGGTCGTGCTGCATCTTAGTGGTTAGGTGGACGATCCGTGCCAACCGAAGATAGATTATCCTTACTCTTTAATAAGGTAGTTTCTTGTTTAATTATAACATGCATAGAATGAATTTCTGGAATTGAATCTGATTAACCATTGTTGTGCGGATAGAGGTGAAGTCAATACCCGACACTCTCTATCATATTTTAATTATCTTTTATTTTATGCATTTACTTTTAGAAAACAAAATCAAAACAAATCTCTTTTAATTAATTCGGTTAAATTTAGTCTTTCGAATTTAGTAACGAAACCCCTACAGTCCTTGATGTTCGACACCCTCAATATAGCCCTATCCTACAGGATTCGTTCTATTGCGAGTGGTATTTTATTATTGATTATTTTGGTCAAGAAATAACCACATCAATTTTTGGCGCCGTTGCCGGGGACTGTTAACGGTATTGTTATTAAGTTTTAGGGGTTAAGTTTAGCTTAATTTTTGTTTTGTTTTGTTTTCGTTAATTTATGTTTTTGAATTTTAATATTTTTGTTCAAGTTTCTCGATCAGTCCGCAGGTGCCAATCTCCGTGACTGTGCTCGATCGCCACCTATGTGCGATCGAGCGCAGGTCTGCAAGCAAGCAACAAGCCGCTGCGATCGTTCGCTCTCTAGACAGACTCTTTTGCATCCTCATTCAAGCACACTTGCGGGCCATTTGTGAGTTTTTATTTTTAGTTTTTGTTTTTATTTTTATTTTTGTTTTTATTTTATTCTTTTATTTCTATTAGTTTAGTTCATGTGGGGAAGCATTCCAACACCCCATGGACCATGTTCATATTGAAATAGTCCTTATCATCGTGTTAGAAATTGTCCTACCGCGGGAGAATTTTCTAATTATTCTTATGAGCATATGAACAGGCCGTTCTGTAGACTGGGGAATGAATTTTATTTTGATTCTTATAACCCGGCATGGTGCAACCAGTCGAACTTCTCGTGGCAAGCTCAAGATCATGGAAAGTATGCTCCACAAGGTCATGAACTGCACCATCAGCCATATTCGCAGTTCAATGATCAATCCTATTCCCCTCAATATCAAGCAACTCCACAGCAGCAATACCAGGCCGCACCGCCTTCTCGGTATGATTCAAATTTTGAAGATCGAATGCTGCAAATGATGAGTAATATGAGGGACAGGGTAAATGACACGGTGGACAAGATGACTCAGACAATAAAATCTTGCTCTGAATCCATTGTCAAGATAGAAACTTTCGAAGATGAGCCATCTCCCATCTATTGGCTTCCACAACAATACCAGGCTGAGCCACCTCCTCAGAAGAATTTCAATGTTGAAGAATCCATCACCAAGATAGAAGCTCACCTCAAAAAAAGCATCAACCACACCAATAGAGAGGATGAAGAGCTTCAAAGTCAGCCGGTGGCTAATCCTGATGAACATTACATGGTGGATGAGAGTGCTTCTTGTCATAAGCAAACTATCACCACACGAAGGAGTGGAGAGGTGGTCGAAAACCATGTGGAAG
>CM017323.1:13501073-13519627 GCA_006937295.1 Carpinus fangiana | reverse complement strand
TTCTTCGTTCTCTCTCAGTTTTTCTTCATTCTTTCTCATTTTTTTTTTGGTTCTCTTCTTTCCCAGAGTTTTTTTTTTTTCAAATCGCACACAGTTTTGATTTTATTCTCTCAATTTTTTTCCTTCATTCAGACAGAAAATCACCAATATAATTGGGTTGGAATTCTAAAGGAATCACTGATATAAAATATGAAATATGGTGATTATGTGATTTTTTTTTATATAAATAATTTTAATTTTCTAGCATAATTGCAAAAAAAAAAAAAAAAAAAAAAAAATTATAATATAGTTGTTTATGTTTCGAAGAAAAAAAAAAGGTCCTTAATAATATAAATTGTATTCGTATTATAAGGGTATTTTAGGAAATAAGATCACAATACGATTTCATTCACTAACATATTGCATTATACCAAACGAATGAATATGATTAGGTAGTCTATTCCAGCGTTACAACCAAACAAAGGAATGAAAATAGCTGATCTATTCCCAGTGTTAGCTAATCCCAGTGGTAGCTTATCCTTTTCCAATAGACTAGACAATCCGCAAACCAAACGAGGCCTAAGTCTTAGACTTACATTTTATTTATGTTTTCTCCCTTCATTAAGAATACTTGCGCAGTTTAGCTATCTTAGGAGAGGATGCCGCAGGAGCTGACTTGGGTGATCGCTCAGGACTTGATCCGCGTGATTTTGAGGATATGGATCCCATCTAGCTGAGAACCATGTGGGAGGATGGAGGGATTGCTTGTGCAGATATGATCGAGATTTTGATCTCCTTAGCCCTACTTATGCTTAAATCTAGGCTTTGATCTTTTGATCTGTTGATCCTTTTTTAGAACAATGTTATTATGTTATTTTGGTTTGTATCCCCCTAGATAATGGTTTGATGACTAGTACATTTGATGGTTATCTATATGATGATGATGATGACATTGTTATATTGTCTCTGGTGCATGTTGTGTGAATGTCAATTTATTATCTCTTATTCCCAGTCTTAGTGAAGTCTTCTGCTGTAACTTTTTCGTTACAATGAGGAATGTTGAAATCCTTGAGTCTTGTCCCGTTTGAGATAGGGCTGAGAGGCGATCCATGTGATCAATTACTAGTTAATTGATTTGCCCATCGGGGTCATCACACAAGGGAGCTGTAGTACAATGCCGATGCCCCAGCCATTGCACGCTACTGTATATAACACTAGTAGCATGACCAAGTCCGACCTTGGGTGGCCCACACTGTTAATGATGTCTGTCCTGTAGTGATCTCCCTTTAAGGCTGCACCGGCCTCGAATAACTATTGGATCCAAGGCCCATATAATTCACACATTTGACCATAAAGCTAACATGTATAGTAAGCCTATAACCATTATACCGCACGTACCGATGTACCATGTCATATGATGCAAATTATCTTGTCTGTATTTTACATGCATCTCCTTTTTACAAGTCTCACTTTATTAACATATTCAGCACAACGTTTTCTCAAAATGTTAGAGTTCATGTGCATCAAACATAAGTTGTGAGAGTTGCAAATATGCATGTTTTCTTGGTACACAAAATAGTTGTGTAGTGCATAGAAAAATAACAACGAGTATTATGTGAGTTAAAACTCACTTGGGTCGAATAATGTCTTCGAGAATTTCGAATGATCCGGGTTCTCCAAATCTGTGGAAAACATTTTATTAGTCATATTTATACTAAAACAACTCTAGAATAGGGAAAATAGGAGCTGTGAGATGGCCTAGTGAAAATAAAGTTCTATGTCACACTCTGGACTGTAAGTTCGGGCTCAGGGCTGTACCTCCGCTGTGATACTTTGGACCGTACGTTCGGTCTTGAGATTGTATGTCTGCTATAAGGTTTTCAGGGAGAACCTTATTTTCTCCACTCGTCCTCCTAACCTCCAAACCCACTCCTAAACCTACCAAGGGCTTCCTAGGGCCTTCTAAGCCAAAATAAAACCTCCATGAAACATAACAATGCTAACCTAGAAAAGATTTAAAGCATAACTAAGCTAACAACTACGACTAATAGCACAAGACAGAAATCGAGCAGCATAACGACATATTTAAAAAGCTAGGTAACCGAGCGCTACCTCCTTGAAGCGAAACCTCAAGAGTTCCTCCTTCAGCAGCATCGAAACACATAAAACACTCACAAAATGATCGACTAACAGCCTGGAGGCAAAGAGAGGCGTGAGAAAACATAGCGGGTAGGGGATATTTCTAGCTGAGGGGCTCTACAAACTCAGAAAAGTAGCGGACATCTGCAAACCCTAGCGTATGTTCTGCACTTTTGCACAGTAGTCTAAAGGTTGTCTCGTATGTTCAGGTATTAACCGAGGGGTATTTTAAAAAGTATCGGACGCCCATGTACTATTTACAGAGCATACGTACAGTGGTCCCCCCCACCTACATCCACACTATAAATAGCAACGTACATCCGGTGTTTCCATGTACATCTGCCAGAAAGGATAGGAGCATACGTCCCCTAGACCTAGCGTTCGTCCGTCCCAAAAGTTCAAATTACCCTTCAAGTGTCCTTAGTGACCCAAAGCCCAAATTAACCCCCTTAACTAAGCTACTCATGCCTAATTAATTGTTTGGGTCACTACACTATACTCCATAAAAAGGTTCTTCAATTTCTCACTAACATTCCCAAGCTGTACAAAATCCATAACTCCATAGATCTTCGTATAGTAATAATTTACAAGGTGAAGCTTGTAACGAGGATCTAAAGATAACTGCTAGGACCAAAACTTCACTAAATTCTAGCCAATATTTATCAAATTTAGAGATCATTTGAGTTGCCATTAAGCTCTTATGCTCATCTTCACTCACAAGGTCTTCCTTCAAGGATACATAAATCATGGCAATTACGGGAAAGTATAAGTTGGCAGTGGGATACTTAGCACCAGAAAAAACACATGTAGCTTCGTAAAAGCAAGCTAAGAAACTACTAATATTATCCACCTTTTCCCACTCAAGTACAATAGGACAATGCTTACAGTTTTAATTAGTCATCTCCAAATAACTAAAAGCACGCCGATAGTGAATAGCACTCTTAAGCATAAGATATGTAGATTTCCATCTGGTTGGCACATTTTGTTTTAACCCCTTATGACTGTCCAATGACATTTGATTCATAGCCTAAAGAAATTTTTGTTTTCGCATTTGTGATCCCCTAACATACTTCACGCTATCTTGAACCTTTTCAATAGCTTCATTGATATCTTTCAATCCATCTTGCACAATCAAATTAAGAATATGGCACAACAACGTAGATGAAAGAACTCACATTCACAAAGAAGGGCTTTCTTAATGTTCAATGTTTGTTTTAATAACTCAACACAACGATCATTGGCAGAAGCATTGTCCAATGTTATAGAGAAAATCTTGTTCTCAATCCACCACTCTTGTAGCAAATTATATATCTTTTTAGACAAAGATATACCATTATGTGGTGGAGGCATAAATGAAAAGTTTAACACCAATTTAGTTAATACCCAATTTTTGTTAATAAAATGTGCAGTAAGTCACATATACCCATCAGTCGTCGAAGAAGTCCACAAATAAGATGTTAAACAAACCCTCATAGGACAAACATTCAACATAGATTTAAGGGGAAATTACCTTTAGCCCCCATGAACTACAGGGCATTGGCCATTTGCCCCCATCAACTACCAAGTGTAATACCCAACCCCATTAAACTACCTAACCCTAGCCAACAGCCCCCTTCTGTCAGTCGGCTCCGTTGAAACTTATGGTCAACGCTACATGTGCCCATCACGTGCCACTTTAGGATTTTTGCTTCCCATTTTGCCCTCCATCAGACAGCGAGAATGACAATTATACCTTTCATCATATTAATCCAACTCATGAAAATATCTTCATGTGTAAAATGATGAAAATGCCATTCCAATTTTAATTAAAACCGAAAATGCCCATAATAATGGACCTTGTTGGACGAAAACACCCTTAAAGAAAAACCCAATCTCGCCTGTGTCCCCAAGTAAGTCTATCATAAATTACAGCCCCACCGACAAGTTCATCATCAATTACACACCCTATCTTACAGCCCCAATCTCGCCCATCATCTTCACGCAGTGTCCCTGCCATTGAAACCTAAAGAAGTGGAGGCATCGACTGACCAACCCACGCACGCCGCCGCCGCCATTGTAAGTTGACCTTGCCCAAGAAGTTTGGTCCTTCCTACAATATTGATTTTTTCCTTTTATAAGTTTTATGTTGTTTTTTGCATCTATTTATTCTGAAGGAAACAGTTGACACAAGTTGTTTTATGGGTGGTTTGTGTGCATGGATAGTGACAATAGGTCTTTTTGTGATGAAAAGAGCTTTTATTATATCATTTTCTGATAAAGTATCATACTTTTTGTATGTTTGTCGTTTGTTTTTTTAACTGTAATGGCCATGTGAGGTGTTCGTGTTCAGTGTTCGTATACTTTACTATATTTATTAAAGTGGTCTCGAATGACTGATAGTGCATGTTTGTTTCTTTTGAAGTGGTGTTTGTTTTTTTTTTGAAGTGGTCCCAATCGAAGTATAGTTCATTCGATTTAGAGACAAAAATAATTAGGATGTCTTACTTTCGCGTGGGACAAATGAATATTCCCAATGACTTTAAAGGGTTTTTATGAAAGAGATGTTTTATGGTGGAGAATGTTATTATAAGTATAAACACACTGTCCCACTTTGGGGACACATTTCTTGGAAACTTGGCTGGCTTTTTGTTTAGTGCTTTTTTTCCCATTTAATAAATGCATGTTTCCATTATGCTAATTTTTTCCATTTAATCATAAACTCTTCATGAATTGAATTAGTTGATAGTTTTATTATTTAAATTTCGTATCAATAAATTTTTAAAAGCTAATTTATAAATTTATTTTTTGTTATAGTCATATAATTTACTCTAAGTATCATATTTTTGTTTTTATGTTGTGTAGGGCCCGACATTTCATTTCCATAATAGCAGGTGAAGATGTCATTTTTACGGTTCATTATGGGGGTAGGTTTAATAGGAAGCATGCATGCACATATGTTGGTGGGAAAATATGCGTGTTTGATGACACATATGATCTAGACTGTCTTTCATTTATTGAAATAGAAACCATAGTTAAAAAATCTGGATACCAACCAGGTGACCTGATTTATTATCTTCAGCCTGGCAAATCATTGGATGATGGCTTGGTGCTTCTAACATGTGATGCTGATGTACTTAGAATGACTAAGGTCATAATAGGAAGTCCAGTTATGGTGCTATACATTGTGGCATTTGGGCATGGTGATGAGGAGGAGGATGAAGTTAATGTTGCTAATGATGAGGATGAGAGAAGAAGGAATAAAATTATAAATGACCCATTTTGGATGTAATTGATGAGCAGTGACGATGATGCATGGGATGGGGCTGAACCAGGGGTCGGTACATCCACTTGTGGGAATGTATATGGTGATGATGAGGGGGATGGTGAGGATGAGGGGGATGATGAAGGGAATGGTGAGGATGAGTGTGTTAATGATGATGATGAGGGAAATGGTGAGGATGAGTGTGATGATGAGGATAGTGATGATGATGATTATAATGAGGAAGATGGGGATGGTGATGAGAACATGGATGAATCTAACCAGCCTGAAATAAGTAATGTTGGTGGGTCAGCACATAGGGCTGGGGACGGTGCTAAACTGTTTGAAGATGAGGAAGATGATGATGTGTCCTCTAAGATGGCAAGAAGTGATGTCCTACTAAGTCCCCCTACCAGTGATGATGAGAATGAGGTTCATAGTAGGCATAGATGTGTTCCTAAAGTATCAGAGTTTGTTGAGGTCGACATGGATGACCCTAAATTGGAGGTTGGGCAAAGATTTATTCATGCAAAGCAGTTCAAAGAAACAGTGAGGACATTCAATTTATTGAAAGGGAAGGATGTTCAATTCACTAAAAATGATGGGGATAGGGTGATTGGAGTTTGTAGGAGTAGGAGTGAAGGCTGTCTATGGAGAGTTTATGGTGCATTGGTAACATGTGAGATGAAATTCATGATTAAGTCATTCAACCCTACTCACTGGTGTACATGGAAATACGATCTTCAATTGTAACATCTAGGTAGATTGCGGATAGGATGATCCATAAGTTTAGGGTGCAACCAAACTATCCATTGAAAGCACTCTATAAGGATGTTAAAGAGAAGTGGAATGTTGATGTTAGTAAAACACAGTTGTATAAGGCTAGGCATAAGGCAAGGCAACAAATAGAGGGCAAGTGAAGAGAACAATATAAAAGACTTTGGGATTATTGTGAGACGGTGAGGAAAATAAACAGCGGGAGTTGTATGATTATGAAGGTTGAGAGGCCAACATTAGATATACCACCAAGGTTTTTAAGTTTGTACATGTGTTTGGCAGCATGCAAGGATGGTTTTAGGGCAGCTTGTGGGCCTGTCATAGGAGTTGATGACTGCTTTTTAAAGGGACATTACAAAGGGCAACTTTTGACTGCTGTTGAAAGAGATTCGAATGACAATATTTATCCCATTGCTATTGCTGTAGTTGAGTCTGAATGTAGGGACAGTTGGTCCTGGTTTCTAGAGACCCTTGTTGCTGACCTTGGACCTGCTCTATATGGCTTGCGTGGGTGGACATTCATATATGATAGACAGAAGGTATGTTGTTTATGCATGGTCACTCTGACTTTAGTAATTACAATTTATTGTATAATTTTAATGTTAATGTGTTAACATATTAAATTCATTTGTTTTGTACGTAGGGGTTGATGCCAAGCTTTGAAGTTATCATACCAAATTTTAATCACCGCATATGTATGCAACATTTGTACGTGAACTTCCAAAATGAAGGGCACAAAGGTTTGTTGTTGAAGGACAAGTTGTGGAAGGCAGCGATTGCCTATACCGTGCATGAATTCGTAAGGGAAATGGCGGAGTTGAAAAATATGAGCGAGCCTGTGCATGCTTACCTGGAGAAGGTGGATCCCCATGGATGGGCTAGGGTTTTTTCGACACAGCCCCAAAGTGTGACTTGCTCATGAACAATATCAGTGAATGCTTTAACTCTTACATTATCCTAGCCCATGACAAGCCTATTATCGTCATGTTGGAGATGATTAGGAAAAAATTAATGAGGCGGTATGAAATGAAAAGGGAGGGAATAAGAGGATATGTAGGGAAATGGTGCCTGAAGATATTGGAGAAGTTGGAAAAGTGTGGAAAAAAGGCTGGGAATTGCATTGCGACATACATAGGAGAAGGATTGTTTGAGGTTGTTTGTAAAAATAAACAATGTTGTTGATTTGACTCACAAAACTTATGGATGTAGGCAATGGGACATGACTGGCATTTCATGTCCACATGCGATATCTGCCATATTCTTCAATTCATCAAATCCTGAAGACTATTTGCGTGACTACTTCAGTGTTGAAATGTACAAGAGAGCTTATGGCCCCATGATTTTCCCAATACCAAGTGAAGAATAATGGGTGAGGACAAGCCAAGACCCAATTGACCCACCTTCCATCAAAGACCAACCAGGTAGACCTAAGAAATTAAGGAGTAGGGGTCTTGATGAGCCAAGAAATGCATAAAGAATCAGGAAGGGGGGGGGGGGTAATCATGAGATGTTCACATTGTAGATAGATGGGCCATAATGCTAGGACTTGTCATAGGAGGGAGAGAGTGTCTACAGCAAGTAGTTCGGGTATGAGTAAATCAAGAAGTGTTGCAACTCAACTGAACTTCAGTGCTGTAAGTCTATATATACTAAGCTGCATTCCATGATTACATGCCATATGTGATGTATTGCATCTCATTAATTTGGTTTTAACTATGTTGTAGATGCCCTCCCAACCAACTGGATCACAATCCACACAATCACAAATACCTACACAAGAGGTAAGTGATTGAATGAAATGAAATATAATTGTTTGTTTAACAATATCATTAGTTAGTATTGACTTCAATTTTCATTTCATTTGATTTCTATCATTTGTAGCGCATGCACACTGCACAAGAGAATGCAGAAATGAATATTGCAAGACACAACAAGAGACAAACAGCTGCCATACATTATGAAGTATGTTTAATTTGTTGATATACAATGTTGACGGTTGAATTGTTATGTTGTGTTCAAATATTTTTTTTTTGCTAATGAGAAGCTTGCATATGCAACCTACTTCTAAAAAAGAGAGGAAGACATCAGTACTCCAAATGCCGAGTGAATCTTCTAATCCAGCTATTGTACGTATCTATATATAATTATATATTTTTTAGTTCATTCCTATTTATTTTAAGTTCTTTCATATTTACTGTCTAAGTTTGTGAACTTTAAAATATTATTGTTGCGCAGCATAGTAAATCAACACTTCCATCCGCATCTGCTGCTACAAGATCGAAGACTTTAGGAACTGCAACGGCACCTACTACTACAAGATCAAAGACTTTGGGACTTAAACGTGGGAATGTAGCAAATGCAGGTGCATCTAGTGGTTTGGACAGTAGAGTAGGAAGAGTTGTTGTACCCATAGTGGAGAAGGGAATCCAGCATATGGAAGCCAAGAAGAAATTGAAGAAAATGCCTACTTGGCAAAATTGATAAACAATTTATAAACACTTGTTCACTTTTCGAAATGTGTGTGTTATACCCCAAGGATGGATTTAGATTGTGGTTTTAACTTGTTGGGATGTGTATGTAAGGCCCCATCATGTAGATGGTTGAACAATGTTGATATACTTTTTATGATGTGTATGTTAGGCCCCATCATGTTAGATGGTTGAATAATGCAGGTTATCTTTTTAGGATGTATATGTTAGGCCCCATCATGTTAGATGGTTGAACAATGCAGGTTATCTTTTTAGGATGTATATGTTAGGCCCCATCATGTTAGATGGTTGAACATTAACTTCGTACATTTTACTTATGTGTATGATAGGCCCCATCATGTTAGATGGTTAAACCTTAACTTTGTACATTTTTGGATTTTTTTTTCTTTTTTTTTTTAACCACAAATTTTTGGATGTTTCATATACAGAATCTTAGGTGGATTGCAAAAAAACACAAAATTACAAAACATAGCTGTAATGTTCACGTCTCCATGGTACAGCGCTGATCGCACATGGCTTGAGATCGAGCGCTCATGATTCCATAAATTTAGTCCGCTCTCGGTGAGAGCGATCGATCGCACAATCATATGTAAATCTGCTCCACTCTCGGTTATAAGGATTAATCGCACATTCAGATTAGAAAAATGGCCAGAATGAGACATGTGAACGATTTCCTTGCCGATAATGAGCTGGTTTTGTTAGAGAACATACCACAACCTACATCATGGAGGTTTGTTTTATTGTTTTAATTCCTTTTGTCTTGTTAGTGATTATTGTTTAAGTGTTATTCCCTTTTTCTAGGTTTAATGGCTAGATGAAGAGTATTCCTCTTGTCAATGTGAGTTTAGTTATAAGTATGAGTGATATTGTTGTGTTGTAATCAACTTATCTTGAATTAGTAATTAATCAAAAACCGAGAAGTTTTAGCAATTCTTTCTCTGCGGACAAGCTTCTCAACCTGCGAATTGAGTGTTCGTTCGATCAAGAGACGAATATTCGCTTTAGAAATTAAACATTCCTACTACACCAAACCTTACAAATTAAACATTCGTACTACACTAAAAGCTGGTAAATTAAACATTTGTACTACAACAAAAGCTGGTCCATACACATTTTCATGGTAACAGTTTGTACACACTTCCCCCATTAGATGCACCACAATAGTTGCCCCAAGATACAACTACAAAAACAAAAAAAAAAAAAAAAAAAATCCAAGAAAAGGCCAAAAGCTGATTGTGTGTCTTCAAGACTTTCGATTGCATCTCATACCGAGTTGCTTCAACCACCAACTTAGCATTCAAATCTTTCACCTCATTACTGAGCTTCTCATCCCTATAGTGCAAACGTTCCAATACTCGTCTAGCATGGTCATACAGTTCATCATCATAATCTTTCCATTGGAAGAATCCACATGACCGACCAAGCTATTCAAAATAGGGAAAACCGGAAGTCAACAACTGCTAGCTACTAGTAGAATAAACAAACAAATAAATACTCCACAACATTAATACAGATGAAATCTAACAAATTAAGCCAATGGTTAAATCTAACATTAGTTGTACCATATGTTACAATTAATGCACTGTAACTAATATGTTACAACTAATGTTACAACCAATTTTCTTTAACGAACATTGGGTGAAGCCAATCATGCAATATGTAATGAGATTCGAGAACACCCAATGTTCGTTAAAGTATATATTTCTACTTTAATATATAGTTTTTCAAACAAAGAAACAAGTGTTTCATATCATGTCAATGGAAACTTTGCTAACTCTCTTTGAATGTAAACCGGGTGAATGTTGCAGGACAAAGAGTGGTTTTTGGGAAAGCATTCCCAATTCTGAAATAATAGCTGACATCCAAAACAACCCTACAAATATTGTTGAAGGATATCTGCTATTTCATTTCAAAGTTCATAGGACTTCAGTTCTGCGTATGCCCTTATGCATTCCCAGGCTATACAAACCTTATAGCAGATTTCATCCGTTATGGTTGTGTTCCTAGTAATATCATCTTCTCATGGGCTTCTTTTTTGTGCAAATTTCTACATCATTCATGAGAATGGAGTAGTACTACTTTTTCTCTATCGGTCTAGAAATCAAATTGGTTTCATGCAACATGTTAAATGTTACACAAGGGGGTTTTCTAATTTTTCTAAACAGGGTAGTGTCAAAATTTTATTTCGTTCATTTTCTGTTTTCAACACAAAAACATTAACAAACAACCAAATAATACAAAACACTCAAATCTGTTTTCACTTTCATGTTACACCTATTAAATTGAATCCAGCTGCAGCTTAAGTTACACCATACCAAGTCAAATCTACAAACACCATACAAGGTCAAATCACCATATTGCGTTTAAGCGTTATGTATTAAATCCAAAAGAACAAGAACAAGAAAGAACAAGAATTAAATAAAATAATCCACATTTTATCAATTTATTTAATAGAGAAAATACACCCACTATTCCAAATGTGTAACCCATTAAAAAAATTTATGGGTTACCGATCTACAATTTCTGAGGCGATCTAATAAAACAATTGTTACCAACAATAAGAGACAAGCAAATAAATTTCAAAATCTTACATCATAATTTTTGTACCCGTAAAACCTCTGTCCGTAATTTTCCTTCCTACTGCAAGTCTTCAAACATGCAGGTACTCCACAACGGCACATGAGCTCCCCAGATGTTGCTCCACTACATGACATTTTCGCTTGACAGGAGAATACACTCAAATACAACTTCAAGGAAGAGGGCGATAAAGAAGGGAAGAAAGAATGGATGTATGCTTTTCTTTTTGTTTTTTTCAAATTTTTTAGCCTACACTTACATGTGGTTGGTTGTGGTACATGCTGTCTGATGGAGGGCAAAATGGGAAGCAAAAACCCTAAAGTGGCACGTGATGGGCACATGTAGCGTTGACCGTGAGTTTCAACGAAGCTGACTGATGGAAGAGGGCTATTGGCTAGGGTTAGGTAGTTTGATGGGGTCGGGTATTGTACTTGGTAGTTCATGGAGGCAAATGGCCAACGCCCTGTAGTTCATGGGGGCTAAAGGTAGTTTCCCCTAGATTTAATCCTTTGTTTCTCCCTTAGATGTATATTAACCAAATTAGTCTTAGCAATATTTCTAGAGATAAATGGTACATCACCACGCAAGTATTGATGTCTTTCTCTTACACCATCATATTCAACATATGAAAAAGGTACATCATGCTTAATAACTGAAGCAACCAACAATTAATTATATATTTTAGGATCAAATTTAGAGTCACTTACTAACAGAGAATCTGTTTTTCCAGCTAAGAGCATTTGCCCAACATCATGAATGTTTGCCCCATCGCAAACTTTAATATGCTTTCTTAAATTTCCAGTTCTATATGAATTTCGAGCCTTATATTTATTACCACATGTCTTGCATTTTGCCCATACCTCCAGGTCATTTGGATTAGTATTAGGAACAATATCATAAAATTGTCAAACAGTTGAGGTCTTCCAATGCTTCTTTCCCTTTTTCTTACTCCCCACAGAAATTGAGTCATTTTCTAGTGAATGTAATTCAACCACATCATCATCAATTTCGAATGACTCGAATGCATCTTCAACAAGTTCTTCAATATTCATCTACACACATAATCATTAGTTAAAGTATATGACTATATGGTATCAAGTAGTTTAATAAGATTCAAAGAAAATTACAAAGGTACGAAATATTACAAAGGTAACTAAATTCCTAATTCTTTAGATTGGAACACCAATTACCCAATTCAGCCCAACCAAAACTGATTTCACAATGAGATGTCTTCAAATCAAATGAAAAATTAAAGATGAATCAAAAAAGTTTGTACCATGATTAGCAAAAACCTAACCATGAAGCAACCATGAACCATGGCATGACATTGATGGAAGCCCAAAGCATCAATTGAGAGAATAACATGATTATATATATATTTAAATTGAGAGTTAAATATTATACGTAAGACTCTTATCCTTCGATTATTCCCCAATGTGACATTTGAGAAATAAAAATCTAATTTATAACATATATTACTTTGATTGAGAAGGCTAACGGCTAGCATGGACAAGTGGCTCTCCGCTTTCATAAAAGAAATTTTTCATGGCTTCCTAATCACTTGAAACTTGAAAGAAGCTTTGTGACCTATTGACTAAGTCATCTAAGCAAACAATCAAAAACCTAATCGTCAAAGGTAATGGACACTTTAGGCATATATTTAAGGAGAAATATTTGTTTTACTAAGAAAAGTGATTTAATACAATTCCAAAGGGTATTATTGTAACGCCCTAAGAATGAATTAATTGGTAATTAATTCCACGGTTCGTCTTCCAGCCTTATTCCACTCTGAACAAGACTCCAAGACCTCTACTCCTCAGAAACAAAGGATACTAAGCAGTGGAAGTAATTAAGTTCTAAAACATTGAATCATAAAACTAGAGCCTCTAACCAAAGAACATCAAAGCAGCGAAAATCACACTATATACATAACATCATTAAAAGGAATCTATGCTAAACCTTAATATGCAAGCATGCATCAAGTTCTAAGTCTACAACATAACTCAAAAGTACTAGTTACCATAAGTACATGCTTAAGCTTGCAATAAGTCCTCAAGCATCTCTCGGATCGAATCCTCCAACATAACCGGACGCTTCACGGTATCCACTATCTAGAACAAAATAATCGTACATATGGAGAAAAAGGAAAATAATACAAGGGTAAGTCCGACGACTTAGTGAGTATATGTAATACCCCGATAAAAGCCAACCTTTTTATTAGCCCAAAATCCTTCCCTTAGGAGTAATCGACAGAGGTTTTCAAGGAAGGAGTTTAACGAGATCCAAAGCCCTTAGCTTTAACCTAATCACGTTTGGAACCTTTAGAAATAGAAGCCAAACATTGACCCACAAGGGGCAGACGTACGCTAGGTCTGGCGGACGTACGCTCTGTAAATAGTACACCGGACGTACGTGGGACCACCGGACGTACACTACTTTTTGGGATACCCTTTGGATAATATCTGGACATACGAGACACCTTCTGGACCGATGTACAAAGACCACCAAATGTACGCTAGGGTTACCGGACGTCTGCTGCTCTGTCAGGGAGTTGGTGGTGAACTTTCCCTATACATGGCTCGCCCCTCCTCTTCATTTCTTACGCCTTCTTCTTCCTTTGGTATGCCCCTAGGCTGCCGAACCCTTCCTTAGTGTTTTGCGTAAGAAATTCATGGGAGAGAGCTTCAACGAAGAGTTTCCTAGGAGAAGAAACCATGTTCGTGCTTCGCTTCGGGGTAAGCTCTATTCCGCCCAATTTTGTCAAATTACCAATTTTGTAGGACACGAATCTCTTCCAAGGACTCAAGGTTGTCAATCCGGTCCTTGAAAATCCCGTCCCAATCTCACAAATTTCTAAATTGCCCTTCTTCTCTTAGAAGAGGCATTCTCGTCTTTTACCACCTAACCGAATCAATTAAGCCCCAAATGATCACCATGGGATCCAATATCACTCAGAAAATCGTAACCCTTGCTATTTTCAACTTGCCTCAACCTAACATGTCCTTCTCCTAGAAGGAACGATATTGATTCTTTCGACTTACTTAACCCTAATCCTTGATAGATGCTTCATAGCTAACCAAGTCTCGGATATTTTGACAATCACGAGATGCCTTAATTTTTCAATGAAGATATCTAATTCCAATCCACCAATACGATTCTGTTCTTCTATACCTGCATTTTAGGGGATATAGAACTAGGACTTTTTGCACGGGTAGGGTTTTGCATGGGGATTCTGAGAGTCATTATTGATAGGAATTTTTCGTGCAGGACAATGGTACGCACACGAGCTAGCGAGGCCGCTTCTTCAGCTGCACGCCAGCGACCACGTCAAGCACCACTACAAGATGCTCAGGACCCTGATTTTGACCCGAAGGTCGTGATGATGGACGCGGAGAGTGACGACATCACCGGAGATGGGCCAGTCCCCGATGAGCAGATCAGAGAGGCCAGCACAACCACAAATGGCGAGGATGCTGAGCTAGTATATGACCACACCCGATTCTAAAGGGATAAGGTCAGGTGCCGATACGTTCACTACTATCACCGGGCACAGGATCATCATCGAGAGGGGAGCTGCCATAGAGGAGTTCGATGAGCGTGCGTCAAGGGTACGGATAGTGCTGGATGCCCAGGAGTAGACTGACATGGTAGAGGATCATCGCCCTGAGATAGAGGCCATTGTGTGGGAGTTCTACGCAAACCTCCACTAGAGATGCTACAATTCATTTAGTACCTGGCTCAGGGGGAGAGCGATAGAGGTGACCCCTATGCTCATCAGCACGATCACCGGAGCACCCCATGTATGTGACCCAGTTTACCCATATCCAGTCGATCATCTTCCTGCACATGCCGACCTGGTGGGATGCTTTGCCGAGGGATGCCCTCACCAGATGGAGCTAAAAGGAGAGGGTAGCTTTCAGATGAGTGACTTCAGCAACGACATCTGTTGCATCTATCATATCCGTGCTAGGTGAGTGCTCCCATTCATCAGCCATACGATGATCACGATAAAGAGGGCACTTTGCCTTTATGCCCTATTGACCAAGACTCCTATCGACTATGGTTCTGTGGTGACTTCCACCATGATGTCTGTCCGGCTCCTGGACAAGGGCTTTGCATTGCCATAGGGGGCCCTGATCACTTGGATTGCGGAGCACTTCAGGGTGGACATGACAGGGTTGAGGGAGATCCAGCCAAAGAAGGGGGCCATGGGCATACGCTTCCTCAACGTGAGTCAAGCTCACTTGCGGGAGGCAGAGTCTGAGCCAAAAGTGCAACGACAGCGGAGAGCAGCCCAAGCTGGCGGAGCACCCGCTAGATTGGAGGAGCGTATGGATCGTCTATAGGACACAGTTCGACAAACGCGAGAGGAGCTACAGCAGGCCCTCCAAGCGCTACAGTGGGCTAGAGCTGAGGATCGTGCTGTCCTGGACCGATTGTGCGAGCACCTCATGGGGCCGTTGGACATCAGAGATTATGGCATCCCTAGCTCCAGTTTCAACAGAGGATGAGGGAGCCCTGGTGCGAAGGGGAGTCCTAGTGCTCGTGGGAGCCCGGGTACGAGAGGGAGCCCGAGTGCAAGAGGGACGCCGGTGCGAGAGTCCGCTGAGCCGACTCTGAGGAGACGATCTCGCCCGTAGTTTAGTAATAGGCTTTTGTTTTATTTTTATTTTTTAGCACCTATTATCCGACTAAGCCCACCGCGGTGGTGGCAATTTTGGGATGTATCTTGCTACAGCTTAAGTCCACCACTTTTAGGGTGGCAATTTTGTCTTGTGCATATTTATGACTGTGTGTGTTTGATGGTTGATGTGATACTTGTTGACCCTTTTCACTTTTAGGAATTGCAAAATGTTATATAGTACGTTTTCTTGCCATTTTCGAATTGCTAAGTTTTTACATGATTTGTTTTCTATTTCCGCATTTTGAATTGCAAAACCTTTTCTCTGAAATGGATATTTTACCCTTGGTATTAAGATCTCTAAATTTCGAGGACGAAATTTCTATAAGGAGGGGAGAGTGTAACACCTTGATAAAAGCCAACCTTTTTATTAGCCCAAAATCCTTCCCTTAGGAGTAATCGACAGAGGTTTTCAAGAAAGGAGTTTAACGAGACCCAAAGCCCTTAGCTTTAACCTAATCACATTTGGAACCTTTAGAAATAGAAGTCAAACACTAACCCACAGGGGGCAGACGTACGCTAGGTCTGGCGAATGTACGCTTCTGTTTGTAGTACGGACGTTCGGTGGGGGACCACCAAACGTACTCTCTAGAAATAGTACACCGAACGTACGTGGGACCACCAAACGTATGCTACTTTTTGGGATACCCTTTGGATAATACCTGGACGTACGAGACACCCTCTGGACCGATGTACAAAGATCACGAGACGTACGGTAGGGTTTTCGGACGTCCGCTGCTCTTTCTGGGAGTTGGTGGTGAACTTTCCCTATAAATAGCCCGCCCTTCCTCTTCATTTCTCACGCCTTATTCCTCTAGTATGCCCCTAGGTTGTCGGAACCCTTCCTTAGTGTTTTGAGTAAGAAATTCGTGGGAGAGAGCTTCAACGAAGAGTTTCCGAGGAGAGAAAACCATGTCCATGCTTAGCTTAGGGGTAAGCTCTGTTCCCTTTGTAATTACCACCTTGTTATCTTATGTTTCTGATTTAATGAGAACTTCAAGTGTTCATTAAGTGTTCTTTTAAAGATAACGATGTTTTCAAAGAGTTTTCTCAAACGATCATGGTTTTATGATATCTTGCGTTGCATGTCCTGTTTTACTAGCTTAGAAGAGGTCTAGGAGTTTGTGATTGCTATTGGAAATATGCATTGTCCAAATCTTGAAACAGTGTGCTTAACACACTGAGTGGACATACGCTATCGAGGGCGGATTTACGGTCAATAGGTAGAGCACCTGTTCTTAAGTTTCACACATGTACGCTTTAGCTTAGCCATAACTCTAGGTTTCATAAGGCTTAGAATAACGGTGTCCTATATCCGTTATAACAAGAAATAGCTTGGTCAGAGGATTCGCTCAAATGTGCGAGGTAAGTAAACACTTACACCCTTTTTACGTAAACCGTGGGATATGTCAGTTGACTGACCACGCGTATGATATGGCATGCCTATTTTTCGTAATTACTTGGTAATTTTTTTATTCAATAAACTACTAAGATGTATCGTAAAACATGGTACGCCGGTACGTGCGGTATAAACGGCCATGGGCGTACTATATAAACTGCATATTATGGTCAAATGTGTGTGTTATATGAAGCTTGTGGATTCATTGGTTTCGTGACCTTGATGCAACCATTCCTAATGGTTCCGTCACTATAGGACGGACGTCATTAGTTGGTGTGGGACACTCGGGGTCGGACCCGATCGTGCCATTAATGTTACGTACGGTATGTTGTACAATGGCTAGGACGCTGGCATTGTATTATAGATCCCTCAGGACAACATCAACCCTACTGAGAATGGGTAATATCTTGCGTAGATCATGCATGGGAGTTATGACCTATAAAGCATTATTCTTTTCTGCATCAAAACAATTAGGTAATTACCGTCGGTTCTACACCATAGAGCTTTAAAAACCCTAAAACCTATGGAATGGTGTATTAGCGGAGGTAATGCCCTCTTTTTGGTTATTACTTGAATGCACGTTTACTTTTATTAATTGGGCTCATGTCATACCTAAGTATGGGGTTTACTTACTAAGTCGTTAGACTTACGCGGTTATTATTCTTTAGGTAATCTAATTCACCGTTATGGAAGTGGCTAGAGTTGCTATTGCCTGACTGGCTATGCTTTATCTGTAGTTACATGTTTGTCTTTATTGTTCAGTAGCTCTACGTTCTTACTTGATGAATTGTAGTACTCTCAAATTTATTCATCTTCCTTGCATTTACTCTGATAGTTTTTATAAGGGTGATTACCTGTTGGATCACAAGTTGGCTCAATGAGGTAGATTGCCAGTGAATCCACCAGATTAGTCGAGGCTAATTTTAGGGGTGTTACAATATAAATGTACATGACGTACCCATCATTATTTTGTGGATTCAATTATTTATAAAACACATGCAACATTATGAGATGACAGTTATCATGCAGGTGATATATATAATATAATATATGCTTATAATCATGAATAACAGTAATAGTTCAATAGTATGGTCTACCCGAGATATTACCCTTTCTCAGCAGGGTTGACGTTGTCCCGAAGGACCTGTAGTACAATGTCGATGCCCCAGCCATTGCACAGCATACCGTACGTAACACTAGCGGCACGACCGATAACCATCCATTGGGAATTGCTGCATCTTGGTCACGAAACCATTGGATCCAAAGCCTCCCCCC
>CM017323.1:13436280-13495444 GCA_006937295.1 Carpinus fangiana | reverse complement strand
GGATATACATATGTACTTTATCGATAGACGGAAATATGAACAATGTGTTAACGCTCAGAGTATGCCTTGTAGCATAAATGTTTAATACATATGAGCTAAGCATGTTTATATGTGAATTAATTTATTGTGAAGTGAATTAGGGACTTTAGTTGTTTTTATTTCTTTATTTTATCGCATTTTAATTTAGATTTATTTTATGCACGCCACATGCTTGATATTGGGACTAGGTTAAGATAGGATTAGTTTAGGCACTTTAGAATTGATTTTTAGCAAAGCCGATTCTCTGTGGGTTCGACACTCGCACTTGCACATCCACTTTATTACGATCGACTCGTGCAATTGGCGAGTACAATTAAATTTGTACATCACAAAACCAAAACAAGTTTACATTTTATATATGTTTTTTGTATGTGTCTGGCAAGTCGATTGACTCGCCAGACACGCCGGTCGACCTGCCAGACTTGAACTCGATAAGGCCAAACTCAATACCTATTTTTTCATGTCGTATTCGTGTTGGGTTCTCGGGTTGTGTCAAAATTGCCAGCCCTAGAAAATCATACAAATATGTTAGAAAAAAATTTACAATATTCAAATAAGCATATTTAAAATGTATTCATACAAACTAAGTTCGACATATAGAAGATATACTGATCATGAGGTACCAACAACATGACCAACTCTTCTTTGTTTATTAGTATTGCCAAGTGGATAGACAATTAACCACACATACTAGAGCAGCTACGAGAATAAGAAGCATTGTCACTATAAATAGCATTGTTAACAAACCAACTTGCCAACTGATCCCATTAGATCCAAAAACAATTGCTTTAGGGAACCCATAGGCATGAAGAGTACTTGAGATCCACCAATATATTGTTAACAAACCAACTTGCCAACTGATCCCATTAGATCCAAAAACAATTGCTTTAGGGAACCCATAGGCATGAAGAGTACTTGAGATCCACCAATATAGAAACATCACTCAAATTTGAGACAAAGTTCACAAAGCAAATATCAACTATCCTCAATCAAATTTTGGCTTTCAAACTAACCTTGAAGAGATTAGTTTTAGGGATTATTTGTGGAAGTTTAAAGATTCAAAAACCTTGAAGATGATGTACATGTAAATGTATCTAAAACAACATTCAAATATCTTTTTATGTTTAAACTTAAGTGCTGCAGAAGATGATTTTTTTGCAAAAATATAACAAAGAGAATGGCAATTATAAGTACGAGCATACTCTAATCAAAAGATACAGTTGATCCATAGAAAAAGGAGAAATAGAACAAGGCAGAAATGAATTTGACATTCTACATTTTGTAACACCATATATTAATAAACCAAGTATTTGCTAGATTTAACCTATATATTAAAAATGACAACACTTCACACGAAAGCCCCATATATTTTCCTAAAAACATTCATTAATATTTAAATAAAAATTAAAGGAAGAATAAAATGACTAACATACCATTTTGAGGGTCATTTCCAACTAACAAGAACACCCCAATCAGCAATATAAAACAAAGACCCAACATAAACTAACCATAAATGATTCAATATCTACCAATTTAACCAATGGGTAAGCCAAAAAGGGAGCTGTAATCTCATGGGCATCACTGAAAATAAAAAAAGAAAAAAAGAAAAGGAAGAAACATAGATAATCTTACCTCTTTTGATGTCTCTACTTGTCGGCGGTGGTGATGGGTCGTCGGAGATGTACGGTGGGAGAAATGATGGGTCATCATGGCGATACGGTGGATGTAGATGTCGACTGGTCATTGAAGCTAAAGATGGCGAGGTTCCTTGTGGTCGGAGATGGAGATGGTGATGGATGAACCCGGTGGCCGTGGTAGTTGGTTGTCGATGTTGCTTGTGGGTGGCAGCTGGTTGGGAAAGGGAGGAGATCAGGGAGATGGAGAGAGAAGCAAAACATTTTGGTGGCTTTTGGGAGAAGGAATGTTTAGTGCAAAACCCAATTGATGTTCATGTATTGGGTTCAGATCATGTCGAAGTATATGTATAAAACTATATTATTCAACCTAATCTAACTCATTTAATTAAACGGGAAAAATTAAGGTTGAAAAAATGGGTTGGTGTGTCGGGTTTGTGTCAACACGGCTCACTTGTGAACCCGTTTATGCCAACCCAACCCGACACATTTATATAAATGTGCCAAACACCCAAACTCGAGCACAATATATTTTCTTAACAGGTAACACGACATGACACGTGTAGCCCATTTAGATAAATGTGTCGTTTCGGGTTGACATAACCTGACCCGTCTGTAAATGTGTCAAACACCTATCCGAACACAACTTGTTTTCTTAACAGGTAACATGACATGACACATGTAACCCATTTAGATAAATGTGTCATTTCGGGTTGACATGACCCGATCCGTGAACACATTAAATTTAACTGTTAACAGGTTTTGACCCAAACCGACCCAACATGACAATGAATTAATTTTAATTTTTATAAGTTTAAAAAATAATAAAAATAAAATAAAAAAGTAATGTGTCAACCGGTGACGACCCAACCCGTTTACGACTTAAACTTGGTTAACCTAAACCCTCACCCTAAAATTACGGGTCGTGTTCAAGTGTTAAATTGCCAACCCTAGGTTAAATCTCTCAATCATAACCCTTTAATTTTGTACTGGGTTCATGTCAGGTTTGCATGTCATGTAAAAATTGCTAATCATTATGTCACGTTTCGGGTTCGGGTCATGTCATGTCAAAGTATAGATAGAAGGCTATATAGGTCAACTCTAATTAGACCTATTTAATTAAACGGGTTAGCCTCATCAACTCTAACCCTTTAATTTCGTGTTAAATTAGTGTCTCAAATCGTGCCAAAAATTAACAATCCTAAATAAAAAGTAAGAATGGTAAGGTATTTTATTTTTTATAGAAAGAGCAATGACATCAATGTCTATGTGGGATTTGGCCGTGTTTTTGAAAAAAAAAAAAAAAAAAATTCAAGGAAAAATATTTACTAAAGACAAATGATGTTTTTATCTTGAGCTGAGAATAATAATAATTTTTAAAAAGTAGTTTGATGTCATCTGAAAATAATTTTGAATAATAATAAAAAAAAACTCTTGTTGACAAAATGACACATAGGCCTTAGACATTGTATGATGCTTCACGCATATGGGCCCTTTTTTCCTAAATTTGACACGTCATGTAGATCACCCAACACGTGATCTGCCTCTTGTGCTTATTTCTCTTAGGTTGAGCATCTAGTATTGCTTATGTTTCTCTTCCTCAAGAAACTCTCTTTGAATCATTCGATCAACATTGGCAGCTTCTTTGAATCATTTAATCGACATTAACAGCTCAGATGCAAGCATAGTGGGTTCTGAGGAACCGAGGTTGTTGACAGAGGCTTGGAATCAACAGGTGGCCAATAAAGGCTCGAAACCGAGGCGACATGGGAAAGAAGGGCAACTGATGGGGATATAAATATGCCTAGTGCCCAATTGACTCAAAGGCCCATCCCAAAAATAATTAGACAACCATTAGGGACCAACTCCAAGAGAGCTTGACATAAAAGGGCCACCATATTCAAGCAAAAGGTATGTCTCTCACATTGCAACTACAAAAACATACTTCAATAGGAGATATATGCTATTGGCCTATTTTGGTGTGCGTTTGAGTGGCTTAAAAGTAGTTTTGTCAACCCGGTCCCAGTTTTTGGTTATTGGCCAAAATCGGGAAACGAAACTGGGGTACCCTGATTATTGATTTTGATAAATCAGAACCAGATAACCAGTTCTAGGTTAACTGGCTGGTTTTGGTTATCCGGACCAGGTAACCAATTTTAAAAAAAAATTGTATTTTGGGCTTATTCAACACCTAACTCAAAACAGCTCATTGGTTCAACAAGCTAGCTTGGATTTAGAAAGAAGGATATGCCTTATTTTTATAGAAAAACAAGCTTGGAGGGTTTCAGCAATGTGGGATAGTTTTATGTTGAAACAGAGAGTGATGTTAGGCATTCTGGATCCTTTGTATACATTTAATTGATCGGTGTCAAATATTGTATATTGGACCCCCCTTAACCTATGTTTGTTAGGCTTTTAGTTTTGTTAATTTATAATGTTTTGGTTAGTTTTGGTGTTTTGCAGGTTGCTAAGTTACATTTGGGGCTAATTCTATTAAATCTAGGACTTAAGACAGTTCGGGGAGCTTTGGCGGCAAAATTGAGTCGAGCGATGATTCGCACCTGACGACTCCCACCAAAATGGCCATATCTAGAGTTGTAAAAATACGATTGGGGTGATCTTGGTGTCTTTGGAACTAACTCAAAGATCTACAAAATCATATTTCACAAGATTTGGCCAATTCTGAAGTATGTGCGCTCAGAGCGATCGAGCGCACCTGTGCCTATTAGATGCAGAAATTCATGCACGAGTGCGATCGATCGCACCTCTGTGTGATCGAGTGCACTTAGCTGACTTGACAGTGCTGAAACCCTAAAATTAGCCTATAAATACCCCCCTTTCTTTTGTAAACGGACCCAGACGCTGGGGAGGCGCATTTTGGGAGCTAAAACTCCCCTGTTTGGCATTCTATAGCCCTTCCATTCCGTCTTTTATTTGTAAGCTTTTATTTCTTTATTATTAGAGGCTAAATCTTCAACTAAGGTTGAAGATGAAGCCCCACCATGGATTTATTTAATATGTTTCATAATTAGTTTTTTACGTTAATCCGTCTCTTATTTGTCATGCTTGTTCGTTTCATTTCAATTTTGTGAGAAGATTGCATTGATTGTGCCGTATTTGTTTATTCATAGTGTTTAGTCTGATGGATACATTTTATCATTCGGGTTACGTTCATTTATCCATTGTAGTTTGAGTTAAATCACATTCACATTGGATCCTTTGGACCTAAACCGTTCATGTTTTGTCTTTCGTCAAATGGACAGACATTTTGAGTATTTCAATAGGCATGATAGGACATGCATAGGGTGTAAGGATGCATGAACTAGCATGACACTAGGTCATGCATCGCTTTTAATCGATAGACGGATGTAAAAATTAATTGTGTTATTTAATATGGTGAGGTGGATTCTAGACCTTAGGCTTTCTATTTCTTGGTTTGCATTTGATTTAGTTTTCATTTAATGCACGCCAACTGTTTGATATTGGGACTAGGTTAAGGTAATATTAGTTTAGGCATTTTAAATTGGTTTTTGACAAAACTCACACTTGCACAACCACTTTATTGCAAAATGATTCGTGTAATTGGCGAGCACTATTTTGTTACGACCAAATTTTGGCGTTGTTGCCGGGGAATCGGTGTTTTGTTTGAATTGATTTTATGCTTAGATTAATTTTATCTTTCTACTAGTTATTTTAATTTCAGCAATTATTTTATTTATTTCGTGCTTTGGTATAGAAAAAAAAAATCCAAAAACAAATTAGATTAGTATTTATTTAGCATTTTCATAGTCTGTTTTAGTTTCTCGAAAATTAGGCACTGATAGTGCAATCGATCGCATCCCTATTGCGATCGAGCGCACTTGAGCCTATTCCAGCCTATTCGCGTGCATGCGCTCGCTTAGTACACAATTGCGTGCGAGCGCGCCTTTCTGACAAACCGCAATGCGCCCTTGCGATCGATCGTACCTTTGTCACGATCGAACACACGTACACAAACTGCTACATTTCTGCGTGACTGTGTCTGTGATCGATCTCAGTGTCCTGCGCTCAAGCGTATATCTGCTGACTGCACCAACATACCCAAGACAGTTTATGTGTTTCAGTTTTCATTTTTTTTAAACTGTTTTATTTAATTGTTAGTTTGTCTTTAATTATTTATTTTTCTTGTTTTTATTTATTACTGTTGTTTTTAGTTTTGGTTAGTTTATTTTTATTTTTAATTGGTTAATTAGTTTATTGTTTTGTTAGTTTATTGATTAGTTTATTTTTGGTAGTTTTTGTTTATTTTATTTTATTTTTGTATTATGGTTATTTTCTCATGTGGGATATATTAAACTGTTTGGGTGAAGCATGAGTCTTCCGTTCAATTATTTTGATGTTGTAGGACGTTTAATCCTACCAATTTTTACCTATGTGAACCATGTTCACATTGCTTGAACCCTTACCATAGTTTAGGTAATTGTCCACATTGGGGACAATTTTCTAATTTTTCGCATGAGCAGTTGAACATCAGTTTCTCAAAACCTGGGTTTGAATCAAATTCAAACTTTTATAACCCGGACTGGAGCAACCATTCTAATTTTTTGTGGCAAGCTCATGCTACAAAAAATTATGCTCCCCAAGTTGACAAACTGCACCATCCTGATTATCCACAGTTCGACAACCAATTTTCTTCCCATTCATCATATGACTATCCTCCTAAGCAATCTTCTCTGGAAGAAACTCTTAAGGAATTCATGGAACTAGTCGGCCAACCCACCATTCCTGCGTCACAAGAACCATCATTGGAGGACTCACTCGAGGCATTTAGAAAAACAGTCACCCAACCTTGTCAAGAAATCACAGATGCCACCATGGCAAACACTGAAGCAATTGCAAGGTTGGAAGGACAGCTTGGTCATCTAGTTGCTGAATTCAACATAATTGAGGAAGAGGAGTTTCAAAATCAGGAGATGGCGAGGAGTGAGAAAGTTTTCAAGGAGACTGTTAATGAGCCAATTTTAGAATATCATACTCTTGAGGGACAAATAGAGAAGGGGGAAACCACTAAGATATCATTCCCTAACTCATTTTCATTAGCAGCTGAGCCTTACATTTTAGATGACCATTCTTCCTTGCCTTCATCATATCATCATCCTCCCCAAGAGTCATTAGTGCAACATTTTCCAACCACTAATTTCGATGACTTTGAGGAGAGGTTGAACCAACTCATGGCAGTCAGACATGCCCATACCCAGCTTTCTCACACTCATGCACCTCATCAGTCATGTGAATATTGTTATCATTATTCTCACCAGTTTGATGATTGCCCTTTCATAAATCATTACATGACTGAAGTTAACAAGTCTGCACATGAGAATGCCCAAATCACCACCAAACTTGTTAATGAGGAAATTGCATATGGAATTGTAAGTAAGTGTAGCGTAGAGGTAAGATGGAATGCTTCACCCAAGATGATTGTGACCTAGACCTTGATAGGCTAGTTGTACAAGATGGTGTGTTGCATGAGTTAAGTTTAGAGGATCCTAAAATGGAACACTTTGCTCAAGAAAAAAGATGACCTAGACCTGGACAAGCTACTTGATCATACTGATACTTTTAATGAGCCAAGTCTTGAGGATCCATTGAGAGAGTGTTTTGATCAAATTGAATATGATCTGGATCTTGACAAGTTCCTCAAGCAAGTTGTGATGTTTAGAGAGCCAATTCTGGAGGATCCTTTGGAAGAGAGCTTTGCTCAATTTGAGTTTGATTTGGATCTTGACATGATACATGAGCAAGCTAAGGCCTTAGTGGATCCAACTCCTAAGATGTGGACTGAGAATGGAGAAGAAGAGACCCAGGAGCAGATTGAGCCCCCACCATTTTGAAATTGGTCCAATGACAAGGAAGTGAGTACTGAAGCTCACTCCTTAATCACAATCCCTCTCGAGACACAACAAGCTTCATCTTTCCAATGTCTCGAAGAGCTACTTATGTCGAGATTTTTAAGGTATCACGCACAGAAAGGTGCAAATATAGGAATAGGCATACCAAGAAAATTTTTTGAAGAAAGCAATTTTGCTACATAAGATGGCGGAACATCCTTCCAAAGGGATATCATATTCTAAAGAAGAAATGATGGAAGGGATTGGTTGGACACCCATATGAGCGGGGAATGTGCGGTATTTTTCATTTTTTATTTTTCGCTCTGCATTTTTGATTTATTTTCTTTTTGTTATTTTATTTCCTGTCATTTTATTTTTATTTCATTCAGTTTCTAACAGCAATTAACTTTTTGATGTTTGTACTTGTGAGAAAAAGATTGCTGTTAGTTTTTGACAGGTGTTTGGATGTTCAAGTTCGGGGGACGCCTTGGACTTTGCGCTCTTTGGTTCCTCATCCCACTGTAATGTATTTCTTGCCACATTGAGGACAATGTGTCATTTAAGTTTGGGGGTGTGGACAAACATTTTGTTTGTCTGTTTTGTTAGTTTATTTACTTGTTTTGTTTTGTTTTCGTCTATACATATTTGTTTTCGTCTGTATTATAAAATTTTTTTTCTTTTTGTTTGTTGCTATGTTGTTGATTGGGCACAACTTACATCGTAACTGTGGATTNTCGGGGGACGCCTTGGACTTTGCGCTCTTTGGTTCCTCATCCCACTGTAATGTATTTCTTGCCACATTGGGGACAATGTGTCATTTAAGTTTGGGGGTGTGGACAAACATTTTGTTTGTCTGTTTTGTTAGTTTATTTACTTGTTTTGTTTTGTTTTCGTCTATACATATTTGTTTTCGTCTGTATTATAAATTTTTTTTTCTTTTTGTTTGTTGCTATGTTGTTGATTGGGCACAACTTACATCGTAATTGTGGATTGCATGTCATTAGTATGTTTAACTTGTTTGAATATTGCATATCATTAGAAATCCCAGTTTTTTTATTTATGTGTTGGATTAGAGAGACTCCACTTGTTTGATCGATATTTCACATGCACGCTAGCATTAAGGTCTGTGAGGTATGAGATTTGACTTTGAAGTGTATTTCTTGAGATTTCTAGGTTTGCGATGTGATGATGAAAAACTTGGCTATTAATAAAAAAAAAATCATAAAATCATAATAAAGTGAGCTTTTCATTGAGTAACCAGACCTCTTACATCACCAAGCAATGAGTGTTTTCATAAAAAGATGAGAAATTCAAGTTAAGTAATTGTATGGCTAGTTTAGGCTTCGTAGCTCTTTTTGACTTGAGTAATTAAGCCTTAGGGATGTTTCTGCATCTAGTGCCCTAAAATCGACTGGTTTGGAAGCCACTTGCCCAACACTCGTTACATAGGTCATTTAGAAGCTTAAGGGACTCAAGCATTACATAGTCTACAAACAAAAACAAAAAAAATTGCATCTTTCAATTCAAGCCTTGGTTGTATTTATCACATTGTTTTCCTATGAATTTTGGGATACACGTCTTTGAAGAATAATTGAAATCACATGATCTTGTTGTTAGTTCACTTCGCACTTCATGGAGCATGTGTTGTCTCAATTTTTCAACCTTGAGTGAAATGATGTTTGGATGTCTGGATGATGTGGTTTGTATGTTCAACATGTTAAATTTGCTAACGATGTATGAACCATGTGTTTGTGTGAAGGGCTTTGTCCATTAATAACATAATGCCAATAATTGTTTATGGGTGTCATTCTTGGAAAACCCTCACGAAACTTCATTCGTCCACTAGGGATGCCTAGTGGTTTAAAAGGCTTGTTGCATACGCTAAATGCAATCGTTTCACCCACGAAAGTGGATTTATGTTTCTTGTTTTTACTGTGTTTTCAATTTTGTTTTGCTTGGAGGGTTTCAGCAATGTGGGATAGTTTTATGTTGAAACAGAGAGTGATGTTAGGCATTCTGGATCCCTTGTATACATTTAATTGATCGGTGTCAAATATTATATATTGAACCCCCCCTTAACTTATGTTTGTTAGGCTTTTAGTTTTGTTAATTTATAATGTTTTGGTTAGTTTTGGTGTTTTAGTGTTTTGCAGGTTGCTAAGTTACATTTGGGGCTAATTCTATTAAATCTAGGGCTTAAGACAGTTCGGGGAGCTTTGGCGGCAAAATTGAGTCGAGCGATGATTCGCACCAGACGACTCCCTCCAAAATGGCCATATCTAGAGTTGTAAAACTCCGATTAGGGTGATCTTGGTGTCTTTGGAAGCTAACTCGAAGATATACAAAATTATATTTCACAAGATTTGGCCAATTCTGAAGTATGTGCGCTCAAGCGCACATCGAGCGATCGAGCGCACCTGTGCCCATCAGATGCAAAAATTCATGCACAAGTGCGATCGATCGCACCTCTGTGCGATCAAGCGCACTTAGCTGACCTGGCAGCACTGAAACCCTAAAATTAGCCTATAAATACCCCCCTTTCTTTTGTAAATGGACCCAGACGCTGGGGAGGCGCATTTTGGGAGCTAAAACTCCACTGTTTGGCATTCTATAGCCCTTCCATTCCGTCCTTTGTTTGTAAGCTTTTATTTCTTTATGATTAGAGGCTAAATCTTCAACTAAGGTTGAAGATGAAGCCTCACCATGGATTTATTTAATATGTTTCATAATTAGGTTTTTACGTTAATCCGTCTCTTATTTGTCATGCTTGTTCGTTTCATTTCAATTTTGTGAGAAGATTGCATTGATTATGTCGTAGTTGTTTATTCATAGTGTTTAGTCTGATGGATACATTTCATCGTTCGGGTTACGTTCATTTATCCATTGTAATTTGAGTTAAATCACATTCACATTGGATCCTTTGGACCTAAACCGTTCATGTTTTGTCTTTCGTCAAACGGACAAACATTTTGAGTATTTCAATAGGCATGATAGGACATGCATAGGGCGTAAGGATGCATGAATTAGAGTGACACTAGGTCATGCATGCTTTTAATCGATAGACAGATGTAGAAATTAATTATATTATTTAATATGGTGAGGTGGATTCTAGACCTTAGGCTTTTTATTTCTTTGTTTGCATTTGATTAGGGGTGGGTATCGGTCATATCGGTTCGGTTAATAGGGTTACCGATTAACCGACCGATAGCCTATCGGTTAACCGATTTTAAACCGTTAACCGACCGATAAGCCGTTTAACCGAAAATTATCAGTCATATCGGTTAACGGTTAAACCAGTCGGTTAAACCGGTTTTCGTGGGCTTTTTCGGTTTTGGGCTTTTTTTGGGCTTTTTTTTTTTTTTTAAGGTTTAAGCTGAAACTGATTTTTATTTGGGCTTTTTTTTTATTTCCATATTGTTTGATTTCAAAGTCATTATATAGGCCCATTTCAAAGTAATGAGGCCCATTACATTGTCTAATAGTCATCCCAAATGCAAGGGATGGGGATGGCCGGATGGGGACTTTTTTGGGAAGGAGAAGTGCAATCTGGACATTCATTCCCACACAGCCAAAGAAATCACACAACAACAAGATTCAATTTTCAAGGAAAGAAATCAAACCTACCCAAACCCAAAATAAAATCCATCCACGAACAATAAATAAAGTATCAACTAAGTCAGTAAGTCACTTAGAAAAAGGAAAATAAGTTAAACCCACATAAAGGGCAACACCGATTACACAAATTACAAATATAGTAGAAAGAAAACATAAAGATAGACTAGAATACTAGATAGTGATCAACATGGTCCATGGATAAACTGATAAGTGACAAACATAAATGCGGTTACACAATAATTTTCAGGATCCACCTCAAACATGGATTATCTTCATTCTTCAACTCCTTAAATTTGCTTCCTTCAATAAATCAACAAATCAAAACATAAATATATTGAATCGCTATTAGTGATTAATATTAAAGAGAAAGAAATAAATATCAAGAAAAAAATAAGATGCAAAAAACTTACCCTGTAAAGTTCATCCATCAAGCGTCAAGCCTTTTAATACTCGTCATTCATCAAATGTGAAGGAATTAGATAGAATTTCTACCACAATGAAATTTTTAAAGGATTAGTAAAAATAATTTAATCAAATAATTAGAAGTTAGAACAATGAATAAATGGTATAAGGTTATTTGAGTTTTATCACCTACATGTGGAAAAGTAGGGCATTTTAGTAACATAGTTGCAGCATAAATTGTGAATTCCTAAATGAAAACCCTAAATGCAAAGAGATTCAAGGACTGAAATAAGGGGGAAAAAATTGGTAACTGGGAAGACTAAAACTTTAAGCATATCGGAAAGCATATAAAACTATTTGCCTAATAAAAGTACAGAAAAAAGAGAATTAAAATAACCCATTTTGGAGATCAATTCCTACTTCCAATTACCCTATAGCTAATCTACAATGTGAATACGGATCGATTTATAGCAAGAATAATTCACATACATTGGTGATTTCAGTTTCAGATTGATCATTTACCAAAACATGAAACTGAATGCGATTGATTAGATAAAAACCGACCATAAATTCCAACTGGATTGGATTACATGCATAAGAAACTGAATAAATTCACATTGGAATGATCAATCTGTGAGAAAAGGATACAATTTTACTAAAAAAAAAAAAAAAAAAACCCCAATGAATGATCACATGGGAATTTTGAGCTGATGAGAAATACCTTATTCAATGCCCAGATGAAGATGGCTCCGCCACCAACAGACCCTTGTCTGTGAATCTGGGAAGCTACAAGGAACTGCTTTCTCAGGCACAATAACCCATGAGAAGGGGAAGCACAGGTTGGAATGTGGAGGAGATGATCAGAAACCCATTTCACCGAAAATCAAAAGCTCAAATGGGTCAGGGTGAAAATCGGCCTAAAGCACAAAAGATCGAAAAAAAAAAACAAAGAAAACCTCAAAAATTTGAGACTCAGACCTTCAGTGAGAAGCAGTAGAGGAAGTAGATGGAGCAGAGTGGTGTTGGTGAGAAGAAGAGGGGGCGTAGACCTGCTCGCCTACGATTGTGAGCTGGGGATGACGAACCTTGAGCTAAAGCAAAACGAACCTTGAAGCTCTCAGAGAGTTAGAGGAATGGGACCTGCGAGTCTGCGACCTGGGAGGCGACGGGCTGCAGAGGCCTGAGGGTGCGGCCGTGCGGGATTTTGATTTTTGGGGTTAGGGTTGGGAACTTAGGAGAAACCGAGAAAGAGGGGCTTATATAGCTGAAACCAAAACGATGTTGTTTCAGTAGATTTATTAAATAAGTAATAAGTTATATTAATATTATGAACTTATATATAAAAATTAAAAATTAAAAATAATTATCGGTCATATCGGTTAACCGATAAGAAAATTTTACCCGACCGATTACCGACCGATAAGGTTACCGGTATAAATTTTTTAACCGATTACCGGTCGGTTAATTATCGGTAATGGTTATATCGGTTCGGTTAATATCGGTAATCGGTCGGTTAATCGGTAATGGTTAATTTGCCCACCCCTACATTTGATTTCGTTTTTATTTAATGCATGCCAACTATTTGATATTGGGACTAGGTTAAGGTAATATTAGTTTAGGCATTTTAAATTGGTTTTTGACAAAACCCAATTCTCTGTGGGTTCGACACTTGCACTTGTACAACCACTTTATTGCAAAATGATTCATGTAATTGGCGAGTAATATTTTTGGTACGACCATTAATCCATCCTATGCTCTAGTAAATCATCTCCTAACACCTAATAGATCAGTTCCTATAGTCCGCTGAGAAAAAAGCTCTTGATAAATCAAGACCAAATACCTAACAAATTCTTTCCTATGGTCCAAAGAACAACAACTATGACACAACCTATAATGCCCCGAGAATGAATTAACTAGTAATTAATTCTACGGTTCATCTCCCAGCCTTTTTCCACTCTGAACAAGACTCAGGGACCTCTACTCCTCGAAAATAGAGGATACTAAGCAACGGAAGTAATTAAGTTCTATAACATTAATCATTACAACCAGAGCATCTACCAAAGAACATCAAAGTAGCTAAAATCATACTATACATAACATCATTACAAGGGATCTATGTTATATCCTAATATGCAAGCATGCATCAAGCCCTAAGTCTACAGCATAACTTAAAAGTACTAGTTACCATGAGTACCATCTTAAGCTTGCAATAAGACCTCAAACATCTTCCGGATCGAATCCTCCAACATAACCGAATGCTTCACGGTATCCACTATCTATAACAGCATAATGGTACATATGGAGAAAAAAGGGAAATAATACAAGGGTAAGTCCAACGACTTAGTGAGTAGAAATGCACATGACGTACCCATCATTAAATGGTGAACTTAGTTGTTTATAAAGCACATGCAACATTATGAGATCAGTTCATCATGGATGTGATATATATATAATATATGTTTATAGTCATGAGCAACAGTAATAGTTCAACAGTATGGTTTACCCGGGATATTACCCTTTCTCAGCAGGGTTGACGCTGTCCCAAGGGACCTATAGTACAATACCGGTGCCCCAGCCATTGAAAGGCTACCATACATAACACTAGTAACACGACTGAGTCCGACCTCGAGTGGCCCACACCGCTAATAATGTCCATCTTATAGTGACCATCCATTGGGAATAGTTGCGTCTTGGTCACGAAACCATTGGATCTAAAGTCCACACACACACACGCATTGACCATAAAGTTAACTCGTGTAGTAAGCCCATGGCCATTATATTGCACGTACCGGTGTACCATGTCATATGATGCAATTAGTCTTATCAGTCTTTTACGTGCATAGTTTTACAAGTCTCATTATTACCTTATTAATCGACACACGTTTTCACAAAAGAGAGTTCCCAGTAGTTCCAAAATGTATTTCATGAGAGTTACAAAATATGCATGTTTGATATATATATAAAATAGATATGCAATGCAGGAAAAGTAACAATAAAGTATCCATGTGAGTTTGTACTCACCCGGGTCGTAAAGCTCCTCCATGTAATTTCCTTGAGGCTCCATAACCTCAAATACTGACAAAATGCCTATCATTAGTTCTATTTCTACTAAAACAACTATAGACTAAGGACACAGGAGCTATGGGACGGCTGGTGAAAATAAAGTTCTTTATCACACTCTGGACCGTACGTCCGGGCTTAGGGCCATATGTCCATTGTGATACTTCAAACCGTACGTCCACTTCGAGGTTTTCAGGGAGAACCTCATTTTCTCCACTCATCCTTCTATTCTCCAAATCAACTCCTAAGACTATCAAAAGCTCTTAAGGCCTCCTAAGTTGAAATGAAACTTCCATACACCATGATCATACTAAGATAACACAACGCTAATCTAAACAAGATTAAAGCATAACTAAAGCTAAAACTATGACTACCAACACAAAAGAATAATTGAGCAGCATAACGACGTAATTAAAAAGCTAAGCAACCGATCATTACCTCCTTGAAGGGAAACTTCAAGAACCTCCACTCCACTAGCTCTGAACTCACAAATCTCACAAAACACTCACACAGGGAGGAGTTTCGAAGCTTGGAGACTCCAGAGGGGTTAGGGGCGAGAATGGGTGTGAAATGGGCAAAGGGGTGAGGGGTATTTTTAGGGCCAAAAAGCAACGGATGTTCGGTCCTAGGGGCGTACATCTACATACTATTACACAACTATCCAAAGGTTGCTTCGTATGTCCAGGTATTATCTAGCGATTAATCCAAAAAGTAGCGTACATCCAATACTTTTGAGCATACGTCTGTGTAGTATTCAAAGAGTATGGTGTACTATCTGTCAGCGCATGTCGGGTGGTCCTAGCGGATGTCCACACTAAAAGACAAGAGCGTACGTCTGCACTAAAAGACAAGAGCATACATCCGCCAACCTTAGCGTACGTCCGGTCCAAAAGTCTAAATTAACCCAAAATCCCTTTAAGGCTGATCCTAGTGACCCAAAGTCCAAATTAACCCTCTAAATAAGCTACTTAAGCTTAGTTAATTATTTGGGTCACTAGATTCTCCCCTCCTTATAAAAATTTTGTCCTCAAAATTTCATAACCCCAAAACACAAAAAGAAACAGTAACATCATTTTTAACGTCCGTAGTTTTACAAGGTTCGTGCTCAACCCCGTCCTTGAAAAAAAACTTATCCCTTCCGTTCTGATAGCACTAACCTCCTTCTTCCAATATAAAGCGATCCATGCCGGCATCCTCACAAGTCATAGCAAATCCATTTGCAAGTCACCAAGGGTATTGTAGTCGATATTACCCACACTATAACAATCATCACTAAACTCAACAGTCCCTAAATACACCAAAACTGAGTCAAGCCCGTGGGTATCCTTGACATGATTTCATACTTCCTAGCCGGAAGTAACGTTACCTTAATTGACTGCTCTTAGAGGATCCAAATGCAACGGTTACCCAAAACCGTAACAGATAGGCACACAACCCAAAAGAAATTAACCATACGAAAAAAATTCTTGAACCTCAATATAAAGACATGAAAGACTTCGTACCCAGTATTTCCTACACTGTAGCAGTCCTTGTCAATTTCGACACCCAAGTCAAGTAATTCCACATACAGTTCGGGTCAATGGGTATCCAAGTCATAACCCTATAAAGGAAAACAAACTCTTTCTTACACGACCATCCTTTAAACCAAAACAAGGATAGATATATTGTCCAAGTATAATCTTGAGAAAAAGAGTTACCAAGTCTGGGAGTAGGGCAACCCTGTATGCCAACCTCTCCTTCATTCCCAAATCGTATCACTCCCCTCATGGGTGATATATTGAGGAATACATGATCCCCCACTTTTTGTTTCGAAGGTCGTCTCTAGTTATCGACATAACTCTTCTGCCAAGTCTAGGATGCACTTATGCTTCATCTAACAGTAAGCACTTTAATCATTTCAGGCCCCAATGTTGTCTCCTTCCAACGTTGTCCTAATACAAGGGTGAATGACACTTACGTCCATAAAGTACTTCATAAGGCGGCATTCCAAAATTTGCCTATAACAAACTCAATCAAAGGTAGGTACTAAGCTCCAATTCTAACCTCTTCTCGTCCTTACTCAAATATACAAAGAATGATGAGTCTTGCTCAAGATCTCCTTCCTTAGTCCTTCATCCTTAAAGCAAAACCCTTATGCCTTAACAAACTGCCTAATCTTGGTGCACTTAGGGTCCTCCAACTGAGCGGTCTTAATCCAAGCAAGCGATCCTAATTCAACTACCAAGTTAGACAAGCGTGCAGGCGCACCCTCATACCACTTCTACCCTCATCCTAGTGAATTCCATAACCAACGTTGGAAAATTCCAAGAGCGGCAAGCTCTACTATCAACTTTCTTCTTGACATATCACCTACCACGCCAGTCTGATCATAACCCTTAGATTAGCACTAACCACCTCCTTTGTCTCCACAAACAACCGTACCCTGGAACTCCTTAGTCCATTCAAGTACAAAAAGATTCTCTAGAATCTCTTAGCTCGTAAGTAACCTAAAATCATGTAATCCAATACAAAATCAATGGGTACAAGATTCACTAATTGCCCTTTACCAGAATCCAAGTCCAAGGATATCATGCCTTAACATACTTTGAATGGGCAATGAACAAAATTAGGAATCTTATCATCAACACATCAACAAAGCTTAACAAACATCATACATTAACAAAACTCTTAGTTAATGTTACACCTTCAGGTCCAAAACCCCAAATCAAGTGTAAGTACAAACAAAATACAACTGGCTGATGTATAAGCAAACATCAAGTAATCCAGTCCTTATCTACAAAATAAAGTGAACCCATATGCCTTAACAACTCTGATGGTTACGCTTAACCCTTGTCCTGCATCATTTCCTTACAGTTGGAATAGTACCATTCCTTTTGGCACGGTTGCAATTCCGAATGAAGTGCCCCACCTTGCCACATCCGTAGCACAAATTTTTTCTTGATCTGCATTTCCCAAAATGCAGCTTGCCACACCTATGGCACCAACGACTCTGTTTCTTGTTGAACTGCAACTCTCTGGGTGTGCTCCTCCTTAAGCTCCACGAGTATTCCTGATAGAACTCTTCCTTGAATCGGGTCCACGTAATGGCCTCCTCGCTTCCTAATTTCATCACCAGTGAATTCCTCTTAGTGTACCACCATCACCTTGCTTCTCTAGAGAACTTGTAGGCTGTGTACTTGATTCTTTGCTCCTCAGTGTAGTCCATAACTCGTAGCAGAACCTCCAAGTTTGTAAGTCAATCCCTCGCTTCTCCAGAGTTCAGGTTTCCCTTAAACATAGGCAAAGGATGTTTATAGAACTCCTTGAAAGAGCAATCATTTCCTCCACTTGGAGTCCCTTATCCTCGTACATTGACCAAAGCCTCCATAAGACGACTTGCCACTATTTCCAATGCTTGGGTGGCATCCAAAATGTTCCTTGTCCTTCCATCAGGTTGGGATGGTCTCCTACCATCAGTGCTCCCAGTGACGTCGTATCTTGGTCATGGTTACATCTCTGCAGTCACAACGATCATCAGCTCTTACTTTAAAGCGCTACGCCAAACCTCGCTCAAGACGTCAAACCTAGTTGTAAACATATCCGTACTAAGCGCCTAAACTACTACCACCTTATCCAAAATCCTAATATAGATTTAAGCTTAAGACCTTACATAACTATCTTAGTGCAGATCAAACCTAATCTCCAAGGTTGCATCATCAAAGCGGTCCTAATCCCGATTTCAATACCATATCAATTTCCTAAAATCCTCAAGTCCAACATCCTCAAGATTATAGGTATTGAAATTATGTATCCCTTGTATACATTTAATCCATCCTATGCTTTGGTAGATCATCTCCTAATACTTAATAGATTAATTCTTATAGTCCGCTAAGCAAAAAGCTCTTGATAAATCAAGACCAAATACCTAACAGACCCATTCCTTTGGTCCGAAGAGCAACATCTCTGATAACAATTGTAACGCCTCGAGAATGAATTAACTGGTAATTAATTTCACAGTTCGTCTCCCAGCCTTATTCCACTCCGAGCAAGACTCAGGGACCTCTACTTCTTGAAAACATAGGATACTAAGTAGTGAAAGTAATTAAGTTCTATAACATTAATCATTACAACTAGAGCATCTACCAAAGAACATTAAAGTAGCTGAAATCATACTATACATAACAAGGGATCTATGTTATATCTTAATATGCAAGCATGCATCAAGCCCTAAGTCTACAGCATAACTCAAAAGTGATATTTACCATGAGTACCCGCTTAAGCTTACAATAAGTCCTCAAGCATCTCCCGAATCGAATCCTTCAACATAACCGGATGCTTTACAGTATCCACTATCTATAATAGCATAGTTGTACATATGGAGAAAAAATGAAAATAATATAAAGGTAAGTTCGACGACTTAGTGAGTAGAAATGCACATAATGTACCTGTCATTAAATGGTGAACTCAGTTGTTTATAAAGCACATGCAACATTATGATATGACAGTTCATCATGGATGTGATATATATAATATATGTTTATAGTCATGAGCAACAGTAATAGTTCAACATTATGGTCTACTCGAGATATTACCCCTTCTCAGCAGGGTTGACGCTGTCCCAAGGGACCTGTAGTACAATGCCCGTGCCCTAGCCATTGGACGACTACCGTACATGTCCCAAGGGAATCAAGATTGTCATTGTTAGTAAAAATAAAAGTAAAATATATATAATATTATTATATATATGCACCCGATTACCCGGTTATAACTGAGTGCCAAAAATCGAAACCAGAACCAGGGTACCTGGTTATTTGTTTTTTCAACTAGAACCGGAATGGGTTCCTCAGTTTCTCGATCCTAGTTTCCTAGTATTTTTTGACACCCCTACCTAAAACTACGTTTAATATTCAAAAAGTATGGGTTTTTACCAAAAATCATGGTCCACAATGAGTAAAGAGGTATGCGCAGTAGTGCTTGGATTTCTTTATGCTAACAATTTTGATCCTGCCATGAATTTAACTTATGTAGCCCTTATTCCAAAGAAGAAACACCCTTCTAGTGTCTTGGAATATCGACCAATAAGTTTATGCAACGTCTTATATAAGATCTGTGCTAAAATCTTGGCAAATCGGTTGAAAATTATTTTACCTCTTATTATATCCCTTACTCAAAGTGCATTTATACCTGAAAGACTCATTATTGACAATTTGTTAGTGGCTTTTGAGGCACTTCATACAATGAATGGGAGGATGGCAGGTAAACGAGGTTTCATGGCTTTAAAACTAGACATGAGCAAGGCATACGATAGGGTGGAGTGGCACTTCATGGAGGCGATCAGGAATAGAATGGGATTTGCTCCAAGATGGGTTAAATTGGCTATGACTTGTGTGAATTTAGTCTCTTACTCAATCCTAGTAAATGGACAGCCAAAAGAACAAATTAACCCAACACAGGGCCTTCGACAAGGTGATCAATTGCCATCCTATTTTTTTATCCTCTGTGTTGAAGGGCTTAGTACTTTGCTTTCTCAGACAGAGATAAACAAAGGGATCATGAGATTACCTATTACCTAAGGAGGGATAAGGATGAACCATCTATTCTTTGCAGATGACAGCTTACTTTTCTGTAAGGCTAATGTAATTGAATGGATGAAAATACAAGATATTTTGGAGGTATATGAGAAGGCATCGGGACAGAATATTAATAGGGAGAAGACCTCAATATTTTTTAGTAAGAACACAAAGGAGGATACAAGAGCTCATATTATATCAATTGCGGGAGTAAGCACTACCCAATCTTATGGAAAATATCTAGGCCTCTCGACTCTAATTGGTAGATTCCACACTTGAACTTTTAAAGGCTTACAAGGAAGCATTTGGGATCGTCTGAACGGTTGGAAGGAAAAATTTATGTCCCAAGCAGGCAAAGAGGCGCTTCTTAAGGCTGTTGTCCAAACCATCCCCGCATACATTATGAGTGTTTTCAAACTCCCAAAAAACCCTTTGCAAGAGAATTAACTCTATGATGTCGCCATTTTGGTGGGGACACAAGGAGAACAATTCTTGAATATCTTAGATGAGTTGAGAGAAGCTTGGGAGAGCCAAAGAAAAGGGTGGTTCAAGCTTTAGAGATATTGAAATTTTTAATCAGGCTCTTCTTGCCAAAAAAGGGTGGAAACTTATTAAAAATCCTCACTCACTGGTGGCTAGAGTCTTTTAGGAGAAGTATTATCCACAGGGGTCTTTCTTGCATTCCTATTTGGGAAACAAACCCTCCTATGCTTGGGGGAGTATCTGACAATCAAGGAAACTTCTTCAAGAGGGGTTGATTTGGAGAGTTGGGGATGGGCATTCTATAAAGATTTGGGAAGACCGATGGGTCTTGACTTCGCACACTTACAAAATTCAATCTCCTCCACGATTGCTCCAAAGGAAGGAAAATGTTAGTGCTCTAATAGACTGGAACACAAAGTTGTGAAACATTTAACTCATTCAGGAAATATTTTTTGAGGAGGAAGCTAAAAGGATTTGTGGAATGGTGATATGCCTTGATCGACAAAAGGACTAGATGGTTTCGGTTGGAACTACAAACGGAGCTTACTTCGTCCATAGTGGGTACCATCTTGCTTTGTCCCTGGTGGAAATGGAAGCAGGAACCTGTTTAAACAATAGCCAAATCAGCGAATTATGGAGACATGTTTGGAATACTAGGGGCCCTAATGTGGTGCGAATGTTCCTATGGAAGACTTGTCAAAACTTGTTGCCAACCAGAGAAAACTTACACAGACGGGGTATTTTACCAAATCCACTTTGTCCTATCTATGGGCTGGAGACGAAAACATTGGGCCACATTTTGTGGAGCTATGCTTCTGCCCAAGACATCTGGTTAGAGTGCAGTAGGAAGGTACAGAAGTGTTCTAGTGAAAAAGGAACATTTTGTGAAAATCGTCTAAAAGTTGGTTCACACACTGGACTCTGACAAACTCCAGGTTTTTGTTACCACTTCATGACAAATCTGGCACAGATGAAACATTGTGATTCATGGGGGAGTTGCTGTCTCTGGCGGCAGTTGTACATGCAGCACAAGAACAATTCCATACGTACCAACAGGCAGACAAGGATCGACAAAAAGGAGCCATGATCAGCATGAGACTCAACGACAACACTTGGTAGAAACCCCTAATAGGTTTTGTCAAAATAAACTAGGACACAGTCATCGATAAAGTAGGGAAGAGGATGGGCATACGGATCATAGCTAGGGACCACGAGGGAAAGATATTGGCAGCCCAAAGTATGACACAGAAATATATAACGGACCCTGCCACTGCGGAGGCGGTGGAACTAGGCTACGAGTTGGGGTGGAGGCACATTATCCTAGAGGGAGACGCATTGGCTATAATTAATATGCTAAATAGCGAAGATAGATGGATGAAGAGCTATGAGGTAGTGGTGCATGAGACAAGAAATCTATTATCTAGAATGCTGGAATGGAGGGTGCTTCATGTATGAAAGACAGGGAATTCAACGACCCACTGCCTAGCAAAGCTAGCCTTTACACTAAGCCAAGAATGTCTTTAGTTTGATAATTTCCTTCCTGTATTAACAAGCTTGTAGTTGCTTCTTCCTGATGCAATGAAATCTAAGTTTCTCTAAAAAAAAAATTCAAAAAATGTCTGGTTAAAGAAAAAAAATAAAAAATAGAAAAATAAAAAAACCTGTTTGATAAAAAATAAAAGGGGAAATTACACTTTACCCCTCCTGAACTATCCACTCATTTTCACTTTTACCTCCAAAGTTTCAAGTGTGACACTTGACCCCTCCAAACTTTCAAATTGTGGTAATTTGACACCTTTGGCCTATTTATTCCCAAAATGCCCCGATCATATTTTAATTTTTTAAAAAGAAATCCAAAATATATATGTGTGTTGGGGTGGCCGAACCACCCCATAGGTGGTGGCCGGCCACCCCATTTAGCCTGGGGTAGTTTGGCAACCCCCAGTGGCCCAAGGGGTGGTTCGGCCGCCCCTTGGGCCAAACGCCCAAAAACGAAAATTTGAGCGATTGGCCCAACGAGCGGTTGGGCCACTGGGGGTGGTTCGGCCGCCCCCAGACGGCCGGCCTGGGGGTGGTTCGCAAAACGGGGTGACCGGCCACCCCCTATAGGCTAGCCGGCCACCCGTTTGGTTTTTTCCTTTTTTTTGGATTTTTTTTTTTTAAAAAAAAAATGTGATGGGGGCAGTTTGGGAATAAATAGGCCAAATGTGTCAAATTGCCACAATTTAAAAGTTTTTTTAGGGGGGGGGGTTAAGTGTCACACTTGAAACTTTTGAGGTAAAAGTGAAAATGAGTTGATAGTTCAGGAGGGGTAAAGTGTAATTTCCCAAAAAAAAAAATTGAAAGCACTTTATAGGTTCAAAAAGCCCAAAAATGACCAAAATGCACTTTTGATAAAAGCTTCATTTTTAAGCTTTTTCCAAAAACATTTTTGGGTAAATATATTATAAGTCCTTGAGTCATCGCGCCAAAATTTTTATCTTCCTTAAGTTTTTTTGTTTTTGTTTTTTTTTTTTTTTTTAGAAAATTTACTCACTAGTTAATCAAAATGCCAATAAAATTTCTATCATCAAAATTTTCTAACCGCCGTTAGTCCTAATCAAAACGTACTATTTTGCCACATTAGCATATTAATTTTTTATTAATTTAATTTAAAATTAAAATAAATAATTCCAAAAACGGTGGGAAAGGTGTGAAAAATTTCTAGAAAAATGCTGGATCTAAATTTAGGGTCTCTGGAGAAACAATTCTCAGCTTTCTAAGATATGATAATTGATCGATGTCAAATATTGTATATTGGACCCCCCTTAACTTATGTTTGTTAGGCTCTTAGTTGTGTTAATATCTAATATTTTATGTTGTTTTAGTGTTTTAGTGTGTTGTAGGTCATTGTGCAAATTGTGGCTCAAAGGGGGAGAAATTAAGGAAAGTTTGAATCTTGGCCTCTGTCAGTGCGATCGAGCGCACTTGGTGCGCTCGTGCGCAAGACCCACGATCGAGCGCACACCTTGTCAGCCCGCGTTTCTCGCGTTGCCCTAGCCAGCCCTATCGTTCATCGTTTCAACCTTGCGTCGTGGGCAGTTACGTGCGATCGAACGCAATGCCAACGATCGAACACACACTACACGGAGATGCACCTACGATCAAACGCACAGCCAACGATCGAACGCAAGCAAGGATGCGATCGATCGCACTGCCTGCGATCGAGCGCACCCCTGACCTAGCAACACACTTAATTTTGTTTATAAATAGGACTTTGTGTAAATTCATTTTTTCTTACGTTTTGGGAGGCGCCTTAGGGGCCAAAAGCCCTCTGTTCCTCACTGTGTAACCCCCTAAATCGTCACTTATTTTATTTTAATGCTTTATTTTAGTTTTAATTGGTCTCTTGTTCCCATGGAAGGCTAATCTTCAACTAAGGTTGAAGATGAAGCCTCACCATGTTTTTATCTACATATTTTTATTCTTAGTTTGATACTCCATTCGTCGTTTACTGTTTTGCTTGTTCGTTTCAATTCAATTTTGTGACAAAATTGCGTTGATTATTGTTTATGAATCGTTAAACGTCAACAGTCGTTGCAACCGGAGATACATCGGATGAGTCATCTTCGGACCAATATCCGTTGTGACCTCTTAAAACAATGTTTGCATCGATTAGTTCGACAAGATTTCGTAATGACAATAGGACATGCATTAGTGCTTAATTGATAGACGGATGTATGAACTATTTAATAGCAAATAGAATACGCCTAGTAGCGTAATCGTTTTTGATGTATGACTAAGCATGATTTTATGTATTTAATATGGTAAGGTGGATTCTAGGCCTTAGTGTTTTTATTTCTTTGTTTTTATTGCATTTAATTTAGGTTTTATTTAATGCACGTTACCTGTTTGATTTTTGGAACTAGGTTAAGATATTATTAGTTTAGGTATAGAATTAATTCACACAAACGCGATTCTCTATGGGTTCGACACTCGCACTTGCACAACCACTCTATTACAACCGATTTGTGCAATTGGCGAGTACTATTTTTGGTATGACCAATAATTCAAATATATTTACAATTTCAAGGTAATTACCAAAGGGAGAAAATGAAGGGGGAGACATAGGTAAGGATTTATTGAGTTTTTTTTGAGCATTTTGGTCATCTAAGTAGTACTGCATTTTTCTAAGATATGTTGATTTTATCATTGCTCATAGTTTTTGGTTTCTTAGTCTGGGTTTTGTTGGTAGAAGGTTTTTCTGAATGGCTTTTGCTTAGTCATTTTTTTGCTTTCTATTTTTGGTATATGGGGTTTTTTCAGCTTGTCAAATGTCAACGTTTTGAGAATCTGGTTTGTAAGTTCTTGTTGGCGTAATTCGGTAAGCAAAATGGTGATAAAAAGTGCCGTTGTTCGGACAAGAAGAAAGGTCTTCCGGATGCTAGAAGAATTATATTTTTCCAATAGAGCCTCATCTGCAATCTCGTTTGCAAGCCTGTCTAGACGAGCTCGATAAACAAGAATTCCCTAGAGCCTCGTTTGCAGTGTCGTCTGAACTCCGTCCGGACACTTGTGTTTTTTAGTCTGATGACTTTTACTAAAAAGGTCATATCTAGAGTTCTAGGCCTCTAATTTGAGTAAGCTTTACGGCGTTGGAAAGTTAACTCAAAGATCTACAAAGTCATGCTTCACAAGGTGCAGCTAATTCCAATGTTTACTAGGTCAAAACGGGCCATAAAGAGAAGACTGCAGAATAGCTTGTCTGCAATCTCGTTCGGACGAGATTGCAGACGGCCATATGTTAAAAACACATTCTGGACGTGTTTTGTTGCCCCGTCCTGACAGCACGTGTTTTCGTCCGAACGTCGCCTACTTGTAACAGTTTTAAATGAATTGAAACAGTTTCCTAGGTCTAGGGATGATGGGGCTATTATAAATACACCTCTATAGAAAGAGAGAGTACGAATTTTCACCCTCAGAGAGTTCGTCGTAGGTTGTGCTAAGAGAGATCATATGTGGTGAGTGTTAAATTGAATCTCTTAGAGTTTTAATTATTCCTTTGATAAATCTATGGTTGAGAAGTCTATTGGAAGGATCCGGTAAAGGAGAATCACGTTGAAGAAGATTGTGAGTAAGGAGACGAGTTGCAGGCTTGTCGATCTTACAGAGCCAAGGTCTTGCAAAGGGTTGTAAATGTTCCTAGTGTCTGTAATCTCTGGATAATCTTTTGATAGTGATTTCCTGGGTTTGGCTGCCACGGATAGGTTTTACTTTTAGATTTGTTTCTAAAAGGTTTCCTCTTTGTAACCAAAATATATGTGTCTGTCTCTTTATTGCTTTATATATTTTGGTGATTGAATTGTTTATTGCTTCATAGTATTAATTCCGCATAAATTTTGATAAACAAGTTTTTGGAGTCGGTATAACGTTTTTCAATTGGTATTAGAGCGGGCTCACTCTGTTTGGATTAAATTCATGAATGAAATCTTTTGACTCCTGTTTGCTATGAATACTTCTCAAGGGGAATATGATCTTACAAACTCCTTCAACAATTTGTTGGAAAAATTCACTTTTTTAAGATATCAATACACAAATTGTTTGGAGGATTTTCAAGATTTAGAACATGTGAACAAATCTTTAGTAACTAAATTGTCTGAATCACATGCCTTAATTGATTCTTTAAAATCTGAAAATCTTGTTTTAGGTTCTAAAGTTGATTTGTTAGAGAATAAATTAAAAGAGTCAGAAAATCACTTGGAAAAATTCTCTAGCAATTTCCTTGAGAATATGATGCATACTAAGAACTTTGACTATGATGAATCTGAGTTAAGTTTTGATTGTAATGCTGCTTTGTCTTCTAACAACGACTCTATTTCCAAGATAATGTTTGTTAAATCAGAAAAAGTAGAAGACTCTTTGGTTGAAAGAAATACAGTAGCTGCCCCGACCTCACAAGGTAAGAAAGGTACAAAAATTCAAATTGAACCTTGTGTATTTTACCCCAAGAATAGAGTCGTGCATCCTCCTAGGAATCTGTCTCCTCACAGGTTTATCCCTACTTGTCATCATTGCGGCAAAATAGGTCACATTCGACCAAATTGTTTTAAATTGAAACCCTATAAGCACAAAAAGAAAATTTCCTACTCTAAGAAATAACCTTTGGGGTTATGCACAGTGATGATTGGAGGTTTGTCTAGATTAGACAAGATCGAAATTGTTTATGTCTCTACACCTTCATTCAAGAAGGTTTGGGTTAGGAAGGATTATACCATCACCCTTTGAGGGGGAGTGGTAGTGATCTCACCTAAAGTTAGGTGAGTCAATAACATGTCTAGGATTATTTGTGTTGCTTAATTTTGAATATCCTAGAGCATGTTATTTTTCATTGCTTTGCATTTTTTTTTTTTTTTTTTGTCTTCTTTCTTATTTATGCATTGTATTGTTTTTGTTGTTACACTTTTTATGTGAAGAGTGTATACATGTTTGTTTTGAGATTCTTTTTTTTTTTTTTTTTTTTTGGCATATTCATAAAGGACTTTTCGAGAAATTCATGTCATGATCTTTGAAAGGCTTATAGATGAGATTTTGTGTGCGGACCACCAAGATTTTTGTCTACTTGCTAATCAAACGTTCATGAATGTGTAATGCCTTGTGAAGACCTAGAAGTAGTTATTAAACCAAATCATTATTTTGTAGTGGGACCTATAAGATGTGATGAAAGTTTAATGCTAAAAGACATTCATGTATTGCCTGTTGTAATCTCAATTCAAATATGTTGTTTTTCTTTGCTGCCCTTCTTTGTGTTATTTGTGTTAGCAATTTTTTGAGAAAGGTATTATTGTTGCAAAGATGTTTGAAAAGTTAAGATGGATATATGCTTTAAATGCTCTTTAATTGCTTAATTGGAAATCCTCTTAACTTATGTATCTATGGAATACACTTATTGATCGGTGTCAAATATTGTTTATTAGACCCCCCTTTACTTATGTTTGTTAGGCTCTTAGCTGTGTTAATAACTAATATTTTGTATAGTTTTTAGTGTTTTGTGTTGTGCAGGTCATTGCAACAAACATGGCTAGCAAAGGGCAAGAAAGAGGACTTAAAGTGAAGATTCCTGACAAGTGCGTTCGACCGCACTTGGTGCGTTCGAACGCACTCGCGGTCGCACACAGGAGCCGTGGTCGCACGCATGCACAGTCGGCCCTAGCGGTTATCTATGTTCGAACGCAAGGGGCGTTCGAACGTATCAGTTATATGCGATCGAACGTAGGGCGTGCGGTCGAGAGCAAATAACTGCTGTGGCGGCTAGGGCTAACTAGGCGTGCGTTCGAACGTAGATAACCGCTAGGGCCGGCTGTGCATGCGTGCGACCGCGGCTCCTGCGTGCGACCGCGAGTGCGTTCGAACGCACCAAGTGCGGTCGAACGCACCTGGCAGGAATCTTCACTTTAAGTCCTCTTTCTTGCCCTTTGCTAGCCATGTTTGTTGCAATGACCTGCACAACACAAAACACTAAAAACTATACAAAATATTAGTTATTAACACAGCTAAGAGCCTAACAAACATAAGTAAAGGGGGGTCTAATAAACAATATTTGACACCGATCACTTATCATGCTTGAGTTGATTATCTTTATAATGAACTATCATTGATCCATTCAAGTATGTGTTATTGTGGTACATTTTATTTATGTTATCCCTGTGCACTTAAGCTTCAAGAAGAAATGTCAATCCATGACAAATTTGTTGTGTTGGACAAACCATATGCATAGGATGATTTTTCTTTGTGAGTTAAAACTGACTAAATGCTAGTTGAACCTAGAACCCACAAATTCCAACTCAAACCCTTAAGTCTTGTTCTTTAAATTTATGAAAGACAGGTTTTCAAAGAGAAAATCTAAAGTAAAATGTGCAAAATGTCAAAATATTCAAAAAATTAAATTTTCACTGTGTCAATTTTTGTGCTTGGCTCATCCAAAATTAAAATTCCAGATGTAGTTTTAAGCCTTGTGATAAGACTAAGGGGGAGAGTATTGGATGAGGGTAACTAGGCCCTAGTAAGGTTTGACTTCTTAACCTAACAAACTATGAATTTCTTTCATATGGTTTGGAAGTTTTAATGTGCCTTCTTTGTTAATACTTTTTTTTGTCCATTGCTTGGCTCTTGATTGTGGCTTATCACACACAACACATAGAGCATGAATAGTGATGGTACATAATGGCAAGACTTGAGTTGCAACAATGATTTTGTTTATTCATTTTTTGAAACTCTTGTATGCTTTGGGTATTTTTGGCACTTCCAACAAGACTTTATCCTAAATCAGCAATTTTTGATCATTTATTGGATATACTCTTCCTATGAATACTCTTGGTTGCATTTTTTTTCTTCTTCCCTTGTTCTTATTGAGTCATACATTGAGAGGGAGTTTTGCTAATATGTCTTCATGATCTTACATTTTACGTCATTTTTTTATCATGATTTTAGTTTACGTTTTTCCTGTCCCACATATGTTTTGATGAGTGTTTCAGGAAACATGATACATTTTGTCAATTTGTGACAAAAAGGGGGAGTAAAAATTGGGGAATGAAGGATGACTCGTCCGATTGATTTTGTCACCGAATTGCCAAAGGGGGAGTTTGTATGTTCTTGTTGGCGTAATTCGGTAATCAAAATGGTGATCAAAAGTGCCGCTGTTCAGACGAGAAGAAAGGTCGTCCGGACACTAGAAGAATTCTATTTTTCCAGAGAGCCTCATCTGCATTCTATTTTGCAAGCCCGTCCGAACGAGCTCGATAAACAAGAATTCCCAAGAGCCTCGTCTGCAGTGTCATTTGAACTCCGTCAGGACGCTTATATTTTTTCGTCTGACGACTTTTAATAAAAAGTTCATATCTAGAGTTCTAGGCCTCTGATTGGAGCAATATTTACGGCGTTGGAAAGCTTACTCAAATATCTACAAAGTCATGTTTCACAAGGTTCAGCTAATTCTGATGTTTACTAGGTCAAAACAGGCCATAAAGAGAAGACTACAAAATGGCTCGTCTGCAATCTCGTCCAGACAAGATTGCAGACGGCCATATATTAAAAACACATTTTGGACGTGTTTTGTTGCCCTGTCCGGACAGCACGTGTTTCCGTCCGGACGCCGCCTACCTATAACAGTTTTAAATGAATTGAAACTATTTCCTAGGTCTAGAGATGATGGGACTATTATAAATACACCTCTATAGAAAGAGAGAGGTACGAATTTTCACCTTCAGAGAGTTCATCGTAGGCTGTGCTAAGAGAGATCATATGTGGTGAGGGTTAAATTGAATCTCTTAGAGTTTTAATTATTCCTTTGATAAATCTATGGTTGAGAAGTCTATCGAAAGGGTCCAGTAAAAGAGAATCACGTTAAAGAAGATTGTGAGCAAGGAAACGAGTTGTAGGCTTATCAATCTTACAGAGCCAAAATCTTGCAAAGGGTTGTAAGTGTTCCTAGTGTCTATAATCTTTGGATAATCTTTTAATAGTGATTTCTTGGGTTTGGCTGCCCTGGAGAGGTTTTACTTTTAGATCTGTTTCTAAAATGTTTCATCTTCGTAACCAAAATATATGTGTCTGCCTCTTTATTGCTTTATATATTTTGGTGATTGAATTGTTTATTTCTTCATAATATTAATTCCGCATAAATTGTGATAAACAGGCTTTTGGAGTCGGCGTAATGTTTTTCGTGGTTGTTTCAAGTGGAGGGATTCTGGTAGATTGGTAGCGCCTGGTTTGATTGAATTGGGTTTTTTCTGGGGTTGTCAATACTGAGAAAATTTGAGTGTTTTTTATTTTGTTTGGTTTGAGGAAGACCTTTGATTGAATTCCAACTTCGACGCTCTCTCTTTGGATTTTTTTTTTTTTTAAAAAAAAAAATTTGGGTTTAATTTTTAAATTAAATTAATAAAAAAAATTAATATACTGATGAGGCAAACAGCACGTTTTGATTGGAACTAACAGCAGTTAGAAAATTTTGACGGTAGGAATTTTGTTAGCATTTCGATTGACCTAAAGAGTAAATTTTCGAATAAAAAAAAAAAAACTTAGGGAGATAAAAATATTAGCGTGTTGACTTAGGGACTTATAATATATTTACCAAACATTTTTTTGACTTAAAAGTTCTAGGGAAAACTACACTTTACCCCCTCAAAGTTTGGGGCCATTTTCAATTCAACCTTCAAAGTTTTAATTTTTTCAATGTGCTCTCCAAACTTTCAATTTTTGTAATTCGATCATTCTAACTTTTTTTTCCCAAAATGCCCTCATTCAAAGTTTAAAAAAAAATAAAAATTAAGGGGTGGCCGGCCACCCTAGTTGAGTCTGGGGGTGGCTTCGGCCACCTTAGATCGGTCACCCCTTAATTTTTAATTTTTTAACTTGAGATTGGGGAATTTTGGGAGGAAAAAAAAAAAAACGTCATAATAGTTGAATTGCAAAAATTTGGAAGTTTAGGGAGGTGCATTGCAAAAATTGAAACATTGTAGGTCGAATTGAAAATTATCCCAAACTTTGAAAGGTTAAGCGTAATTTTTTCAAAGTTCTATTTTTCAAACACAATTGATTGAATAGTGTTACATACTCTTACTCACACTTTCACTCCCTAATCTGACTTTTAAAAATTACCTCCGAATTAAAATTAAATGACGATTCATTCAAAATCCAATAACGATTACAAAAGCATTAATAGCCATGTCTGCCATAATTTAACCTTGGATTTGATAGTTCGTATTTCACAAACAAAAAAGGGATAAGACCTAAGACTAGGAGCAAATGTCCTTTAGGGCGTCCTAGTAAACAAGCCTTTCATCTTTTCTTTTCTTTCTTCTTCTTTTAAGCTTAGTGGTTCTTCTAGTTTTAGCGTGCCCACACAGAAAGAACATTCCAATAAACCATTTGATTCGAACATATAAGATTATGTGAGATGAGAGATTAAAATTTAGACAAAAGTCAGAACAAAAACAATAGAACCACACTTCCTCCCATGTCCATCTTGTTCACCTCTATAGGATTTATAACTAACAAACACATTTGACGAAGAAAGAGCTGAGCCAACCTCATGGGTCCACCGAGTCAATACCCGAACCACCCAAAAACCCCCTCCCCCGGTTGCGGTTCGTTCTTGACTCGAACCCCTTTCGAGAATTTTTTATGTCAAGCTCATCCTTCACTATATCCATTCTATCATCTCCTCCTATACTTGTTCATATACGATTTTTTTTGTTTCCTTTCTTAAAACCCAAAAAAAAGGGTAAAAGTAAGCTAAACGGCATGATATCCATCGTTGCATTTATGTCAACTTAAGGGCAGCTTTGATATTCTGAATAGTGCAGGAGATGAGATTGTTAACAGTCTCCACTGACTCCACAGTTAGCTTGGCAGTTGGTTGGCTATCCAGTAAAATTTGAAATCCAACCGTAAGCAAGCAGCCGCCTCCATCGGTGCCATTCTCACCTGCCTTTACCGTTCCCCCATTGCTGTTGCTGGACCGCTCATCAGGAAGAATTGCAAAACCTGATGGTAGGAGAGCCACATAGGCAGAATCTCCACCCGCCATCACCACATTTATAGATGGTATGTCAACTGGTGCATAAACAACCAATGTGCCAGAGGCATCTGTCCATGTCTCTTGCAATATCAGCATGCTGCTCTCATTCGCATTCGTTGGCTGCAATGTCACACATGCATAGTAGGTCAGGAAAAAAAAAAGAAACCTAATGAGAATAACGTGAAGATAAATGATTACTCACACTTCCACGAAGGAGAGAGACACAGTTTTCATGTTTATAGCCTTTGGCAATATGGATCATCTCTTGTATTGGCCTGCCAGTGGACAAAATGTCCCACTCGCTCCTCAACCGGTCATCTCGCAAGAAATCAAACAGTCTCTGCTGTGCTACAGGCATCCAAACAGAAGTTGCAGCACTCAACACAATCCCAGGAGGTTCGCCGGGGTCATCCAAATTCTTCCTGGTCATAACTCTAACGTCTTCGCCCACATTCCCGACACGGAGAGTGTCCCACTTACGAGCAGTTGAAGCACAAATCCCAGAACAGAAATTATCAGTCATGCGCTGCGCCAGCTGTAACATGCTCGTCCTACCAGCCAGATTAAGGCCTGTCGAAGAACAGTATGTATCAGTTGTGTGCAAATTGACCAAACTTATTAATGAAAGAATGATCAGGCAAAGAGAAAGAGACCTGTGGGTTCTTCTTTAGGAAGGGAGGATGGCATGAGGATTGCCAAGAATTCACATTGCCTTTGGAGGGTGGCAACCCACCTCTGAGCACCAAATCCCATGCCAGCATTAATAAATGGCCGGTAGAGTGGGTGGATAGAACTCTCATCATATTCTGAATGTTCTACCCACGTAACCTGCATTGCACTTAACATCTATTAGAAACCATTTACTTATAAACCTAAATTGAATGTCCATAAACTACATTTATCTCAACAGAGAATTAATAATTCCTAAAATAACCATTTGCAAAAGGATTAGTCTTATTAATATTAAGCTCCATTTACCCTGATGAATATATTGATATAAAGCTTGTAAAACACTTGTTTTTTTTCTCCAGTTAACTTTGTGGAAAAGGTACTTTCAACATGTATAGTTTCAACATGCATGAAGATAATATTTACACCCATTGAGATGGTTATTAAACTAAACAAAGTTACTATCAAAGCTAGGGCGGGCATTTCAAACTTGACCCACAAACTCGAACCAAACCAACATGAAATTAGCATGTTAGGGCTAAAGGGTGTGATTTGTTCAATTAAATGGGTCGACTTAATGTAACCTACATAGTCTTATACTCGTGCCTCAACACATCCCTGGACCTAACACAAAAATAGCGAATTAAGGTTAATGGGTTTGACCCATTTAATTAAATGGGTTGAGTTAGAGTTGAGCTATATAATATTATACGCATGCCATGATGCGATCCGAACCCGACACACAAATACAAATTGTCACACATAACCAATGCTAGGCACACTTGTGAGTTTACCAAATAGTCTCATATTATTGTTTTGATGCAGAAGAAAAGACTACATATAATATCACGTTGAGAAGAATTGTTAAACAAAAAATAAAACATCACCATGTGAGCAGAAAAGAAAGGAGGGGAAAAGGGAGGGAAAGATATTAAAATACAATTAGAGTAAAAATAAAACTATCTAGAGAACGTAGAAATGAAATCCAAGGCCATCGTAAATCAATATAGCAATATAAAGAGCAAGATAAGGACAGATTACTTCCTAGATGTTGCAAAATATAGGCATTCTTAAAGCTGGACGAGGTCTAGTGGAATTTTATTAATTGTTAAAAAGGAAGCTACGATTTTATTATGACATTGGATGGATTCCAATATACTACAATATAAGACTGGATCCAGGTCACACAGTCTCCTGGAAATAAAATATAGCAGCAAGAGAGAGGAATAGAAGCATCAAATATATAGTTTATAGAACAAAGATGAAAGTTCCAAGGTTAATTGCACAAATAGTTTATCAAATATCATATATACAAGACATTAAAAAAGTACAAGAGCCTTAGACTAATATTAAAGTTCAATTGATGCCCTTGACTTGCTCATCTCAAAGAGCAGCAGTAGACTAATCAAGTAGACTCTAACCAATGTCAGCATTGAAGTTTGAATGTATAAATTAATAATACTGAGGAAGCATCTTCTTCAGTAAAATACTAATAAAAGGTCCAGAGTCTTGGCTAAACCCCTATTATATTTCATAAATGGCAAAATTTAGTGGGTGAGTGATAGAAAATAAAAGTTAAATACTTGGAAGCACAAGTCAAGGTGGGTTGGGACTGGGAGTCCAACTGCCCATAATTTAAGCTAAAAATATGCTTTCAACACCGTCATTAAATATGTGCACAGCAGGTGTTATAGCAATCCAGGAAAGCACAATAAACATCCAGAAAATGCTATGAATAACAAGCAATCCACATTTACAATTACCTTGGAGTAACCGTTGGACATATCTTGCACAACAAAGCCAGAAGGAAGTCTCCTACAGCTCACCAAGGGGTTTGCTTTTGTACTTTCTTGGCTAATGTCAAGTGAAACATCAACAACAGCCCACACACCCTCTGCCTGCTGCTTGCAGAACCGGAGGAACTTCAACTGACGAACAGGGACCAATGGTGAAAGAACTTGAAGCTCCGCATGCATCTACGAAGTGAGATCTTAATGAGTTACAATTCATCAGCCAGAGGAAGGAAAAACGGACAGCTGAGAAACATACCACATGTAGAGCACCATTTCTGATTCCAGCCATGCCAGTTGATATCAAATCAATGGTGGCAACTCTAGCAATCGTGCATGGAAACATTTGTTTCCATTGAGCCTATTTCAAAGGAAAGCAAATCAAACCAATATTTATTTCTAGATTCAACATAATGAAGAGAAAAATACAGCAATGAGCAGCAGTACTTCTAGCACAGAAGAAAGGTGCTGCAACCTATACAAAAAATGATATCGAATATTTACACAGTCGATCTACTGCAATGTAGATTAAGTTTAGGTACAACAATATTTGGAATAAAATTTCTATAATTAAGATATCTTTGAAATGAAACAACAACCAGGGTAAAAAAAATCATATTATTGCAGCAAATAAAAAATAATCCATAAAGGCACAAAGGGTTAGATAGCACACCTCGTCCATCAGTGCATCCACAAGAGTCAAGCTGTTGATCATCACCATCCCAGTATCCCTTGTGGCCTCAGTGACAAAACCGGCTGGTTTTGTGCCAATACATGGAGAAAATGTCCTTGAATATTCCTCAAGGTTCAGTATTTCCTTCCCTCCATCGAAACTTTTGATCCAAAGGGGGCTATTTGTCTGGGCCATCTTAATTAATTCATCCATAGCCGTCAAAGCAATATTTACAAGCATTGATCTATTAATTGGTGCTTCATGGTCCATCAAGCCCATTTGAGGCTTACTTAGAGGCATTGCAGAAGAAGCAGTCAAAAACCCATTTCCCAGATCAAGTCCCATTGGCAATGGGGAGCCACCAATCCCATTTCTTCCTACAACAAGATCCAAAGTACTTGAGTTCGAGCTCGGGATAGGAATGGGAGTGGCCAAGGACGAGATCGGCCTCCCCAAGAACTTGTTTGCCAAGGAACATATACGGTTTAATTCATCCTTCAATCGAGCATTCTCAATCCTAAGTTGGTGCTCGTCAAATGATATTTGACCAGGAATGGCTGGGCCACCACAACCGTTGCATACTGGGTTTGCCATAGCAGTCCTCAAAGCATCGTTATCATTTTTAAGCTTCTCATATTCTTGTTTAAGAATTATGTGATCGTGGCGTTCCAATTGGGTCTGATTGAAATTACCAATTAATTCTCATTTCCGTAAGTGGTCTATAATACGGAAAAACCTATCAGACAAAAAACTAAATATACAAATTTACCTTCATTTGGGTTCGCCTATTTTGAAACCAAAATTTGATTTGCTTGGTCTCCAAGCCAAGCCTTCTGCTTAATTCCAATCTTTGTTTCTCATCAGGATGGGGACACTCCTTAAAGAAACTACACCAAAATAACAGACAAAACATAAACAAATCCTTAATCATATTGTTGAATAAGCACTGCATATATATGTATATACAGATGCAAAATCATACGCTTCAAGCTCTTGAATCTGCTGTGGGGTGTGTCTATGGTACTTCTTCTTCTTCTGCCGTTGATCATCACCAGCGTCCTGATCATCGCCCGACGCGCCTTCAACATTATCACTTCCAGACCTGCTCTCATACCCATCATCCCTCATCCGCACCACCATGCTAGGGTCAAAGTTGTCCTGAAACAGACCCATCTCGCCATGGCCCTCCATTTTACTTGGCTGCACAAAAATCCAAATATTAAGATTTAAGAAGAACAAGCACAAAATCTAAAGCAAGATTTAAAAAATAAAAAATAAAAAATAAAATAAAATAAAATCTAAAATCAAGAAGAAAAGACGTTCACTTTGAGAGGGAGAGGGGAGAGAGAGGGAGAGGGAGATGAGGCCTACAATGGAGAGAGTGAGGGTAGAGGAACCGTGCATTGAACTGGGAACAGGAGAAATGGCACCACTGGGCATGTTTCAGAAGCTAAAAAAGCTGTGTAGTTGTCAACGCACATGCATGACCCAAACACCCCTCTCTCTCTCTCTCTCTCTCTCTCTCTCTCTCTAGGGAAGCTGTTTTAGAAAGAGACAAGGAAAGGCCTTTTCTTTTGTCCTAATTCCCAGTACACACTTTCTCTCTCTCTGAGATACCCACAAAAGCAAATCTCTGGAAAACCATGGAAGACTGTCAAGTATGAAATAAACCCCAAGTTTCCATCCCTTTTAGCGGATCATCTTTGACCGATTGTTTTGTCAGTAACGAAAGAGACCCAGAGAGAAGAAAACCTAAAGAGCCTCAAAAAGATGTAAGAGAGAAAGAGAAAGGTGGGAAGCTTCCATCACATTCACACTATCTATATTACTTTTCAAAGCCATCACTCACACCGAATCCAAGCAAAAAGGCCTCTCTCTCTCTCTCTCTCTCTGACAATATACATCACATAAAAGAATAAAGGAGAAAATAGAGAGTTGCAGACCTCTCAAACCCTATACGGCGAATTTGCCAGTGAGCTGGGTAAAAAGCCAATGAAGCGTCCTCGCCTGTTACACACCCCAAAGAAGCAAAATAAAATAAAATAAAAAGTACAACAGATTTTCAGATTCCCTCTCACTCTCCCTGTGGGGATCTGTGTGGAAGAGAAAAAGACACAGAAAAATACATACAAAAGTCATTAAAATAATAGTGTTGAAAACACATAAGGGTGTGTTTGGAAGCTGACTTACACTTACAATGGCTCAGACTCTCAGAGAGCAAACAAAAGAGTCAATAGGGTTTTTGCTTTGTTTTTTCTTTCTATACAAAAAAACCCTTTTCAAAGTCTCGATGGAATCAAACCCCAAAACCCTTCAGATTCCTCCACTCTCTTCTTCTCCTTCTTCTTCTTCTCCTCCTTCCACACGCACAAGTTCCTTTCTCCAAACCCTTTTCAATGCTTCTTTCGTTGGATTGAAGAAATATATAAGAGAGAGAAGTCGGGGTTGTGGGTCCACTTAAGAAAACTCGGGTTCGTGATGTCCGCCCTTCACACAGACTCCACGCGGCTGCCCCCGCGCGTGCAGCACCGTATTCCTTGTCAATTTGTCTTAGCGGGTTGGTAACTCGGGTGTGAGCATAACACCAATTCGACTCGTGCAGCAGACTCACGGCACCCAATTAAAACGTGACAACGCTGAATGTTGAGGGCGCCATAGTCATCTTGTCAATAGTTTTAAGGGTAGTTTAGTACTTTAGCCCTTCGGGTTCTAGATTTTGGGGATCTGGATGAGTTTATGTCATCACAATTTTTACATAAACCGGATTTTCCTCACATTTTCACCGTCTTTCTCCTTCAAAGATTCTCCAATTTGTATAAGGATTCTTTACGGCTCTGTTTTCTGTTTGGTAATGGCCTTTTTAGGGTTATTTTTTTTAATGAAAAAAAAAAACTAAAAATATTTGGTAAAATTTTGTTTTATAATTATTATTTTTATTTAAATAGTAATAAAAAATTACTGATGTAATATAGAAAGTAAAAATGTTAGAAAATAAATCTTTTATGTATAATATCGGATCAATTTTTGGCCTTTGCCAAATAGAGCGGTAACTTTCTTTTATAATCTTCTATTACATAACAATTTAAAAAACATAAACTTTGTTTTTAATTAAATAGATTAAATTAAAATTTGACATTTCATTAATATTTATGATAATTATTTATAGGAAAATGTTAGGAGTTCTTCCCATAGTGTTCTCTTAGTTTTACGTAAAACATGATTTAAGAAAAAAATAAAATTGTAGTGGTTTTCACCATTGGTTTCTTGAGGCATTAGCACTAAATTTAGGATGATCAAATCCATTTTTGGTAATACCATCCCTAAAGGATTAACCTTTCATCCGTAGGTTTTAGTTTTGAATCAAAAAACAAATTTTAACGTATTAGAATCTAAATATTAACTCATAAAAATTAATATGTTGGCAAAAAAACAGTACTACAATTTTATTTTTTTCTTAAATCATGCTCTACGTAAAACTAGGAGAACGTTAGGAGAACACTAGGGGGAGAACCCCTAGCAAACCCCTTATTTATATGGTAAAATCTTATTTTATCTAATTTTAATTAACAATTAAGGTTTTAAAAATAAGCAATGATACATATGATACAAACATCTCACACAATGGGCTTAAACGGTAGAAACAAATGTGTACCTCAAGACGGTGAAAATCGTGGACGTTCTCTTAAGCTCAATTAAAAACTTAAAACAACCTTATTAGATATCAGTAAGATTCAGGACAACTAATACTAATTATGTTTGGAATTCTTATCGTTGGAGTCAAACCTTATTAAATTTTGTTGAGGTAACTGAACTAACACCACTACCACATATGATAATGTTAGCCTTTTTACTTATACCCAAGTAAATCTTAAGATGGCAAGAGTTTTATAGACTTAAAACTCTTAGGAGTTTAGCCCTAAAGCAAAGTACTTAATGGCCAAGGTTAAACTCAAAAGGCAAAGAAGAGGTGCATTTAATAAGTACACATGGAGAGTATTCTTATCTGTTGTTATCGGATTATGATATGAGTAGGTTTGCGCATTAATGTGACATACCCTGTTGAATAATTTTCTCTTAAGAGTAGTTTAATAAAGAATAAAATTGGTGAGAAAAAAGTGTGGAGAATTTCCTAGAGCAGAAATTACAGGATTCTCATAAACATTAGCAGATTGCCTTAATTTGGCATGATATTAGCTAAACAATCCAAACCAACGTCATTGCATACATATACCCTTTAACCTAATTAAGATGTATGGATTGCTATATTCTTCTAAGATTTTGATGTGACACTTCAATGTTACGTGTAATACTTTTCTATTTGAATAAAGGAATACGTCAACCACTTTTGATCCTAAACTATTCAATTTTCAATGGTTTCATATTAAAGGATCCCTATAGCTTAGACATTTTGTATCTTCAAACTATAGGCATGTTTGAAGAGTGTAAAAGTCCGTTTAACATTAAAAAAAATTATTTGAAAAAAAAAAAATTACTCATTTGAAAAAATTGAAAGTTCTTTTAAGGGTCTAAAAAAAGCCTAAAAATGATCCAAATGCACTTTTGACAAAAGCTTAAAAATAAAACTTTTACCAAAAAATATTTTTTAACTTAAAAACTCCATTTCTCAACTATAATCTCAAATATGCTCTAAGATGGATAATGCAAATACTAAGAAACACCTCCATCCGATTATGCAAAATCTGTGTGGCATGACAATGTTCATGACTCACTTTTCTTGTTTTTGAACATTTCTTTGCCTTTTGAACGCAACATGGCAATGCTAGAGTTGGAGACTTGAATTGCCAAGTTGGAGTTGCTCCCTATGTGTTTTCGCTCAATTTCTCTATGAGAAACCCTAACTAGCTTCTTGAATTTCCAAAATGCCTTTCTTGAAACACCAAATTCACCATCCGCCCTCTTCGCTCTACTCCACCTCTAACGCCAACCCTTCTCGTTGACAAAGCAATTAGGTACCTCAAACGTTACACCCACCAATTCAAATCTCTCTCCCCATTTTACCCTCGAATCGACCTTCTATGTACTCCTCAAGGCCAAGTTTGACTAAACTCTAATCCAAAAATTCCTCAATTGGGCCCAAGGACATGGCCATCAATATCGTCAACGATCCCGGCGATTTGGTCTTTCACTCCCTCAAGGACTCCTACCGTTCATGCAACTCCATTATATAAGAGATCAAATTTCTTAACATTTATCTCATATGATATGTGATAATTAGTCTGATTTTTGTTTGCATAAACAATTTTAAAAACGACTAATTTAATAAATAATAATTAAAAAAGAAAACTAAGCTATAAAAAGTAGGTTTTAGTCAACCATTTTACATAAGAAATTAAATAGAAGCACTGTAGTGTGAAGGCCGGGAAAGGTTAGAGAGAAAACAATTTCGTATTAATTAATTAAGAAGCTTTGTAAGTTATTGCACATACATAATTAATTAAGATATACCAAATAATTAATTAAATGAAGTTTCTTCGTTATTTTGTACCAAGCTTTGCATATTAAATTATTAATTATCTTTGAAGAATTCCCATCCCCATTATCCGGGAGCTTGTAATATTGCTAGTCACATTTATAATATTTAATATTTTGGTGGAGAAATTTTATATATCATACAAGTATCCAATTTCATCTATCAAAGCTGATAATGTGGCATATGTGGTTCTTCAACTAAAAAAACTCTCTTCCATCCACCAAACGCTACGAAGGTATTGAATCCTTGTTGCAAATTGATCTTTCAGTAGCTTAGATTTTTTTACTTATAAGGTTCTGTTTGTTTCAGCGTAAAATAATTTTTGAAAAATATTCAAGTAGTTTTTGCTGTTTGATGTGACAAAAAATAATAGTCAATGAAAAACATTTTCATTTTGACAAAAAAAAAAAAAAAAAAGTTTTCCGTAAAATAGTTTCCATTTTTTAAAATCGTAAACTATTTTTTGAGCTTGAATTTCTTATTCTTAAATCATCAGATTACCACCTAACTCAATTGAAACACCACTAGAACTTTGCTGGAACTCAAATTTTTAGGTTTTTTTTTTTTTATATATATATTAATATTTTTATGTTATAAATAAAACTTAATTTTTTTTTATAGGTTAATATAGTTGAATAAAAATATTAAAAAAAAAAAAAAAACCTGTGATTTTTCATACATGCGAAACGCCAAACATTTTCCTTTTTAGGTCGAAACGATAAGAGCCTTGGTAATTTTATGACTCCCTATACATGTATAGCTATCTGTTTCTGCTCACTTACCCTTCTTTACTTCTTACAACATTTAAACTTGTAATTTTTCTTTTCTTGAGTCAAAAGAAACAACACCCTAGTTACTTAGAAGCAGTGAGTATGGTGGGGGCATGCATGTAGTACTTGCTATGCACGCAAGTCATGGATGAGCATCTACTCATTACTTTGCACCAAATCTCATAATTACTTCATTGAAGGAATGCTTCCAACGGTGGATCTCATGAGAAAGATTTTGATTAATTAATTACTTAAACATAATAATATTCCTCTTAATTAAGCTATGGATGTGCAACATAATTATGATAGCTGCAATGTTGCATGAATGAATGATTATTCTGCGATTTAAATCAGAAAGGCATATCCGTGTGACAGATTATTGTTTGGTTAACCCATTTTGATCCTATAATAAAGTGTTTTCAAAGATGTAAAAACACACACAATTTGGATTCGGGTAAGACTGAAATGTGTCATGACGTAAGTTTGAAATTATATAGATCAATTTTAACTCGACTAATTTAATTAAACGGGTCAGACTTTTTAACCCTAAACCTCCTAATTTTATTTCTGACTCATGGGTTGTGTAAAAATTACAAGCTAAATATCGCGTATCGGGTTCATATCATTAATTTATAGACATAAGTATAAAACTATATATATAGGTCAACCCAAATCTAATCCATTTAATTAAATTGATCGATTTTTTCAATTTTAACTTGCTAATTTCGTGTCGAGTTTACACATCATGTAAAAAATTACTGCAAGAAAAAAAAAAAAAAAAAAAAAAAAAAATTCACTGAAGATGAAGGCATTGCAAAATATTAATGTGGAGCATTTAGTAAGAAAGAGCCCCCAGCTAGATGATTCATCTACTGTCCATTAATAGAATTGCATGCAAAGAGGGCAGGACTACAGAACCAATTACCATATACCTGTACTCCCTGTAACCATCTTTTCCTGATTTAATTAGAAATAATAATAATAATAAAAATAAAAATTACCATATAGCAGTGGACCACACAGAACCATCAAAGCAAGTTGGTAGCTACTTCAATTATACCTGAGCTGTCGAAAACATATCAATTTCAATTTTAGCTTGCTATTAAATTGCAGGGTTATTACATTTTTCCCTTATCAACTACACAATACAACACATTATCAATTTTCTCTTATAAACTATCAATTTTACTGCCCAACCATATCAAAGTACCATTTTTCTTTTCAAAACCCCCATTCCATCGGTCAAACTCATTAAATTTAATGAAATATTCACTTTTAGATGTTAAACAAAAAATATAAAAATAAAAAATTTATAATTTTTGTTTTTTAAAGCGAGCCACCCCTCAAATTTTTTTTTTAATTTTTAATTTTTTTAAAATAATTTATATATAATATTGATTTATATATAAATTAATAATATATATTTTTTTATTTGTTTAATTTTAAAAGTATTATATGTAATTTTTGTTTATAAAGTTAGGGTATTTAGGTCATTTCAAATTTTTTAACGAGTTTGACTGACAAAAGGGAGTTTCATGAAGAAAATGATAGTATTATAGGGTGGCAGTAAGACTTGTAATTCATGGGAGGAAATTGACAATGCGTTGTAGTTAATAAGGGAAAAGTAGGGGTGGGCAAATTAACCGGTTACCGATTAACCGACTGATTATCGATATTAACCGAACCGATATAACCGTAACCGATAGTTATCGGTCAGTAATCGGTTAAAAAATTTATACCGATAAGCTTATCGGTCGGTCAAAAATTTATTATCGGTCAACCGATATGACCGATAATTATTTTAAATTTTTAAATTTTTTTTAAATTTGATACTTTTTACTCTTTTGATTTTTATTTTATAATATAAAAAAGATGTAATGGATCAATATAAAAAAAGATTCAATAAGCTATTTTAGCCATATATATATTTAGGCTTCCAAAAGGGCCAAAACAACTAATTTTTAATAAGTTATTTTAGGCTTTAACCCAACAAAAAGTATTTGAGCTCTCAAAATAACTAATTTTTGGCCCAATTAGCAACTAGTAAAAAGCTCAATAAAAAGTTAATAAAAACCGGTTTAACCGATTACCGATATGACCGATTAACCGATTAACCGATAGCTTATCGGTCTGTAATCGGTCAAGAATCGGTTAACCGATAGCTTATCGGTCAATAACCGATAACCCTATTAATCGGACCGATATGACCGATACCCAGCCCTAGGGAAAAAGTAATTACCCCTAAATTGTAATTACATTATATCTCTAATATAATCCATTGTTATATATATAATTTTCCTTTTTTATAAAAATAAAATTGCAGTTTTAGAATTTTTTTAGGGGGCTTTGAAATAATGTGGAGTAATGATATTTAATAAAATGATATACGATGCCATACAACTTGATAATGTGTTACTTATAAAATAATTTTTTTAAAAAATTAATGGTTAATTTTTATCAACATATCATTATAATTGTATAACAACAGTATAACAGTCTACTAAGGGAGCGTTTGGAATTGCAATTTTGTAAAAATAATCCCAAATGAACCCTAAATGACATTACTTTTTAACTATTACTGTATTTCAGATTAGTGTTTTTTTTTTTTTTTACACTAATTTGTCAAAAAGTCGGCACTTTGCACTGATAGTGATACCATGAGAATCCTTGAGGGGAATATTATTGACATAGGCCTATGTTCAGCCCGCACAAATGTTCAGCCCATTAATATTGGGCCTCTATTCAAACAAGTGAAGTCAAACGTCGGTAGCTTGCGGCTTGTAACCTGCCGTTCCGCACAGGTTGTTATCGACAACGACAATATACAGTAGCAGTTGAAATGTCTTCGGCCTTTAGCATCCGTTTTTTTTTTGTAAATTTCTATCTAAATTTTAGCTAAAAGGTTTTTTTTTTTCTTTTTTCTTTTTTCTTTTTGGTAAGGGCCTTTTATATATACTAGTGGGAATGTACATGCTTGGTTCCATGTGTTATGAATCCCTATAATTCTAATATCATACATATATTATATTATAAATTAGATTTAATATACAGATTATCTAATATCATACATATATTAGAGAAGGCATGTGCAATTCACTGTATAATGTTTTTTTTTATAATTCTTAACATTAAAATTACAATATCATATATATTAGTTATTATAAATATATTTAATACTTATATAGAATGATTTAATATACAAATTATTTTATAAGCAAATATTTTGATACAATCAAATTAACTATGATAATAGTAATTTGTCATACACCATAAGAAAAATAGTAGGTAAATCAGTAATTTGCAAAACAAATATAATATATAATAATTCATCAATGATATTTACCTATATCTTTGGTAAAAACGAAAATAAGAAAACTGATAAAAATAATATTGGAGCGGCGTCATTTGATTAGAATTAGTCCGTGAAAATATAGAAGAAAATATACCAAAGTTAAGACTATAATTACTTGAGTGTTTCTTTAATGGTTCCATTATCCAAAAGAAGAGATAATTGTGCTAGTGGGAGGGTGCTGACCGAAAGGGTGAAGAAGCCTCAAAACATGGAAGATTTGTTGCTGATTTCTTGCCTAAAACCTTGCTTACATGCCAAAACAATTGTCAAAAACCCATACAAAACGGAACAAAAAAGCACAAAAATAAACACTAAAAAAAAGAAATAAATTTTTTTTTTGGATGAATTCTTACCTCTTTTGATACATCTCCGTTTGAAACAAAACTCACCAATAAAATTGTCCAAAATCCATACAAAACCCACGAAGAAAATCATTAAGTATAGAAACAAAATATTATCAAGAATACATACAAAAAAAATTAACAAAAAAATAAAATTCATACCGTGGCAGTAACTTCCTCTCTTGATTCTTTGATACACCTATGTTTGAAACAAAACCCAGCAAAAAATTTGTCAAAAACCCATATAAAACCCACCAAAAAAATCGAGCATAGAAATACACACTACAAAAAAAAAGCAATTTTTTTTTTTTTCACATCTGAAGACAAAAGGGTAAAATGGTCTTAAACATTATATGTGCAAAAATGACTCAAAAGTCCCTCCCCAAAGTGATCATTACGTAGTTGGGAAATGTTAAAATCGTCAATTACCCGGTACACAAGAAAAAGAACTGTAGTCCAAACAAACGAAAAGACCAAAACAACCGAACAAAATCATCTAATCCTTACAATTCACAAAGGGTAAAACAGTAATTACAACAATCAAAAGGCAAAGCAATCCACTAAATTCTCCACATACTTACACTTTTATAAGGTTACAACAGTCATTTTAGTCTCAAATAAAATGGCACTATTCTTGTGACATCGCCTCTTTTTATATAGCTATTAGGTATAAGATATATAGACTCCGTCTATGCGGCTGCGAAGCGTCGTCCAAACGCTTGGCTGCCTCTTAAAAATAAAAAAAATAATATTAAAAAAGAAATGAAAATGAAAATTCTTATTTTTTTTAGTTAAATTTTTATGAATTAATATTTGGGTTTTAATGTCTTAAAATTTATTTTTTGATTCAAAATTAAAACTTAGGAGTGGAAGGTTAACCCTTTAGTGATAGTATCACCTTAAAAAAATTTAGTCATCCTAAATTTAGTACTATTGTTTCAAATTTGGTGCTAATGTCTTAAATTCGGTCATCTATAATTCTCCTTATAACATCTTTCCTCTTAATTTTTTTTTTTTCACTTGGCAGACGCTTAGCTGACTCTTGGCAGCTGAAAGTCTCTACTCATATATATATATATATATATATTTTCTACGGAAGAAGAACGATTTGGTAGCGAAATTAAAGAGGTTCAAGATCCCGTTATGGTTTCATTCAAAGCCGCACATTCATCAAGTGTAATCTTTTGCGCGGCCATCAAAGCCTTTTTTGCAAGTATTTTGCTAAACTACATATATATATAGTTCGAAAGAGGTTTTCAGATGGACTGTGATTTTTTTTCTTCGCTTTCAATCTAAGGTAGAAGTTTATGAACCATACTTAGTCCAAAAAAGAAATGTTGTTGGAAGGCTCGGATTGTCTTCTCTTCATAAAATGATGGCCGCCCTTAGGATGTGAAGGAATTTGTCTGTAGAAATTGTAGAATAATCTTTAGGAAGGATTTTGCCCGTTAGGGTAAAAATCCTCTGGAGAGCAAGAGAACTTAAGAATATAACGTGATATATTAAAAGACAACGTGTTTGTATTCTCATGGGACTCTATTTATAGTCTCATTCACAACTCGATTTTGACCAAGAGTTTTAACTCTTGTCTAATTAATTACCTCCACGGTTTATTACTTTCCTATAGAAAATATATATATAATATGGTGTGAGGATGACTACACTTATAATAGTGTGATCACCTTATGTACCAACATCTCCCACTTGATTATATTATTATAATTGATAATAAAATCCTAATTGTTCATGATTACTCTTTGGTACCATAAAACATGTCTAACACCTTATCCGGTAATGTTTGTGTTACGTGAATACGTAACAGTGATAGATTTTAGGTTCTGAGGGAACCTAGACCTTAGATTCTGAGGGAACCTAAACCTTTTAGATTTTGAGGAAACCTAAAAGTCCTTTTCAAACTCAAGGTTTGGGATTAATTTTCTGATTCTTTTTTATTAAAATACCATCATTTAAATAAGAACATTACAACAACTTAGACTTTGAGTAAAACTCTTATACTAAAGATAAAATTAGAAAGATAACTAGATAATTGAAATACAAATAGATATCTCTAATCTAAAATACTGATAACAAACTAATCTGAATGAAATATAATTCATTCTAAATATAAATCTACTATAATTTAATGTCTATTTTATCCTTATGTTACTTCCGTAACATTCCTTCCCCCTTAAGGAGACCTTGTCCTCAAGGTCCTATAATTTCTTTTCTTCCAATGTTGCCCCCATTTTGCCTTCTTTTCGTTTTTGGCCTTTCATTCTCTTTCTAGGTGGTCGTTCTCTTGGCTGATGCACTTCCACCTTTGCAAGCATGGTGGTCATCGGACACAACCAAAACTGTGATGGGCTTCTCAGCACACAGATCTTTTCTTTGTTATCAATCGTCTTTGTTTGCATCCTTGGAAGTCGTTCCGCTAGTTTCAAGTGGTTGCAGCATGGAGACTTTATTGTTGGTGGTGATTGGGCTATTTTGGAATAGTGGTGGAGTTGGGCATGTATAGGTACGAGAGCATAAGGTGGAGAGACTTCAACCTGGCAAATTGGATCTTGTGGATTGACAAGGTTGTTGACGTCTTCGGGCACCATTAGTGATTGTTTGTAGCAATGAAATTCATCATTGTTATCATCTGAACAATTGTCGAATTTGGCAACCAATGCGTACAATTTGGCATTATTTGCTTTCATCGCCTCATTTTTTTTTTCCATCTTCTTCATCAAGACTTCGCACATAGTTACGAGATTACTAAGTTGCTGTTCAAGCCGATCCAAGCGTGGATTCGCCATTGAGCAAGAATGCGGCTCTGATATCAAATTGTTACGTGAATAAGTAACAGAGATAGATTTTAGGTTCTGAGGGAACCTAGACCTTAGATTCTGAGGAAACCTAGACCTTTTAGATTTTGAGGAAACCTAAAAGTCCTTTTCAAACTCAAGGTTTGGGATTAATTTTCTAATTCTTTTTTTATTAAAATACCATCATTTAAATAGGAACATTACAATGACTTAGACTTGGAGTAAAACTCTTATACTAAAGATAAACTTAGAAAGATAACTAGATAATTGAAATACAAATAGATATCTCTAATCTAAAATACTGATAACAAACTAATCTGAACGAAATCTAATTCATTCTAAATATAAATATATTATAATTTAATGTCTATTTTATCCTTATGTTACTTCCGTAACAGTTTGCACCGCAATACAAAGTATGAAAGTATTTATAAAATCGGTGGTTTCGATTTTTCTAGCTTGACGAGTACTTGAGATCACCAAACAACAATGACATTGTTAGATTGCAAGTGATTAGACAATCGCCACAAAGTAGAGATGGAATAGGAAAGGAGAAAGAGTTGGTGGAGGCTTTTGGACTTCGCATTGGCCTTGGCCTTAGTGAGGAGGGTGATGGCAAAGCGGACGAGGGTGATGCCACCCTTCTCGACCATAATGACAACGAGGTACGTAGCCTTCGTATAAGGTCTCAATGTTCATTTCAGCCTTGTCAATCTCCATCACCACCACACTCTTGCCCCTGGACAGTTTGTCTCCCTCCAACTTCACCAACAACTCGATCTTCTCCTCCACAAGGTTTAGCTTAGCGACGACAAGAAGATCTCCGAGATTTTTTTTTCACTGTTATGACTAAATTGAATTGTTTGTTTGGGAATTCATACCCCTTTCTTTTATAATTTTATTTTCTATTATATTATGATATATTGCCCATATAAAACTGATCAAAGACATGGAAAGTCATTTCTTACAATAACTTAAAAAATAAGTAATGATACAAGACAGAACTCCCTCTACCGACAGAAGTTGAAAAGGACATGAAAGAGTATGCCTTTTTTTTTTTTTTTTATTAATAAAAGGGTAGGCCGAAGAGACTAATTGTAGTTATTCTACTTGAGCATGACCATAGTAACACTTTGTTACGTGAATACGTAACGAGATAGATTTTAGGTTCTGAGGGAACCTAGACCTTAGATTCTAAGAGAACCTAAACCTTTTAGATTTTGAGGAAACCTAAAAATCCTTTTCAAACTCAAGGTTTGGGATTAATTTTTTGATTCATTTTTATTAAAATACCATCATTTAAATAGGAACATTACGATGACTTAGACTTGGAGTAAAACTCTTATACTAAAGATAAACTTAGAAAGATAACTAGATAATTGAAATACAAATAGATATCTCTAATCTAAAATACTGATAACAAATTAATCTGAATGAAATCTAATTCATTTTAAATATAAATCTTCTATAATTTAATGTCTATTTTATCCTTATGTTACTTCCGTAACATTCCTTCCCCCTTAAGGAGACCTTGTCCTCAAGGTCCTATAATTTCTTTTCTTCCAATGTTGCCCCCATTTTGCCTTCTTTTCGTTTTTGGCCTTTCATTCTCTTTCTAGGTGGTCGTTCTCTTGGCTGATGCACTTCCACCTCTGTAAGCATGGTGGTCATCGGACACAACCAAAACTGTGACGGGCTTCTCAGCACACAGATCTTTTCTTTGTTATCAATCATCTTTGTTTGCATCCTTGGAAGCCGTCCCGCTAGTTTCAAGTGGTTGCAGCATGGAGACTTTATTGTTGGTGGTGATTGGGCTATTTTGGAATAGTGGTGGAGTTGGGCCTATATAGGTACGATAGCACAAGGTGGAGAGACTTCAACGTGGCAAATTGGATCTTGCGGAGTGACAAGGTTGTTGACGTCTTCGGGCACCATTTGTGATTGTTCGTAGCAATGAAGTTCATCATTGTTATCATCAGAACAATTGTCGAATTTGGCAACCAAAGCGTACAATTTGGTATTATTTGCTTTCATCGTCTCATTATTTTTTTTCCATCTTCTTCATCAAGACTTCACACATAGTTACGAGATTACTAAGCTGCTGCTCAAGCTGATCCAAGCGTGGATTCACCATTGAGCAAGAACGCGGCTCTGATACCAAATTGTTAGGTGAATACGTAACGGGATAAATTTTAGGTTCTGAGAGAACTTAGACCTTAGATTATGAGGAAACGTAGACCTTTTAGATTTTGAGGAAACCTAAAAATCCTTTTCAAACTCAAGGTTTGGGATTAATTTTCTGATTCCTTTTTATTAAAATACCATCCTTTAAATAGGAACATTACAATGACTTAGACTTAGAGTAAAACTCTTACACTAAAGATAAACTTAGAAAGATAACTAGATAATTGAAATACAAATAGATATCTCTAATCTTAAAATACTGATAACAAACTAATCTGAATGAAATCTAATTCATTTTAAATATAAATCTACTATAATTTAATGTCTATTTTATCCTTATGTTACTTACGTAACACACTTACTCGCTGGGAGCCGCACAGATCAAGGGGCCTAGACGGTAGAAATCGCAGACGCTCTCTCAAGTTTGACTGAGGTAAAATCTGACCCAACCCTACTAAAACATCAATAAGAACCAAAATAACTAATACTAATGATAACTGAGTAAATGTTAATTCATAAAACTTGATGACCGGCAGTAGGAATGTGAAATGGATATAAAAAATGTTAGGTAACGCATCAATCACAACTTTGTTGTTATTTTTATTTTCAAGAATCAATTTTATTTAGTATTAACCTTATTTATTATTATTATTATTTTTGTAACAGTATTCACCTTATCAACATCAACATGTTATTGAATTCTTTTATATTAACATGCAAAAAGGGACAAAAGGCATGCTACGTCAATTTCAGCATTGAGCTTCCTTTGCTACTCATTTCTTCAACTAAATTTAATAGTAATATTTTGGGATAATTTCACTTAGCTCTCTTGAAATGTCACGTGTTACGTGAATGCATAACAGATCTAGTAACTCGGGTAGAAACGGGAAAGGAAGTAGGATCTTGCTTCTTATTCTTCCCTATATTTGCTAATTGAAACAACTAGCGGTAGAAAATTAGAGATTCCTGGGTCTCATAACAAACACAAAGTTTGAAGATTAAATTTGCATAACTTTTATTGAATGATCGTGCCTTTAAATAGACAGCTAATAAGACATAAAGTAGGAGTTTAACTCTTAAACTTACTAAGATACGTGATCCTTTATCTAATGGAGATAACTCCTTATTTGAATGAAGATTACTTCTTAATCCTACTAATTGATAACTCCGGTTTGAATAGAAGATAAACACATCGATCAATTAGAGTTCCAACCTTATCTAACTACTTGACAAAAAGAAGATAGAAAACAATAACATAGATTCCTATTGAAACTACTGCATGTCATATCCCTAACATTCCTCCCTTCTTCAAATCACACTTGTCCTTAAGGGTGACATCAGGAAAATCTTAACAAAATTCCAAAGGGGCAATGGTGTCTTCTTGACAACCATGGTGATCTTCTCCGGGCTCTTCCTCCTCTGGATATATACCCTCAAGAAGGAATAACTTCTTGCAATGGTGATCCGGAATGAAACGTTCATCACAATTAAAACATAGGCCACGGTTGCACCTCACCTGTAGTTTCGTGGGACTTAGGCGCTTCACCACTGGTCCTTGGGGGCGGGTCAATGATGAAGACGATAAAGGTGGAGGGTCAGGTTCTTTAATGTTTATGCCAAAAAGATTTCGAGTCCCTTGATTGTGAGCTTCATACAATCGTGCTAGTCTGATAGCTTCTGTCAACATACTAGGTTTCAAGGCTTGTACCTCTGTCCTCATATCTCCCTTCAATCCACTCACAAAACATCCCAATTGATGTGGAATTGATAATTTTCCTACTCGGCTAAGGAGTTGCTTGAATTGATGCTGATAGTCCCTCATGGTGCCCACTTGTTGAAGTTTGGTCAAATCACCAAAGTGGTCTTCAAAGACGGTTGGGCCATAACGAATATGGAGACCAGCCTTCAATAATTCCTAGGTAACAATTTTCTCGTTGTCTCGAAATAATTGGTACCACATTTGTGCCTCTTCCTCAAGATGGTAGGCAGCCATGGGTAATTTATCTTCTTCTTCGGTTCGTTGGAATTCAAAGAATTGTTCGACTCTACAGATCCAACTTGTAGGATCGTCCACCCCCTTATACTTAGGAAAATCCATTTTAGCCAATTTTGGCGTTTATGAATTCCAGTGGCCGTTGGTTTTTTTGGGACGGTTTCTAGTCGTGGAATCATCTCCAGAATCCTTGCTCTGCATGTCATCTATTGATGCCGCCAATTTCTTTGTCTGCTCTGCTGAGGCTTGCACTGATTCCGCCAATTTCTTTGTTTGTTCTGACATAGCTTTCATGAAACCTTCGAACATCTTCTACAAACTAGAGAATTGTTGCTCCATGCGTTCCATTCTTGGGTCCACCATTGGAAAGGAACCTGGCTTTGATACAAAATTGTTACGTGAATGCGTAACAGATCTAGTAACTTGGGTAGAAACGGGGAAGGAAGCTGGATCCTACTTTTTATTCTTCCCTATATTTGCTAATTGAAATAATTAGCAGTAGAAAATTAGAGATTCCTGGGTCTCATAACAAACACAAGGTTTGAAGATTAAATTTGCATAACTTTTATTGACTGATCGTGCCTTTAAATAGACAGCTAATAAGACATAAAGTAGGAGTTTAACTCCTAAACCTACTAGGATACGTGATCCTTTATTTAATGGAGATAACTCCTTATTCTAATGAAGATAACTTCTTAATCCTACTAACTGATAACTCCGGTTTGAATAGAAGATAAACACATCTATCAATTAGAGTTCCAACCTTATCTAACTACTTGACAAAAAGAAGATAGAAAACAATAACATAGATTCCTATTGAAACTACTGCACATCTAAGGCTGTAAACGAGCCGAGTTTGCCGAGCCGAGCTTTGGCAAACTCGGTGTTGGCATGAGTTTTCAATTAAGAATCAAATCAGAGAGATTATAGGAATTATCATAACTGTCACCCATGATTCTAGTCCTAAGATCTGTATAGCCAAGAATAGCATATCAAATTTCTCTATATATGTATACAATATCCTTGTAAACAAAATATACGGTGAATATATTGAAAGCAAAGTTGACATGGTATCAGAGCATCTCACGATCTGGTTCTCTGTTCACGCCCATCACTAGCTTCTAGTCTCCTTCCACCCGCCACCTTCTCCTATGGCAGCCACCGAAACCCCAACCCAAGCGGGGGAATCTTCCATAAACATTAAAACCCCAATCTCAACCACAGAAACCCCAATCCAGACGGAGGAATCTCCCACCAACCAAAATACACTCTTCTCTGAATTATTCACCACCAAGATGGCCGAAGCTTTGATCAAAGCTCAGGCTCCTACCGTGACTTTTGAACCTGCAGCTCTACCGATTGGCATCAAGTTAGATGGTTCCAACAATGCCCTATGGTCCCAAGTTGTCGAGATGTACATCTCCGGAAAAGACAAGTTGGGTTACATCAATGGCAAACTAACCCAGCCATCTCCGACAAATCCGTCCTTCCGTAAATGGCGCACTGACAATGCCATTGTCAAAGGCTGGCTTATCAACTCCATGGACCCGGCACTAATCGGCAATTTCATTAGGTTTCCCATAGCTAAACAGGTTTGGGACTCTGCTGCTACCACCTATTTTGATGGTGGTGATACCTCCCAGGTCTATGATCTCCGGCGCCGTGTCTCGCGTCTCCGCCAAGCAGGTGGATCCCTGGAAAAATACTACACCGGCTTGTAAGGTCTCTAGCGTGAGATCGACTTTCATCGTCCAAATCCAATGGAGTGCCCTGCTGATATTCAACGATATAATAATCTTCTCCAAGAAGATAGGGTTTATGTATTCTTGGATGGACTTGACGACAAACTGGACAATATTCGCAGCGACGTGTTACAGCTACACCCGTTTCCCACTGTGGAGGAAACGTATGCTCATGTCCGCAGGGAGGCTCTTCGCCAAGCAGTGATGAACGCCTGGGACCATGAACCACTGCCGGGAGCAGTGCTTGCTTCGAGAGGCCTCAAGCTTGGGTTCTCTGGACCGGTTCCCCAGCATACTGGAAAATTTGCTTCTAAAACCCGTTCCTCATCTGACAGTCTCAAATGCTCTCATTGTGGCAATATAAAGCACACACGTGAAAATTATTTTAAGATGCATGGATATCCTGATTGGTAGCATGAACTCCAAGCTCAAAAAAAAAAGGATACTGGTGGTATGGCTGAGGGCACGGGCAAGGGTGCTATAGCAGCAGCCAAACCATATCTTTCTTTAATACCACCCACGGCCTCTTCTCAACAGGATTTCTCTCCTATGGATCAAGGTAATCTCTGTCACGCCTTGCTTAGTGATAGCCATGATGTTGACCATGGAGATTGGCTTCTCGACTCTGGGGCCGCTGACCATATGACGTTTGACCCTACGGATATCTCTCACCACTCATCTCCAAGACGCACTAGCATTGTGAATGCCAATGGGATGATCTCACCGGTCACAGGGGCTGGATCTGTGACCTTATCACCTTCTCTTCAATTATCCAATACTTTACTTGTTCCCTCCTTGTCCCACAAGTTATTATCTATTAGTCAAATTACTACAGAATTAAATTGTGTGGTGCTAATGTTTTTCGATTTTTGTCTTATTCAGGATATTCTCACCAAGGAGATAATTGGGTGTGGTACTAAGAAGGGGGGATTGTACTACATTGAAGATTTCAGTTTGGGTCGAGCGCATCATGTGTCTTCCGTGACTAGTTCAAAGCCTCAACAGATTTGGCTATGGCATCGTCGTTTGGGACATCCATCATTTGGGTATCTAAGGCATTTGTTTCCTAATTTATTTTCCAATATAGAGACCTCTGAATTTAATTGTGATACTTGTATTTTAGCCAAAAGTCATAGGGCTACTTATCCGTTAAGCATGAATAAAAGTGATACCCTTTTTACTCTAATTCACTCTGATGTCTGGGGACCATCTCCCATATCTATTGTATCTGGTGTATGTTGGTTTGTGATATTTGTTGATGACTGCACCCGTATGACTTGGTTATATCCGCTGAAACATAAAGATGAAGTATTTAGGGTCTTTCAGTCATTTCATGCTATGATTCAGACCCAGTTTTCCGCTCAGATCCGGATTCTCCATTCAGACAACGGTGGTGAATATGTTAATCACCACTTTCATTCATATTTTCAACAACATGGCCTTATACACGAGACCTCATGTCCTCAGACCCCACAACAAAATGGGGTAGCTGAACGGAAAAATCGACATATTCTTGAGACTGCCCGGGCTCTCCTCCTTGGTGCTCATGTCCCCACAAGACATTGGCCCGATGCTGTTTCCACTGCTGTCCATCTGATTAACCGCCTCCCTTCCAAAATATTAAAATTTCAAACCCCATTACAGTCCCTATCAGCCTCGGTTTCACTCCCTACAGCTCTCATGCTCCCTCCTCGCATATTTGGATGTGTGGCATATGTACACCTGCCTAAGAACTAGCGTACCAAACTTGACCCATTTGCTCTTCGGTGCCTATTCTTAGGCTACGCTGCACATCAAAAAGGCTACCGCTGCTATGACCCTTCTACTCAGCGTACTTATGTAACCATGGATGTCACTTTTCTGGAGTCTGCACCATTCTATCCTTCCTCGGCATCCACTTCCTCTCTTCAGGGGGAGAGACTAGATGAAGAGTTGAAGTGGCTAACTTTTGAATGGTTTGAAGATCGGAATGACACACAAATAATTGGCAAAGAATCAACAAATACATCTTCAGGGCAAGATATATCCTCTGAATCTAGAGGGTCTCCGAAAACTGAGCCTACATCAACAGGAGAAGAACCAGAATCCCCCTGCCCCTTAGTACCTGTAGGTCCATCTTCTGAGAATATTCCTGAGGTAAGTAATATCGGCACACCCTCCTTTATAAATGACATAGATACTTCCGCTGGATATAGCTTACCTTTCAGGCATAACCGGGGCAAGCCACCAAACAGATATTCTCCAGATTTGGAGGAAAGAAGATCAAGGTACCCAATTGCCACTATGTCTCCACCAAGAAGCTACCTGAGCCTCTCAAGACATTTTCACATGAACTTTCTGCATGTCATATTCCCAATACAGTTCAGGAAGCATTAATGGATTCATAATGGACTAAAGCTATAGAGGAAGAAATGGAAGCACTACTAAAAAATCAAACATGGGCCTTGGTTCAACTACCTCAAGGGAAGAAGACAATCGGGTGTAGGTGGGTTTTCTTTGTTAAGCACAAGGCAGATGGATCTATAGAACGATACAAGGTGAGGCTAGTTGCAAAAGGATACACTTAGACATATGGTGTAGATTATCAAGAAACTTTTTCACCAGTAGCGAAATTAAATACAGTCAGAATTTTGTTGTCTCTAGCAGCCAACCTGGACTGGCCATTGCACCAGTTAGATGTAAAGAAAGCATTTCTCCACGGGGATCTTGAAGAGGAAGTCTACATGGATATCCCTTAAGGCAACACAGCGTCTTAAAAAAATGAAGTTGTGTGCAAATTGCAGCGTGCACTGTATGGACTGAGACAATCACCTCGAGCGTGGTTTGGGCGGTTCAGTCAAGCAATGAAGAAGTATGGCTTCTGCCAAAGTAATTCAGATCATACATTATTTCTGAAGCACCGATGGGGCAAGGTAACAGCTTTAATTGTATATGTCGATGATATGATCATCACAGGGGATGATACAGAGGAAATTGCTAAGCTTCAGAAACAATTGGCAACCGAATTTGAGATGAAAAATCTGGGAGGACTGAAATATTTCCTGGGAATAGAGGTAGCTAGATCAGAACAAGGTATATTTCTTTCCCAGCAAAAATATATATTAGATTTACTATGTGAGGTTGGAATGTTGGATTGTAAGCCAGCAGACACTCCAATTGTTCAGAATCACAAGCTCGGAGAATATTCAAGCGAAATGCCAGCAGACAAAGGAAGATACCAGAGGCTAGTTGGGAAACTTATTTACCTCTCACATACCCGTCCTGATATTGCTTACGCAGTGAGTGTAGTAAGTCAATTTATGCACCAACTTAGTAAGGATCATATGGAGGCAGTAATCCGGATTTTACAATACTTAAAATCCTCCCCAGGAAAAAGGGCTTATGTTTTCAAAAAATAACCATATCAGAGTTAATGGTTATACAGATGTAGACTGGGCGGGGAACACCACAGACAGAAGATCCACCTCAGGCTACTTCATGTTCGTTGGGGGGAATCTTGTTACATGGAGAAGTAAGAAGCAAAAAAGTGGTGGCATTGTCAAGTGCTAAAGCAGAGTTCCGTGGAATGGCTAAAGGACTTTGTGAACTTCTATGGATCAAAAGACTTCTAACAGAAATTGGATTTGCTCCTACCTCCGAGATGGACCTTTTTTGCGATAACAAGGCAGCTATTGCTATTGCTCACAACCCTATCCAGCATGATCGCACTAAACACGTGGAGATTGACAGACACTTCATTAAAGAAAATCTCGAAGCTAAAATAATTCGGTTTCCATTTGTGAAGTCCGAAGATCAACTGACGGATATTCTTACAAAGGCCGTCTCAAGCAAGGATTTCTACAACTCATTAGACAAGTTGCGCATTGAAGATTTGGATGCTTCCACTTGAGGGGGAGTGTTGGCATGAGTTATCAATTAAGAATCAAATCAGAGAGATTATAGAAATTATCATAACTGTCACCCATGATTCTAGTCCTAAGATCTGTATAGCCAAGAATCACTACAAAAAACTGGCGTTAAGCCGGGGCTCAAAAAGCGCGGGCAAAGACCAAACAAACGCTGGGAATTGTTATCCCAACGTTTGTCCGCCGGCAGAGGAGGATGCGCCGGCATCCTCTGTTGACGCCGGCATAGCTACTATTGCCGGCGTTGAGAGAGGAAGCCGACCAAGCTAGCTTTGCCGGCGTCCTCTGTCGATGCTGGCGAAGGTTGCTGTGCAGGCGTCAACAGAGGACGCCGGTGAAGATAGCTTTGCCGGCGTCCTCTGTCAACGCCGACGAAAGTAGCTATGCCGGCGTCAACAGAGGACGCCAGCGCATCCTCCTCTGCCTGTGGTCTCTGTAGACACCGGCGAAAGTTTCTGTTCCGGCGCCCTTGCAAACGCCTGAGAAGATGCAGCCGGCGTTGTCCATGTTTCCGGTGATTGTCTGATGCCGGAATATTTTGGGCATTTTGCTCTTTTTTTTTTCTTCTTTTTTTTTCATCTAATTGTTTGCTCATAAACAAAGATAAAGCCTCAAAAAAAAAAAAAAAAAAAAAAAGCAAAATAAAATAATAATAATAATAATAATAATAATAATAATGATGCATATAAAAAGATAATGCATAAAGCTTTCAACCTTTCAAACTTATTTTATTAACGAGTAAATCTTTTTCAAATACAATAAGTACAGTACACTTTAGCCATTTAGCCAAAATACAGATTTCTTGAGCACTAAAACTATACAGAATACAACCAGCAAATGGCATCATTGAGGCCAAAGTTGTTGGCAGTGGAATTGAGCAGCTTTTAGTTGTTGGCTGTGAAGAAAATACTCTCCATTATCACTGCAAAATACCATGAGTCAGCTCATACCAAACCAAGTAAATCGAATGACATATAGCTATACAAATAATTTGTTCATCTAGATGCTTCCACAATCTCAACAATTTTTCTTTTTTTCTTTTTTTTTTTTTTTAAAAAAAAAAATGTAGATCTTAACGCCATCAAGCTTTTCTAAAACAATTAATTAATTAAAAAGCATATGGATAGAGGGAGTGAGTGCGAGATAAGAAGAGAAAATGCTTCCAACTAATGTTTGGTAGCAAAAAAAATAAAAATAAATAAACTAGATTTTGTAGCAAAAATGACCAAAAAAAAAAA
>CM017323.1:13384606-13430271 GCA_006937295.1 Carpinus fangiana | reverse complement strand
GACTAATTTTGTCACTTTCCAAACCCTAAGGAGGAAAAAATAAAGTTTCTAAACCCTAAGGACTAATGGAGTATTTAACCATTTTTTTTATTTCAAATATTATTTAATATTAAGTTATAATCTTAGAATTATAAAGAATCTTGAAGAATGTAAATATGAGAATGCTAATAAATAGAAATTTTCTTCCTTCAAATAAAATTTGAATTTTTAATTCAAGATTTATTATCAAATTTTCCTTAACTATATATCCTTAAATGTACATAGACTGCATAGAAATTGCTCAACATTTAAATAACCTAAACATAAAATTATATATATATATTTTTTAAATATATAGTTATAAAGTTTATAAGTGTTAACTGTTAACCAAGTCCCGGAGGTCAAATAGGCACAAAAAGAGCAAGTTCATACATGTTAACCAAGTCCGTTGATCATCTGCCACGTAGCCATGGACTGCTCCTTTTTTTTTTTGAAAGGGGATCGGATGGACTTCTTGAATCTTCTCGCTGCTTCCTTTCTTTCTCCTTTCAGTCCCATGCTTTCTCTTCCACTCTCCAAAATCTATCTCACTCACTCACTCACACTCAGGGGCATCAAATGGAGTCACGATCGGGGCCCCTCTCAACTGCCTTTGTGGCTCCGCCCCTGAGCTGCTCTGCTGCTCCACCTCCTAAGGATACCGTTTCATGTCCGCCATCAACTCGTGGGACATGCAAAGTCACAATCTTGCTGCTACCCAGCAATTTCTATTCACAAACTTGTGCGTCAATTAGTGGACGGGAAGACAAACGAGAAGAAGAAGAAATAGGGTAAAAAGATTGAGGACCCGTCATCTTTCCCCCTAATTTCTTTTCCTACTGTTCGGTTGCCGAGAAAGTGGAGTTTCAATTTTTTTTAATTATTTAATAAAATTAGTATCAATATTTGTTTAATATATATTGAGGGTTGAAAACTAGGATATATGTGGAAGATTTTTAAGGAAATTTTTTGGCCCCGTCCACCCCTGTCTTCAACTCTGAAGTATGAGTATGATACTGAACTTTCAAATAACTCTGAAGTATGAGTATGATACTGAACTTTCAAATTAATAAGGATCAGAAATTTGAAATGACGCCTTGAACGAAATGGACAGCGTTTTTTTTGCAAACGCTGACCTAGCTGAACCAGGGACGGCGTTTAGATGAAACGCGCTACCATTGTTGGTCCATTCCCGGCGTCCGTACAACACGTCGGCAGATGTTGCTTTCCTGGGCGTTTTTCGTAAATGCCGGAGCTGGAAACGCCGACTTTATGCCAATTTTTTGTAGTGAATAGCATATCAAATTTCTCTATATATGTACACAATATCCTTGTAAACAAAATATACGGTGAATATAATGAAAGCAAAGTTGACACTTGGCTCGACTCGTTTTAGAGGACCAGTAATTGAGCCGAGCTCGAGCTCGAGCTCGCGCTGAGATAGAAAAACCTCAACTTGGCTCGGCTCGTATAGAAATTTTAGTGGCTCGAGCTCGAGCTCGGGATCAACAAAATATACTTTCGAGCCGAGCCGAGTCCCGTTTAGCTTGACTCGGCTTGAGTTACGAACAAGCTTTTCAAAAAGTGTGGAACAACCAAATCTAAAAATAAAATGACAAATACTCTGAAAATTGAAGCAAAACCTTTAAGAAAAACTCAACTTAGAGTCGGCTTCCTTCTGCAGAATATTTTCTCTCTCGATGGTAAAATCGTCTGCAAGAAAGGGGATGAGGGGTCGTCATCTCTCTCTCTCTCTCTCTCACCGTCGCCTTGTTGGCATTGCTGCACTATTGCGACAGTGTGGGTGTTTTTTTTCCCTGAAATCCGTCCTCTCGTAAACACGTAACTAGAATGGAGAGAGATGAGAAATTTTAGTTATTCTTCCATTATAAAACCAAACTATTGGATTTGAGAAAATAACAAAATTTTTAAAATTAACAAATAATTATCCCATGTGGCCGTTTTTAATTACATCTGGTGTACTCATTTAATAGGGTCTGTTGACTATATAAACATTTTCACCATTTAATACTACTCGTTGGATTAGATCAATCAAGGAAAACTTACGGTGTATCCGTTACACCATATAAATCCTTCGTAGGTAATGCTTAATAGTTGTCATCTATTAATAGCATCAAAAGGCCGTTATTTCATCAAAAAAGTTTGGACAGCTGAGACAGCATTTGCACATTACGAACATTGTCAGTCTCATTGATCATGCGTCGTGGGGAACGAGGTCACCTTGGAGTTATCCTCCACGTGCGTAAATGGTGAGACCGGTTCCATGGAAGCACAATAAATGATCTTAACTGTTAACATGGATTATTATTATTACATTCAATTTAGAACGTTGGATTTATGAGCACATAGTGTCATTTGAAACACCATATAACTCTTACTTTCGGAATGATGTACGTACAGCTGTATTACATTTATTAAATCCAACGGCACAAATTAAACTCAATTAAATCAGATTGGCTAAGATTAAACTTAATCAAATTTCAAAATTTAGGACTTTTCGTTGACTGTGCGTGAGAACATTTGAAAATTTCAAGTTAGTAAATGCCCAATATTTAATGCACTTTTCCGGTTTTCCCATTTAAAATAGAGACAATTATCTTGAAACTTGAATCTATAGTTATTATTATATTGTAGTACAAAAAAATTGAGTATTTTATTTTTTTTAATTGTTAGTTTTTAAAACGATTTAAAACAAAAACAAAACCGGAAATAAATAAAAAAATAAAAAAAAAACTGTTTTTTTTTAATTTGTTTTTAAAAAATAAAAATTTTAATTTCTACAAATGAAAATTTTTAATTTTTTAAAATGGAGTTTTTAATTTTAAAAAATTATAAAACAAAAATTACAAAAAAGAAGAAGCTAATTTTCAATTTTCTTAAAAAAAAATAAAATTACTAATGGTAGTTAGTTATTGGGAGGAACATTGACAATGTTCTAATATTTTGGAAAGATATTGTCATAGACTCACAATTGAAAGTTTGAGAAATACATTGTCAATTAAATGGTAGTTTGAAAGTATATAATCTTTATATAACGTCACACACTATTAATTAACAAGCAAGTACCACAGTTAGTTAATGTCATGATGTCACATACACTAATCACTATTATCATATAACATATATTATTATTTAGTTAATATGTTAAAATGTTAATACTTAACACATGTCAAAGTGTTATATGGGTCCAAATTCTTAACATATAGTATTATATGGTTAATACTTAACATATAGTATTATTTAGTTAATATTTCAAAGTGTTATATGATTGTACCATTATATGGGTCATTGTTAATTGTTATATTATATGATCCTATATTCTATGATCACGATTTATGGCATACGATCTAAATTCAAAACTCTTAAATCTTTCAATGTTAATATGTTTTTTGTGTTTCAAAAGTATTTTTTTTTTTTTTAAAAAAAAAGAACTCATTCTCATTCCAAAGAACTCATTCTCATTCCAAAGAACTCAAGAGCGAAAGTCCTTACAATCACAGGACAAACCTTGAAGTAACCGTAGCCTAAGTTGCAAAGTCACAGACAGAATCTTATATAAGCCAGGCAACAAAGGCCAGCCAATCAATGAAATTTGAAAACACATCCGCTACCCCCACGACTAAAATAGCAGAATAAACATTCAAATATGCTTGGCAGGTTTAAAGACTCCTGAACCAAGCAGACGCCATCAGCTGCACATGAAGCGTTTATTCTACGACCCTAAGAGGTAAACCCTCTTATATGCTGCTACTCATCCTCCTCGACAGTTAAGCCAGGATACACATTCATCCACGACACAGAAGTCTGAACCATTTTTCTTCCTCGACCCGAAAGTCAGGGTAACATACACATCCACGACACACAGGTCAGGATCAAAGGGGATCCAATCGAACCATCGAGGCTAGAGCATTATTACAAGCAAATAACAAACGAAATACAGGGAAAAGAAAAGCAGCAGAACTGAATATAAGCAAAAAGAAATACAGGGAAAGAAACCAATCACATGTATGTTGACCCCGTACAAAGAAGAGTACGGTGGAAGCTCGTCGTGGTGGGGGCGCGAAAAAAGCCCAACAATGTACGGAGGGCAGCGAAATTGGCTCAGAGAAGATCGGCAAAAACTGCAAAAAAACCCAAAAAAACACAGAAACAGATAGAAAAGTAATACAACAAAACACCAAAAAAAAACCGGGATGGAGGAGGCAGGGGAAGAGGAAAAGGGACGGGGGGCACCGGGTCTAAGGACATCAAGTAAACTACTAGAGCCCGGTGCGAAAGGGACGTGAGGAGGAGGGATGGCGGCCATCCCTCCTCCTCCTCTGCAGTTACGACGTTTTGGGAGAGGGGGGGAGGGGTGGCGGCTAGCTGAAGCTAAGAAACCTTAGAGAGCTACAATGACACGTTACTAAATCGTGTTTCAAAAGTATTTATATTCCTTTTAAATACAAATCATTAATTAGCTTTAGCTGATTTAAATATAAATACTTAATTAGCCAAGACCAAAACGGAATAGGATCTCTTGTGCGGACATGTCAAAAAAAAAAAAAAAAAAAGAAATTGAAGAGGATAATTTTCTAATGAGACTTTCCTTCCTCTAATCATTTATTAAATTGTTTTTTTCATTTTAAACTATGAGACTTTCAAAATAGAATGTTGGAGAAGATATAGTTTAATGTTACGAATTGAATACTATTGATTTTTCATACCATCACACTGACAAAATAAAACACTCTATTAAATATTTATACAAATTACAAAACATAAAGAAAACAAAGTAAATATTCAACAGCTTTACGTATTCCATTGATCAAATTAAATTAGATGGTTATGATTCAAATGTCTCAAATTTCAAAACTTCAAATAATCAGAATAGTCTATAATGGATAATTTCAGCTATTAACTAGTTCATAAACATAATTAAATTATTGTCATTACATATTAAATTTGTAATTTGTAATTAATATATCGCTCATCAATACATCATATATGTAATAATTTATAGTTAACTTTGTATATAATATTACATGTTTGTAACTTTGTAATAATTTCAAATCATATCGATTTATATATGATATATCATAGATGTAATAATCAATATGTTACATTTTTACAATTAAATAACAATTGTTACATAACTACATAACATAAGTAACATAATTAGTATATAACTAGTCGAGCTCGCGAGCCCTAAACAAGCCAGGCGAGCTTTAAAAGATCTTGACTTAAACGAGTCGAACTCATGAGCCCCCGTCGAGCTTAACCGAGCGAGCCAGGTATGTGTCGTTAGCTATTCGAGCAAGTTTCAACAGTAACGAACGAGCTTGTACAGTGTCGAACGAGCTAGTACAGTGTCAAGTTCGAGCTCGAGTCGAGCTTAGCCGAGCGGGTTGTAGTGACCTAAATTATTAACTAGGCATAAGTAGCTTAGTTGGGGGGATTAATTTGGGCTTTGGGTCACTAAGGACGCCAAAAGGGTAATTTGGACTTTTGGACGGACGTACGCTAGGTCTGGTGGACATACGCGGCTGTCTGTAGTGTGGACGTACGTGGGGGACCACCAGACGTACGCTCTGTAAATCTTACAGGCGAACGTACGTGGGACCACCGGACGTACGCTACATTTTGAATACCCTTTGGTTAATACCTAGACGTACGAGGCAGCCATGGAACCACTGGGCAAGAACCACCGGACTTACGCCCCTTGGCCGGACGCCATTGCTTTTTGAGCATATAAATAGCACCCTACCCCCTTCATGTTTTTCATAACTTCATAACGCCCCCAGGCTGCCAGAGTGTTTTTAAGTGTTTGTAAGTGTTTGGTGAGTGTGTGCGTGAGGCGTTTGCGAGTTTCGGAACGTTCGTGAGGCAGAACTTTTGTGATTTTGTTTCAAGGAGGTAACGTTCAATCTTTAGCTTTTAATTACGTTGTTATACTGCTCGTTTTATGTTTAGTTGTAGTTATTAGCTTAGTTGTCCTTTAAAACCCTTTTGGATTAGCGTATTCAGCGTTGTTACGTTGCATGGAGGTTATTAACTAGACTAGAAGGCTTTAAGTTGTTCCTAGTAGCCCTAGGAGTTGGAGAATAGGCAGACAGTGGAAGAGAAAATGAGGTTCTCCCTGAGGACCCATACAACGGACGTACGGTATCTTGACCAGACGTACGGTTTGTCGTTGCACGACAGACGTACGCTCTCGAGCCCGGACGTATGGTCACTGTATGACAGAAAAACTCTATTTTCACCAACCGTCCCGTAACTCCTATTTTCCTTACTTTAAAGTTGTTTTAGTGGAATTAAGACTAATAAAAGGTTTTCCACAAATTTGGAGAACCCGGATCTTTTGGAGTTTTCAGAGACGCGTATTGATCCAGGTGAGTTTTAACTCACATAATGCGCATTGTTATTTTTCATGCACTGCACGTCTATTTTGTGTACTGAGCAAACATGCATATTTTACAACTCTCATGTTTTGTACGTATTGCACATGAACTCTGTTTTTGGAAAAAACGTTGTGCTGAACATGTTAACCAAGCGAGACTTGTAAAATAACATGCATGTAAAATACAGACAAGATAATTGCATCGTATGACATGGTACACCGGTACGTACGGTAGTAATGGCCATGGGCTTACTATACATGTTAGCTTTATGGTCAAATGTGTTATGTGAGAGATGTGGATTCATTGGTTTTATGACCTTGATGCAACCATTCCCAATGGTTTGGTCACTACAGGACGGACGTCATTAGTTGGTGTGGGCCACTCGGGGTTGGACCCGATCATGCCACTAATGTTACGTATGGTATGTTGTACAATGACTGGGGCACTGGCATTGTATTATAGGTCCCTCGGGACAGCATCAACCCTGCTGAGAAATGATAATATATCGGGTAGACCATACTGTTAAACTATGACTATTGTTTACATCATATGCATATATCATTACTATATATATATCACGCATAATTAAACTGTCATGATGGAATTGCTTTTGCTTATTAAACACCTGAGTTCATTACTAAAACTGGCATGGACATTATCTGCGTTAAAGGTCACTAAGTCTTAGACTTACCCCCTTTATTTTATGTCTTTCCCCATCATTACGAATAATTGCGCGGTTTAGCTGCTTTAAACGAGGATGCTGTCAGAGCCTACTTGGGTGATTGCTCAAGACCTGATTCGGGTGATCTTTGAGGATATGGATCATGTTGGCTTAGGACGATGTGGGAGGATGGAGGATCTACCCGTGTAGACATGATAGAGATTCTGATCTCATTAGCTTTGCTAAAGCTTAAGTGTAGGCTTTGATCTGTTGATCTTTTGTGAACAATGTTGTAGTATCTTATTTTGGGAATGTATCTGTTTGACAGTCTGATGACCGATACATTTGGTGATTCTTTATAATATTATGGATGTAGTACTTTATCTTTGGTATCTTGTGTGATGTTTCATTTACTATCTCTTGATCCCATAGTCTTGGTAAAGTCTTCTGCTGCAGTTTTCTCGTTACGACGAGGAAGGTGTTTTTTCGAAGGTCGTGTCTCGGAGGGACATGGCTGGGATGGCGCGCCGTGGGGTCAATTACTAGTTAATTGATATTCCCATTGGGCTGGACGTCACACGAGTATCGAGCGAGTTGTTGAGTGTGTCGGCTCATTTACAGCCCTATGCATGTCATATCCCCAACATCGCGTTTTTTGTAAACACTCTTTCATGATAGAAAAATAATAGATCTAATAGTAGAAATCCCCCTTTAGGATGGATATCTTATGGAGGACAAAGTGTTTGAGAAAATAACAAAGAATATAGAATAATGGTAGTAACGTAAGTTTTCTGATTCTCCAACTTTATTTATAGAGTTGTGATGTGACTCTTCATGAAGAGTCATATCATGTCACTTTAGCATAACCTTCAAGAAATGCTTATGATAGGGTATGAGAATGACTACATTAGTTATTGTGTGATCATCCCCAAATTATCATCTCCCACTTGATCACACTTTAACATCAAGTATGTAATCTAGTTGAACATACTTACTTTGGTACCTATAACAAATGTCAACTCTCATCTGTTTAACTTACAGATCGGCATTAGATTATGACATTAAATAATGTATATACAATTTTGTCATCTTATCTAATCACACCTTTTACCATATATATTCATACTGACCTATATATTAAGGGTGACTACATTTTGTTTTTATCTAAACAAATGACATCAATTCTCTGTGATTAGAAACATTGGTTCACACCTATTTCACAATCGACAATTTTAGCCATACACAAAACTATGTGTTGACCTGCGTTGATTTTTAATCAAGCTATTTCTTGATACTCCTTATCAGTGTCTTTTACACTTATTAAATCATAAATATTATCAACTTTTAATCATAATATTTATTGGTGAACCTTATAATTATGAAAGTTGTAATATTTCTATTTATCAAGTGTCTTTTGTTTATAACTTGACCAATTTTTTCCCTTAAAAACAGAATTGCACAAAATTGTTATTCAAGCGTTCCCGAATCCTTCTGTTTGTGCTTTAACATATATGTAGCTACCACCTAGGTGTTTCTTAATCCCATTGTAGCTACATGCTCTCTGAACTTTTAAATACCATTGTCTCGAAGACTGTTTACGCCCATATGGTGATCTTTTCAGTTTGTAGACTTTTTCTTCATGTCCATTTGAAAACCTTTAGGCTGAAGCATGTAGATGTCTTCTTTTAATTCGCCATTGAGAAAAAGCTGTCTTAACATCTAATTGTTATAATTCTAAATCCATTTTAGCTACAGTGGACATGATTATCCTCACCGAAGTGAATTTCGCCACAGGTGAATATGTGTCAACAAAGTCCACACCAGGTTGCTGAGTAAATCCTTTAGCCACCAATCTAGTTTTATATTTATCAAAATTCCCATCAGCTTTAAATTTCTTCCTTAGAACCAATTTACATCCAATCTCCTTTCTTTGGCTTGGCAAATTTGTGAGTTCCTACACTTCATTCTTCTAGATTGACTCAAGCTCTTCATTCATAGTTTCAATCCATTTTTTAGCATCATGACTACTTACAACCTCTTTAAAATTTGCTGGATCTTCTTACAAATTTATTTCATCTATATTTAGTACATAATGATCCTTGAGTGTGGTTGATGGTTGTTTTTGTCTTTTACTCCCACTATTCTTATTATTCATATCCAAATTAGATGGATAATTGGATTTTCTCTTGCTTCCATTATTTTGAAGATTTGTGTTTTGTTCTTTTTCTACCAAAATGTCTTGTAGTATTTGACATTCAGAATCTTCATTTTGTAAGAGTCTTATTTCATCCAAGGGAGTAATCAAATTGGTGTTTTCTAGAAATGCAGCATCCCTGCTTTCTATTAATCCCTTATCAGTATGATAGAATCTATATCCACTATCATTTTCTATATATCAAATAAATCTACATTCCCATATTTTACTGGCTAACTTATCTCTTAAGGGGTTTTAAGTCATTCCAATATTCATAGGGTGTAGGTTTGTTTTAGTCTTAATTCTGTTAAGAATATATGCTGTAGTAGATAAAGCTTCACCCCAAAAATGGTTGAGTAATTCAACATATGCCATCATGGACCTTGTCATATCCATCAAAGTTCTATTTTTTCTTTCTGCAATCCCATTTTGTTGAAGCTTATAAGACGTTGTATATAAATGTCTTATTCAACTTTCTTTGCAAAAAGAATCCATTGCTTCATATTTACCTCCCTTATCATTGTTCAAGCTTTTAATAGACATTCCTAATTTTTTTCTACCTCTCATTTATATTCTTTAAATTTTTCAATAACTTCATATTTATGTTTAATGAGATAGATATATCTATATCTTGAATAATCATTTGTAAATGTAATAAAAAAATTACATTCCTCTATGTGTTTTAGTTCTTAAAGGACCACATATATTAGAATAAATTACTTCTAATAAATTTGATGATTGCCAATGTTTCGAAAAAAGATTTACTAATCATTTTTCCCTTAATACATGATTCACATGTATTAAAATCTTCAGAGTTAATATTAGGTAGTAATTCACTTTTACTCATTCTCATCATTTTGTTTTTGTTGATGTGGCCTAATCTTAAATGCCATAAGAAAGAACTATCTACAAACACATATAAATATTGTGAAAAATGAACTTTATTATCAACTTTGAGTAAATACATATTTTCTATTTTTACACCCTTAACAAATACATTCCCTTTACTAATATGGACATTTCCAGACTTAAACTTAATATTATATCCTTTGCCATCTAATACGGGAACATATATTAGATTTCTTCAGATATTAGGTACATACAGAACATTATGTAAAACAACGATTGACCCTTTAACAGAAATTTTACATTTACCTTCACCTAGCACATCATTGTAAGTGTTGTTACCCATATTGTAATACCCCGATAAAAATAACCTTTTTCTTTGAGGAGATCCTTTCCATTAGAACGTTTAACAAGAGCCTTTGATAAAACTGCTTAGACAAGGCCTAAGACCCTTACTGTTAACCAAAACACATTTTGAGCCTTTAGGAAATAGAAGCCAAACATTGATCCTTAGGAGGCGGATGTACGCTAGGTCTGGTGGATGTATACTGCTGTCTGTAGTGCGGACGTACGATAGGGGACCACAGGACGTACACTCTGCAAATCGTACCAGCGGACGTACGTGGGACCACTAAACATACGTTACTTTTTGAATACCCTTTGGATAATACTTGGACGTACGAGACACTCTTTGGAGCATTGTGCAAGAACCACTGGACGTATGCTAGGGTTGCCGGACGTCCGTAGGTCCAATAGGGAGTTGATGGCGGATTTTCCCTATAAATACCCACCCCTACCTCTCATTCCTCATGCCCATTCCCACCCTCTGGTGTGCCCATAGGCTGCCAAACCCCCTTTCACGTTTTAAGAGAGAGTTTGGTGAGGAAGAGTGCTTCCAAGAGGAGATTCCAAGGAGGGGAGGCTATGTCCATACTCAGCTTCAGGGTAATCCTTATTTCCTTTGTATTTAACACTGTTATAGCCCTTGTTTTATGCCTTGTTGAGTTTTCAAAGTGTTCATCAAGTTTCTTCTTGAAAATGATAATGTTTGCAAAGAACTCTTCCAAATCCCGTTGTGTTGTGATTTCTTACATTGCATATGCTCTTTTATTTGCTTAGAGGAGGTTTAGAGGTCTAGAAGTGAAGTAGGAATCATGTACTATCCGAATCTTGAAACGGTGTGCTTAACACACTGAGCGGACGTACGCCATCGGGGCCGAAAGTACGGTCAGTGAGCAGAGCACTAGTTTTGGGTTTCACACGTGTATGCTTTGGCCTAGTTACATTTTTAGGTTAAGTAGGGCCTAGAATGATGGTGTCTTGTATCTATTATGATAGGACTTAGCTTCATCGGAGGATTCGCTCGAATGTGCGAGGTAAGTAGACACTTACACCCCTTTTATATAAAACGTGGGATATGTCAGTTGACTAACCACGTGTATGATATGAGCATGTCTATTTTCTGTAATTATTTGGTAACTATGCTATTAAATAAACTATTAGGATGCATCGTAAGACATGATACGCTGGTACATGTGGTATGAACGGCCATGGGCTTACTATATAACTGCGTATTATGGTCAAATGTGTGTGTTATACGGGACTTTGGATCCATTGGTTTCGTGACCTTGATGCAACCATTCCCAGTGGTTCGGTCACTATAGGACGGACGTCATTAGTTGGTATGGGCCACTCGGGGTCCGACTCGATCGTGCCACTAATGCTACATACGGTATATTATGCAATGACTGGGGCACTGGTATTGTATTATAGGTCTATCAGGACAGCATCAACCCTATTGAGAAGGGGTAATATCTCGGATAGACCATGTATGAGAGTTATGACTTATAATGCATTAGCTTTTTCTGCATTAAAACGCTTAGGTAATTATCGTCGGTTCTACATCATAAGCTTTGAAAACCCTAAAACTATTAAATGGTGTATTAGCGGAGGTAATGCCCTCTTTTTGGTTATTACTCAAATTGCACGTTTACTTTTATGAATTAGGCACATGTCATACCTAGGTGTGAGGTTTACTTATGCGGTTATTATTCTTTAGGTAACCTGATTCACTGCTATGGGAATGGCAAGAGTTGCTACTACCTGACTGGTTATGCTTTACTTATAATTACAGGTTTGTCTTTATTATTTAGTAGCTCCACGTTCTTACTTGATAAATTATAGTAAATCTTAGATTTGTTCACCTTCCTTTGCATTTACTCTGACAGTTTTATAAGGGTGATTACCCGTTTGGTCACAAGTTGGCTTAAATGGGTAAATTGCCAGTGACTCCAACCAGATTAGCCGAGGCTAATTTTAGGGGTGTTACACATATACACTTTGTGTTCTCTGACTGCTTTTTCCTTGAAATCTACAAAGAATTCTTGGTCTCTTGTGATATGTCTGGTAGTTGTTGAGTCGATCCACCAAGAATTTGAAATCGGTTCAGCCATCATCACTTCTGTAATTGTCATTGGTATTTCCTTCTATTTTTTGTCATTGTTGTTCTTTGGACAATTTACCTTAAAATGTCTCATTTTGCCGCATTTGAAACATGCTCCTTTGACTTTCTTTTTACCTTTCAGCTTACCTTTCCATTTCTTCTTGAATTTTTTAGGTTTGCTTTTAAATGCTGGAGCATGTGAAGTCTGAGCATTGTTTTGAGCCATCATAAGGTTGTTGGTTGACCTTCTCTTCTTCTTCTTTTCATCCTCTCTTCTTTTAACACAAGTAAAACTGGTAAGGAAATTATGGAAATGTCTTTTCCGCTGTGGGGTTAGTGATGTTATCACATGTTCCCAAGAAAGTGGTAGACCATTTAGTATTGTAGTTACTTGCATTTTGTCAGATACTGGATGACCGACATATGCAAGTTCCTTTGCAATAAGTTCCATTTGGTTTACAAACTCACCCACATAGTCGTCTTCATTCATACGTGTACTATTATATTTATCAAATAATAGTTGTATATGAGTATCCGATCAAGGACTAAATTTTACTTCTAATGCATCCATTATTTCCTTTACAGTTTCATGTCCTTCAAAGAGAGGGATGATATTATCCTTCATGCTATGAAGGAGAGTTGCCCTAGCCATTAGGTCATCTTCCATCCATTTTTCTCTTTTCTTGACAACATCACCATCATTTTCTTCTACTATTTCAGGTCTACTTGTTGTAAGAGTGTATAAAGTTCTCTTATGTGTCAGTACATAAGAGATATGTCATTTCCACATTCTAAAATTGATTCCATTAAGGCTTTTGACCTTTGAGGAATCTATACCGCTTTTAATAGCCACTTTAAAATGTTGATCCGATTACTTAATTCAAATATCTATTTATAATAACTATAATATGTTTAATTACAACACACCAACAGAAAATTAAAAAAAGTATTTCTAAGTTATTACAAAACAACAAATAATAATAATAATATATTTATTTAGTATATATATATATTCTTGAGATCAGTCGTCTCTAGGATAGGTTAGCCTTGCCTGATAATCATTCATGCATGTTCTAAAATATGGACGGTTTGGAACAGTCAGTATGAACTGGTCACCTCTTGGTGGAAGAGTGTATTGATTGCTGCTCATTGGCCACTGGTCCCTTGGTCCCTTGGTCACCTCTCAAGCATCTAGCACTTGACATTTCTAATTGAGCCAAATTTGGAACAGTAAACTCCACTTCCTTATATTGCCTTGGTGACCACCAACACGGACGAACAAACCTCCAATTTAATCGCCTTTGACCTTGATGAGAAGACTCAGCCCTTTTCTAATTATTTCTTTGGGAATTATAGTTTGAAAACCCTTGAGGTCGAAAACGATGGTACTTGCGGTACTGATAGGTCGGACCAGGTCGAATCCAACATTTTTAGGCGGGTTGGGTTGATAGGCGCGCCATGCGCCTGCCATAGGCTCCACAAATCTGGCACGTGGCGAGTAGAGGTGTTGGCGCATGTCCTTGAAAGCACGTGGGTAGGATCTGCGGTCTGGGTCAGAATACGGGTCACAGGTCGCTTCTGGTCCGTATCTACCGGTTTGAGATTCTAAGTCGAAATTCGAGTCGCATGTTGAATCAGATCTTTTTTCACCGGTTTTGATTTGGGCTTGACTTGATTGAGCTTTGGCCTTTTTTAACTAGGCTTGAGCCCGTAAAATGGATTTTCAGGGCGTAAATTTCCACTTCGGTCCAGATCGGGTCTTTTCTTGGGTCGGGTTTGGAATGAATGAAACGATGTCATTGTGCTTTTTTCACGCCTGTTCAAGAGTTCATAGAGTGGTGTCGTTTCTTATAGGGCTAAAAGCGCCCCTGGAGAAGACGAAAAGGCGTCATTCCTTATGGGTGGAACGACGTCATTTTGACAAGATGGGGCATGCCCCTTGGGAGATGCCAAAACAGCGTTGTTCTGAGAGGCTGTGACTTGCACCTCTTGGCCAGACCCCTGAACGGCATTGTTCCAATTGAATGGAACAATGCCGTCACGTGCTTCTGTCTCAGGGGAATTTCCCCTTTTCGATTGATCAAAGCGGTGTAGTTTTGATCAATAGAGTTATTTTCTCCAGAAAAAGTCTCTGAACAATTATTTTTTGCATAAAAAATTCTAGAATTGTTATTTTTACATAAAAAAATTCTAGAATTATTTTTAAAAAAATTAGATTCATGAAATTTATCAACCCCATAATTATCCCCATCCCAAGAAGATCCAGAGATCGTACCTTTGATCGGGGATGATTCACCAACAACGTCAAAACCCTGAGAAGGAGAATTTTGGCTTTGAAGATCCAACAAAGGAGATGCATCAAACGGAGTTGCAAAGAAATCCTTCCAATATTTTTGCACCAGTAAATAGTACTTGTTCAAAGTTTCAAAATTTCCAGTAAATTTTGATCCAACAACAGTAATTTTGAGAAGTTCTTCATGTGGATTTGAAATAATCAAATGTGAATTATAAAATGCCACAAAAGGTGCCAAACCTAAACAATGGTTTGCAAAATTTCCTTCATTTATTCCCTATTCTCCTTTTCAGAATCATCTTTCTCTTCTTTGTCTTCCATAACTTTGTTGCTCTGATGCCACTAATGGAAAAATAATAGATCTAACAGTAGGAATCTCCCTTTAGGGTGGATATCCTACAGAAGACAAAGTGTCTGAGAAAATAACAAAGAATATAGAATAATGAAAGTAATGTAAGTTCTCTGATTCTCTAACTCTATTTATAGAGTTGTGATATGACTTTTCATCAAGAGTCATATCATGTCACTTTAACATAACTTCCATGGAAGGCTTATAGGGTATAAGAATGACTACACTGGTTACAGTGTGATCATCCCCAAATTATCACTTCAATGTTTAAAGTCTCTAACTTTGGTGTATTGAATTTTCATTTCATTTCAGTTACCTTCCTTTGTTAGGATTTTCTATTAAATCCTAGTAGAGGGGTGCAAAATTTAGGAGTATAAAGGTCTTTTTATCATTTTTACCATCTCATTTAACCCTAATATCTAACGGAAGGGGGGTAATTAGAACGAAATAAAAGTTCAATACACTAAAGTGAAAAACTTTATACATTAAAGGAGTGTTTGCAAAAGGCGTGACATTTCATGGGAGCTAAATGAAGTTAGCCTAATATTTTACTTTGGAAGTGAATCCTTCCACTGAAAAAAAAAAATTAAAAATAAAAAATTAAGAGTTTCTCATGCATTGGTAGAGGATTTGCTTCCCTCAAAATAATCCCATCTGTGGGTACGATAGGCAAAAAAAAGCGGGTCATACTTCAAAAATTTGGGCTATACGATGACAACATAACGGTAATGGGAGGTTGACAACTCATTTAAAGTTTGTTTGGGTTTACATTTAAGAAATAGAGTTTTTAAGTTAAAAAACACTTTTTGACAAAAACTTCATTTTTAAACTTTTGTTAAAAATGTGTTTTAACAATTTTTAGACTTTTTGGACCCTTAATAGCGCTTTTAATTTTTTTTTAGAAATGCTACACATCCCAAATTTTCTTTCCAAAAGTTAGTTCTCAAATGATTTATTACCATCCCATGAGTTGATGACACACTTATCAAAATAATAAATCTCATGAGATGGTGACACATTATTTGGGAACTAACTTTTGAGAAGAAAATTTGGGATATGTATCACTCATTATTTTTTTTACTAAATGACTACTTTTTTCTTCAAATAAAGTTTTTGAGTGTTAGACACACTTTTAGGTTACTCAAACGTAATTCCAAACAAGCCCTTATTGTCACGTCTCCGTGACTTAGAAGCTAAAGCCAACAACAAGAAAAATTATTTATTTATTTATTTATTTTGCATTCTATCGTTTATTTTTGTTGAGTTGTTATATGCTCTCCATCCACAATCTGTTTTTATTTTTTATTTTTTAAGTAGATAGACCATGCCGACAAGAGATATATATAAGTAAATGCTTAAAGTATAAGTTTTTATTAATTAATTTAATAAATCATATATTTAATTAATTAATCATTTTACCAATGATAAACTCTCATATCAATTTATAAAAGAATAATGATAATCTTCACATTTATTCATTATATCAGTTTTATATGGGTCAATATAAAATAGATATGATAAATAGATGTGAATAGTAATATTACTTATTTGTTAAAAAAACTTTAATTTGACGTTCACGTTTTACAAAATAGTCATAACAAAAGGAGACCATCAATTTCACTTAATTATTAGACAGCCAAGCCCACTTAAACCAGGATAAAACCTATTTTATGGCCACATTTAAAATAAAACATTACAAAGATTCAGACATTGGTTAGAATTTAACAAAATTTGTAAAAGTACCCGTGTCTAAATCTTTGCAATTTTTTTTAATAAAAAAAGGTATTTTATAAATTTTGTCATGACTTAACGAAAAATCCTAACGAGGGGGATAATGCAAAAAATTGAAAATTCGATACCATAAACTGAGATTTTTTAACTTTGAGAAAATAATTTCAAAACACATAAAAATTCAGTGGATTTTTTGTAACTGCTTCTTCATGAAGTATGATCCACAGCTGATTGAGCTACTATTTGAACGCAGTTCACAATAGTTTTTTTAAGTGGATGGATCATGGATGACATAATGCACTCAACAAGAACCATTTCTTTATGAGTTGTCATGAATAAAAAGAAAGAAAAAAAAAAGGGGAAGCACCAGCTAATTTAAAGGAGTAAAGGTTGGGAATATAAATACAATGGGAGAGCATATGCTGATATTTGAATGCACTAGGAGAGCTGAGGAGGCATCAAAATGTGAAAAGTATATTTACAAGGCATGTGTAATTTATAGGAATTTCCAATAAAAGTCTTAAAGCATTTTATTCTTTGAGAATAGAATTAACTTCCTTATTTGTCTTTATCCCATTATTTTGTTGTTGAAAAAGAATATTATTAATGTCTAATGTCATCATATCACTTTGCATTAACATATGCTTTTATGTCTTTAAGAAGTAACTCAATCTTTTGGGACCATACTTAATGAAACTAGAGGTCACTAATTCGAATCATCATCTCCACTTTTGTGTGGACATAAAAATAAAAAAAAAATAAAAAAAAATAAAAAACCTTCTTCTTCCAATGAGGATCACTACAAATTCAGAAATAATTAAAGTCCATACATATTATATTATCGTTTTTTAAAAAATTTAAACGGGTAAAAAAAATAAATTTAAAAACTTTAGTTTATAAGAAATATTATATTTAATTATTTAATTAATAATTTAACTGATCGAGGAATTTTTTTTTTTATAGTTTTTTTAAATGTCCAAATTTATTTACTCTTTAAACTAGTGAAAATTTGAAACTACGTATTTATTTAAACCGCCAATCAACCAATAACCCACCCACGTTTTAAAAAGCGCGGTGTTAGTTAAAATAACCGCCGAAACGTGAAGTGAAACACCCACATAAATAGAGACACCGCGTAGAGAAGCAGCAATCCACTGTTCCAAACCATCGTACTCCCACAACCAGCCGACTCAGTATCTATCCGCCACGTCAACAGAAGAAAAAAAAGATGTTAGATCTTGACCCAGTCACATGCCACTGTCTTACGTGGGAGGCTATCATTGGCTGGTTACTAAATGTTGTGGTAATAGTTTCCACACCAAATATAGACTGGGGTTTCCTCTTTTGCTCACTGTGGCAGTTAGAAACCTGAAATTCCTCACCCACTCACTCGTACACACATTGCCCACTCCATTAAACCCTACAACAACTCCAGCTACCTTAATCTTCTCGAACCCACAATCAAACGCAGAATTATAGAGAGAAAAACTCAATTTTTGGAGAGAGAGAGAATGCCAGGTGAAGATATTGAAAACAGAGGAGGAAGAGGGGGAAGGGGAGGAGGAACAGGGGAAGTGAAAAACAGAGTAAACATCAGGAGCTACTCAGCCTCTTCTTCCTCCTATCTGATAGATGGTTCGGAGACCCAATGGACCTCTTGGCTGATTCCCATGTTTGTGGTGGCGAACGTAGCTGTGTTTCTTGTGGTCATGTACGTGAACAATTGTCCCAAGAGCAATCTTGGGTTTCAGGGGAAGTGCTTGGTTAGGTTTCTTGGGCGCTTCTCGTTCCAGCCTATCAAGGAGAATCCTTTGTTTGGGCCTTCTTCTGAAACGTAAGGAACTTGTTTCTGAAAAATTCCCATATCCTAGTTTTTATTTTTAGTGAACTTGGTGTGAGTGTGATTATGTGATTTTATTCTTTTGATCCATCTCTCAATCCCTGGTTATGGTTTTTTTTTTTTTTTTTAATTATTATTATTTTTTTATTAATTCTTTTGTCAATTTAGGACTGCTGGTGTGATCAGTGATCAAATGAGGGGGTTTTGATTGCTTGAATGTTTTTAGGGTGAAGTTCTATGACATGGGTTCCCCTGCTTACACTTTTAACCCATGACAGAATTTCTGTTTTTTTTTTTTTTTAATTATTGATATATAGTTCTTTCAGTTTTAAAATTTGGATATTTGGGGTTTCTCTGGAATGAAATTAAGGTTATTCTATTGTTAGATTTTTGACTGATCTAGTGCTTTGAGGTGAAAATTGGTTGAATCTGCTGAACAGGGTTTCTTCAATGCTGCAACGATCTTTTGGTACTTATCGATAGCTCAATGTCCTTTTTTTAAAGAGTTTGTTATATATTAAAATTGTTATCGATGTGGCATGAATTCGAATTATTTGGAGTACTTTTTTCAAAGGTTTTGACTGATTTGACTTTTAGGGGTTGAAAGTGTGAAACTTTGGTACTTTTCGATGCCATATTTGCTCTTTATCCAATAAAGTTCCAGATATCAGTGACTAGCTCTTGACGAATTTGGGAGTGATTTTTTATCCTTAGCCTGCGTGAATTGGAAGCTTTTAAGATTTTGAAACGCTCTGGGTGGAAATTTGGTAACTTTGCTTAAATGGAATCACGCTTTCTGTGCCACTTCTTGGTTCCTGCCTTTTCTTTTTCACCGTCTTCTTTTCTTTTTGCTTAGTTGCTGCATTGATGAAAATATGTTACATCTGGTGAAGTGTTTCGTTATCATCATGTTGGTTCGTTTATGGGTATGTGATTTACAGGGAATTGGCCCAATTCGGTTGTAGCTTGAATTTAGTTTGAGGTTCTAAGTATGAGTGAGTGTCGTGGCCCATGTTTAGAAAAAGAAGAAAGAAAGTGAGTAGTTAAATTTACTTAAGCCGCCGACTCAAGCTCATTACGCTTAAGCTTTTGAGTAAGAGGGATGTCCAAATATGCATTAAGTGATTCTCTCCCAGCTAACACTCTAAAAGCCTAGCTTGTTTTTTCATGGCAAAGAATTTCAAAATGAGTCCTACTGTTGGGTTGCTGGAAGTTTTGGTTATACTGAATAGAATTTCTGATCAAAGTTAATTGTTGGGTAAGAAACAACATATGATTGATCACTGTTTTTTTTCTTCTTATTGTAACTCCTTAAGATTGGAGAAGTTGGGAGCACTAGAGTGGACTAGAGTTGTGAAGAGGCATCAAGGATGGAGACTTGTCACTTGCATCTGGTTGCATGCTGGTGTTATTCATTTGGTTGCAAACATGTTGAGCCTCGTATTCATTGGCATACGCCTTGAACAACAGTTTGGGTTTGGTATGTTCCTCAAAGCAATCCTTTATTTCCCGTCCTTTGAAGGATTTCTTATGCTATAATTTACTAATAATTCTGATGTGTGGCAGTTCGAGTGGGGATAATATTCTTGTTGTCAGGCTTTGGAGGGAGCATACTTTCCTCTTTATTTATTAGAAACAACATCTCTGTGGGTGCCTCTGGCGCTCTTTTTGGGCTTCTTGGAGCAATGCTCTCAGAACTTCTAACAAACTGGACTATTTATACCAACAAGGTTAGCCATGGAGTGTGAATCTTTGTTCATGAAATTATGCTTTGAGTTTCTCTTGCTAATTCTCCCTCAATTTCTTCCAACAGGGTGCAGCACTGATCACACTTCTGATCGTCATTGTCATCAACCTTGGCATTGGAATTTTGCCACACGTTGACAATTACGCGCACATCGGCGGATTTCTGACTGGCTTCCTCCTCGGCTTTGTATTGCTTCCCCGCCCGCAGTTCAGGTGGTTAGAGCAGCGGAATCTCCGCGCTGGCGGAGTTCGTCTCGAAAACAAATACAGGCCTTACCAATACGCCTTGTGGGTTGTTTCCCTTGCTCTGCTGATTGTAGGGTAAGTTAACTCACTCTTCCAACAACCCAAAAATCAAATTTGTCAAGGGGATCCTGCATGGTTTTTTCTTGATCAGAAGTTGGTGATTTTAGTTTATGATTTTCTGCAGGTTTACGGTTGCATTAGTGATGCTTTTCAGAGGAGAGAATGGGAATGATCATTGCCATTGGTGTCACTACGTGACCTGCGTCCCGACGTCTAGATGGAATTGTGATGACAATTAACCCTTCTCCTCCTCGTCCTCTTCTCTCCTCTTAGATATATATATATAGTTGTTTTATAATTCATAGCAGCTTTGGATACTTTTAAGTATATTGTATATGCTTCTGTTCTGAACACTTGAATTGTATGTGCAGCCATTGATCTTCATCGTATCTGATTGTTTGGTTTTATGTTGTTGATCTTCTAAACAGCAATACGAGGATTGTGAGCCATAATTTGCTCCGATGGATAGATTCTGATTTTTTTTATCCCATTCTCAAATAATAGCTAATATATAGTATAAATTCGTATAAACAAAAATGAAAAAACTAAAGAGAATTCACGATTGTCGTGCATTGGGTTAATCAAGACCAAAAAAGAAAAAGAGAGAGAATGGCTTCGCCCGGGTTCGAACCGGAGACCTTCAGTGTGTTAGACTGACGTGATAACCAACTACACCACGAAACCTTTCTTGTTGTGAGCTGTGAACGAATTATTATTGTATGTTTAATTACATGGATAAAACTCACACATACTTGATGAAGAACACACGCTCTTCGTTGCACACCGACCCAGCATCTTCCCAACTATAAGATAAGAGGATATACATTTAATGTAAAACTGGGAATCTGCGGATTGGTGTATATTTAGAAGAAGTTGATGGGGTTGAATAATCAAATGGAAATGGTTAAGCAAAAAGCATCAACGGTTGTGATTGGGGTGTTGATGTGGGCAATTATAATAGCAGTGTGTGGTAGTGGTGCGATCATAGAGTGCTCAACAGTGACATCGCTGGTCTCAACTTGCTCAGCTTTCATCGCCAACGGTTCACCGGACCCGCTTCCCGGAACACCGTGCTGCGATGCGATAGTGAGCCTGAACGCTATTGGTGATCAAAGATTTGTTTGCAGATGCATGATGGGCCTCATTTCCACCAACGGTCCCAATGCCACTGCCATTGCTACCTTGCCGGGCTTTTGCGGGGTCTCTCTCGGCTTCATCATTGATCCAAATACTGATTGCAGCCTGTAATTCTCTCTCTCTCTCTCTCTCTCTCTATACAAATACACAATGTGCACTTAGTTGACAGTATATTATAGGATCCGTTCACATGATACAAACTTAACATGAAATTTACGTTCTTTAAAAAAAAAATGAAATTGACAAGTTTAAATTTAGTAAAATAGACTTTGGGTCAAATTGAGTCAACCTGAGTCAACCTAATTTGACACGACAGGACACTTAATCTACTGTTGACCTGCATGAACCGATTTTTTCTTTTACCATTGAAAAATTAAAATATTGAAGTTTAAATTTGATTAGACATGTAATCTTTCTTTCTTTTATTGCAATATGTGTTTATTTATGTAGATGAACTTAATTGGATTGTAATATTATTTTGGTTGGATATTATGTTGAGAAATTGGGTTATTTTTAATTGGATATTTTGATTGTCATGACTCTTGAATCTAGTTGTAAATGCATATAATTAATAAAATTTGCACTTATAAGATATGAAATTGTATTAATCAACCGGTTATATAGAGTATTTGGTCAATTTAACTTATTTATATTAAGGGAAATGATTGATGTTCTTCTAGTATTTTTTTGTATTCTCCAAACTATGATGTGATTTTTAAAATTACCGTTGAATTTGAAATTATCATTACTGACTTTTAGTCTATTGGTGATTTTAAAAGCCACATCACAATTAGGAGAACATTAGAAGAACAACTAATATTTTCCTTATATTAAACAGGTTGAAATAATTTGAAATTAGTTGTGTTCAGGTCAATCTAACCTGATCTATTTATTAAAAAGGGATACTCAATTATTTAAACAAGTGATCTCAGAGTTTAAGAGTTCAACCCATTTAATTAAACGACACTAATCTTTCCGACCCTGATGATGGTTTAATGGGTCCCATCCAACTCTTTTCAGTCGTTAATTCCATCATTCATATACCAATGAGTAGGCAGACAGTTAGTTTGTGGAATGGTCCAATTCAAAATAATCACTCTGATGCACAATTTTGACAGAAAGAATTTGATGTAGGGTTCGGCATACATGGGCATGGGCCATGTCTGGAAGGATTTGACAATTGGCCCATTGATGCATTGTAGTTGTAGGGTTTCTAACACTTGTTTCATATTGAATTGTGCAGCATATTTTGATTTGGGGTTATAAAAAAACAAATGAAGGAAGAATAATGACCAATAAGAAGCCCTTCTTCGGTTTCCCAGAGAAGTGTATTAAGGTGATATATAAATAAGTGATGCTTTAAAGCATTAAGTACCCAAGTCATGCTTGTTTAATTTTGTATTATCTATTAATTGCTTGCTTACTGATCCATCAGCCTCTTAAAATGTGTAATGATGTATGTATACAAAACACAAATCAAGCAATTTTGTCTATGTGGTGAGATTTTTTGTGAGTACACTTATGAGTGTTATGCCTCTTATTGAGAAAGTATAAATTAAGAAAGTGAGTACCTAGCTAATATATTCAAGTGAATCCAAGTCTATAAGCTTAGGCTTTTAGGCTAATGCAGTAGTTAAATGTACGTATATTAATGTACTCTTGGTGAACTCTCTAGGTGTTTCTCTCCCTAACAATTACTATTATAGTTCGCTTAAGACACGAGTGTCTTGGTTTGATCGGTTTGGATTGACTCCGGTAAAAGAGTGTGGTGACCCTTGGTGTACATGTGACACTTTTGGAATATTTATAAAAGACTCATATATGAGGGAAGCTTTGTTAATATTGTGTCATACATTAAGAAAGTATAAATAAAATGAGTAGTTAATAATACCTAAGTAGACCCAAGCTCCATAGATGTTCAGATATATATGTTAATGTTCTCTTGGTGAGCTTCAAAGTAGGACTGTACATGCAGGCATATATTAACCGCCCATGTTCACCATCTGCACGTGAGGACGAGGCTAGCAAAAACCAAAACGATTTGGTTTGGATTTGGTATATATTATGTTTACATTTTTTTTTCCCTTTACAATTCACTCAAGTTGAGCAAAAAGACAGAAGTAATGTGAAATCAATATATTTTAAAAATTAGGGCTTAAAAAAATTAAAATAATTTCAGAACACTAAAAATCTGTCTAAGTCTGTTAGGCCGTAAATAATAGAGATCCAAAGAAGGTCTAAGAGACTAAAATAGACCAATTACCTAAAATGTGAATAGCGGATAATAACCACATTTAATAACCGCATGAATGTGGTTAGTAAAAACATGATATTATGGATGCAGATACCTAAAAATGATATACGCAGACGTTGCAAATATTGTAAATAATCGCATATGTATCCACGTATACACCCAAGTGTTTTTCTCCCTACAAACTTTCCAAAATCGGAAAAAGAAAACAAAAATTGCAAAAACCACCAACATTTACCTCGTGAAGTATAGTAATTCCATTCACATTGATTGAAAAGCGAAATGATTTGGGAACATGAACTATAATGCTTTTGGAGAATATGATCACATTTTAGATTGCCCTAAAAAGATTTGATTTTCACGTGATGTAACCACTACCATAAAAGTTTTTATAATTGCAAGTGGCCAAAATTGGAGTGAGAAAGAGCCAAAAAGAGAATAATTCATAGCCCAAGTAGATATGTCGACATCACTTTGATAAGCAGCATCATATCATCGATTTCAACTGTATGGCTTGTGATAGGCATCCAAGGTTGAAGGTTGTATTAATTGTTTTGTTACGACAGCTTTCTAATGGGATGAAATGCATGTTCTTCAATATGCTTCTGACTTTTTATCTATGCGATCGCTAACAATCACAAGCACTGCAAAACAAAAGAATAAACAAAGGAGCTTGCCAGGAGTGTCGACGGGTCTCAATCCGATGTTTAGAAATGATGCCTAAAACACAAAATTTCAATATGAATTTGGTATCGGCCTATTTATAGCCAGAAAGGTTGAGTTAGACCTTGATTAGGTCTCCTACTTTAATATGACTTGGAGTACAACTGAATTTGGTGCAGGATGTATAGAGTAATTATAAAAGTCTCTCTTTTGTAACACTCTTCTTAAGAGTCGGAATAAAGCTGATGGGCTTTTTTGTTTTTTTTTTACATGTCAACACAAGAAGGGGATGGGGATTCGAACTAGTGACCTCCGCTTCATTATGCGTAGTCTTAACCGATTGAACTACCTCTTAAAGATAAAGCTGATGGGCTATTGAGTGAAATTATTTCTAACATGATTTAGAACAGAGTTAATGCAAATTCCTTGCCGCTTTATTTAGTCATTTAGGACAAACTAGCGATGGGGCCAATTACCCATATAGGCCACCGAAAGTAAATATGTGAAGATGATCAAATCTCAGTGAAATCAAATGCAAAATGGTAAGAAGGTTGGATCAAAGCTCAAAAATCACAATACAAAAAGTGATATTAAAGTCTAAGTAGAACTTTTAAGAAGGCCCAAGAGTAATCAGTGGTAGCTTTACATTTTTGACTTCTCAAATTGATGGAGGATGGGACACTACTACAGAAATGAGATAGCTATACTATACTACTAGTGTCCAAGGTGTGCTCTCAAATTTTGATTTTGATGTGACAAAAAAAAAAAAAAAAACAGCATTCGGAATATTAACATAATGTTTAGAATTTGGGTTTATTATGTGAGTTTTTAATCTCATTCCGTGGCTGACATGAGATTAAGGGCTCTTTTGTTTCATAATATATTCTGTTCTGAAAGGGAATAGTTATTACTGAAAATAGAGGAAATTAGAATCGACTTTGGAATTGAATCAAACTTACTAAAAACTTCATATTATTTATTCCCTTTTTTTTTCTACTCATATTTAAATAAATAAAAAAACTTTTTTTTTTTCCCTATTCTATTTCTCTCATTTTTTAAAGGAATAGCTATCCTTTATGTAAGGGATGAGTTATTTCCACGGAAATATCTATCGTTAGGAATAATCCCTTACCAAACAAATGAAAAATCATTTCATTCCAGGAGTTTATTCTGCAAACCAAACAAGGCCTAAGGATTCGTTTGTTCAGCGTAAAATGATTTTTGTAAGATAATTTCCGTATTTTACGTAGAAATAATTGTTAACAAAAAATATTTTTGTTTGACCGAACATTCTTCTTTAATTTCTGAAAAATAATTTCCATTTTTGAAAACCGTAAATCATTTTCTAAGTTTGAGCATCTCATTATCAAATCGACAGACCTAGCCAGGACCCGATCAAGACATTGCCAGGACCAAGACGGAACCCTTCGAGACCTTGTTGAGACATTGCCAAAACTCGGCCAGGAAACCACTAAGACTCAGTCGAGACCTGGTCAAAACTAAGCTGGGACTCTAATGTGACCTATTGGGATACCACTAGGACCCAGTCGGAACCCTATCGGGACAACGCTAGGACCCAGTCGGGACCCAACCAAGACACCGCTATGACCTAGTCGGGACCCAAACAAATTTCGCAGGGACCCAAATAGGAAATTATCGTAATTTAAAATTTTATATGATTTAATATATATATTTGTGATTTTTCATTCACGCTAAACATTAGAAAATATTTGCAAAACAATCATTTTTCAGGAAAAAATGTTTTTCGTTGAAAATATTTTCTGACAAAACAATTTACCTCGAAATAAACACAGCTCAAGAATGTGATATAATGAGGCCTACAGAAAGGGAGAAGGATCTTCTATGTATTTCAAAATGAAATTGAGAGAAATGGGTTAGTGTAAATATGAGGCATGTTGTTAGAAAATAAAGATGTTTATAAACTTTTATTACTTATTTTTTTTTAAAAAAAAAAAAAAGAAAAGAAAAGAATTAATGAAAGAAAAATAAAAATCTATATAGGAATTACTAAATTCTTGGACAGTGAAGCGAATATGAATCTATCTCTTAGACAAATATTACTATTTACCTTATACAATAAGTTGCAACAGGGAATACAACAACTTTGTCCACAAGATATAATATTACCCATATGTAGTGTGCATATCGCAAATTCTAAACACAACTCTAACACAAGAAATCTATAGCAATAAAGGAGGATAAAGAAAGAAAAGATAAAATGTCTATATTGAATTTGCTGAAAGTTTACTTCTATAGAATTAAAAAAGTGTTGAAATGACAATTTTTTATTGTTAAAATATGACAGTTGAAATGATAGTTTTTTACTGCTAAAATTTAACTGTTGAAATCACGGTTAATGGCTGTTAAAATTTGACTATTAAAGCTACAATTTTATTGTTATTGATGTATAAAGTCAAATAAAAAATGTGTACCATGGCTCATGCACATTTAAAGCGTCAATGCAATTCGTGCTATGCACTGGGTGACACCATTAGCACGCGTTTACTCAAAAGCCGTTATAGAATAAATGAAAAACAATCCATTATAACTTTATAAGGCGCAAAGAGTAGACAACAAATAGAAGAAAACTTGAAAATTTTTCAAATTATAGGGACATTTTAATTTTCATGAAATAATTTACAACAGAATTATCATCTAGCATGATGTCCATTAATTATTTTTTTTTGTCTTCGCAGACATAAGACACAGATGGACAAATATAGTACATAATCTTATAGTTGAGAACATAATATAATTACAACTCTAGAATTGCTTGCCGTACTTAGAAAAATCACTTAAAACTAGAACTCCCAACTCTATTCAAGCGGGTAGAGGCAGGATAAGCTTGTTGGGAAGAACCCCTATCTGAATTAATCCCTGCATCCCAAACCCCCTGGACAGACCTCCTGATTGAACCAAAATTTTCAAACTCGAGCCTTTGCCTTGGGGCACTCTGTGACCTAACTTTAGCACGAGATGATTCGGTGTTAGACATGTAGTTAGGGTAACCCGAGTACGCGCTAAAAAAGCCCCACGTGCACTCGCTCCGTGTGGGCGTGAATGGACCTCTTCCGGCACTACTTCCCGGCCTAGATGTTGCAGAATACACTTGTGGGCTGTTCCCAGCAGTCCTTACAGCTGCTTCATCTTTTCCTAATGTTAGAGAGTTGAGAGATAAAAGCTCCCTGGAAGATTGAGTAGCCGGAGTAGGAACCCGGTTTGGAGCTTTTGTTGGAGAGTTGTATGTCATAAATCTTTCCTTGTTAAAATCAGAAGAAAAAACATGCTGTGGTGTCTTAAAGCTTCTGTTACTTAGTTGGGATTTCAAATGCGGCTTCCAAGTATCAACTTCAAGAATCTTGTCGCTCTTCTCATCATCAGTATGCGCATTTCTCAATGAACTGTCTCGACGATTGTTCAATAAACTTTCTTCCATCCACCGGTCTAACCAGTTTGAACCACCATTTGCTCTGTCTAGGTTGATGATGTCCCTGAAGTTTGAATTTGAACCACATCTCTGTGCGTGGGAACAGAAGGATGCAAGATCAGTCAAAAGAAAATGCAAGAGTACTGAATCTTGACACAAAATTTTTATAACTTCTGTGTGAATTTGAAGATCAAGAAAGTAGATATTTTCTGCCCTTTCTGTCTGTCATTAGAAAAATTGCCAAAAGAGCCAAAAACAGCAATCGATGCACACTTGCTTTTATACTTTCATTTTAAAGAACCCCAATTCACGTAAGTGAGAAACAATTAAGATTTAAGGATCTACAGATGTGTTTTAGAAAAGCAAATACCTTTAAGACTGAAGCGCCATCAAATTTGGTGCTACAAGCACGAAGTTGGCGTTCACTTCTGTCTGGAGTTGCAGGGACCTGCAAGTAGAAGCAACAGAAAATGGAAATCAAAAACCAAACAAAAAAGAAGACAAAAGAACAGTTGACTTACACGGTGAAATAAGTGAGAGGATTTGCCGGCAGAATGAAAGGATTCCAACAAGTGCGTGCGAGTTGCACGTGCTCGGGCCTGCACTCGGACCAATGTCTGCATGCGCCTCAGCATGTCTGCAGTTTGCTTTCTCACCATGTGTCCTCGCACCAATGCTTGAAGCTTCACCAGTGCTTTTAGTGCCTTCAGTGCCCTCCTTGCCTTGAAAATTCACCCAAAAAAATCGACAAAAAAAAGATTCATTGCAAAACTTCAATCAATTGAGAAATTTAAAAGCGATGGTGGGGCGGGAGAGCAGACTAGCATGGAAATTGAAAAGGGTACAGGGCCATGGATGAAATCATCATCTCTCTCTTTCTGCCATGTGGCGGACATATTCCTCCTCATCTCTGCTCACCACGTGACATACGCAGCAAGAGACAGCATAGGTAAAGTGAATTGAAGAATCTAGTGGAAAAAGTTGCTTAGATTTGTGGTCCAAAACCCCCCACAAAAAATTCTGGGACATATCATTGGAGCACAACAAGAACACCAAGCAGCCCAGAAAAAAAATAAAAATAAAAAAGTAAATTAATTGGTAAAATTAAGCCTTTGGGTAGTTGGGAATCTTGGGATATGCTCTAATTTCTACCCACCTACAAAAAGTTGATGAAAAAGGCAGGGATTTCATATTCATAGGTCACAAAATTCAACAACTAGCTGGGCGGTAAACGTAAAGATTTTGAATTACCATAAAGGTAATGTTGAAAAAAAAAAAATCATAACTAGAGCAATTAGTGCTGGACTGGATTTCTTAACAAGGAAGCAAACCAGCTAGCCCTAGGGCCACCACCTTACTTCCATCAAAGGGAATCCAACACCTGAGACGAATCTCCCGGCAAGACGTGGGAACAGGATGGCGCGTGTGGTTCACGTCGCGCTATAAATTCAGACGCGTGGCAAACGCTTCTCACACACGCATAGCATGCCTACGGGTAATGTCCATGCCCGATAGCGAAATGACACCATCCAAATAGACCCGGCCGCAACCAATTAGTGCCCACATGCCTCCGTTTGTTTCTTTCTTTCTATCTATCTATCTAATCTTTCGTTATCTTTAATAATAAATATGGAAGAAGGAATTAATTAAAGAAACACTAACAAACAAATAACGAATGAAACTAACCAGATAAGCACGGAAAGCGGACTGTAACTTGACGGCGGCGGACTCCTCCGTCCACCGGCGCTGGGGCGTGGAGGGCGCACGTGGCGGCCCGGCACTTGTCAGCCTGACTACCTCGGCCGCAGCATGAGCGGCCGCGAGCGCCGCCTCAGCCACCGCCGCTGTAGCCGCCGCGACGGCTATGGCGTGCTTGTTGGGGTCCAGGTCGCCGGCGAGTCGTGACGGCGTCGATTGGGTGTTGGCAGGGTCCGGTGGGAAGCTCCTTTTCTTCTTATCCTTTGACTTTCTGTGCGCGAATCCAAAGAGGCGTTGGAGGAAGCCCATGACGGGGTTTGGAAGTTGGAAGTTGGAAAGCAGGGACTGAGAGAGTCGATGAGTTGTTGGACTCGGAGTCGGAGGGATTTTGTACACTGAACCAGAGCGGGACAGAGAGAGAGAGAGAGAGGTGCGGATTTTGAGGAGGTCGGCAGACGCGCGGTCGATGGCTTCCGTCACACGCTCGCGATGTTTGGCCGTTTGTTTCTTAAAAATAAACAAAGCTTTTCAAAAATCCAATGGCCTCCTCTTTGCTATATTTGCGCTGTTCGCATGTGTACTTTACCCCAACTCCTCAGCTAACTGGCTCAGTACCATTACCACTTTCCCCTTATTTCAACTCACTATTTTATATTTTCTTTTTTCGTTTTTTATAAGAAACTACATCAAACACTCTATGATTTGAAAAATAATAATAATAAAATAAATAGATAGGTACTAAAATAATATGTAGCTTAATTATTAATCTTTGTAGTATTTTTTAATAACTATTTTAATAATTTCTGATGGACACATGTACACATCTCTTGGTAAAAAATTTTGCATCTCTAGCATTTTTCTATGATTTATCTCATTTTGATTCTTAAACTAGAGTGTTCAATTTTATAATTTAAAAATCTGAATTTTGGGTCAGTTTTAAACCAAAATTTTTGTCCACGCTTTTTCTTTTTCTTTTTTAATGTAAAATTTATAACATAAATAAAGACAATCAAAATACATAAAAAAAAAAAAAAAAAAGAAGAAGCAATGATTGTGCCATGCGGCTGTGGTTTTTTTTATTTTTATTTTCGTGACAATAATAAAAATAAAAATATATGGTAAAAGAAGACAGGCTTTTTGATAACAAAAATTAAATAAAAATCTATGTGGTTTGCCTGGCTTAGTGGGGGCCCACAAAACATTAATTGCGAAAACAAATATTGGTGCCGATGCGACTCATCGACGACGAAGGACTTTGACTCGGGATTCCTTCGTGCCGAATTTACCCGTTAAATCTTAAAAAAAGTATGATAAGATTTGACGTACATAAATGTGATTTTTTTAAAAAAAAATTTATAAGATAAAAGAAAAATTTCACATGAAAGCATTTTTTTTTTTAATTTTTTATAAGGGTCTGTTTGGGAGTACGTTTTTAAAAAATAATATGTATCTTTAAACTAAATCACAATTTTAAATTGTTTAGAATTGTGATTTTTAAAAAAAAAAATTTTAAAATCGTGAAAAAATCTACAATTTCAATAAACTAACTAGAAGATGCTGATTTAAAAAAGTGCAAATTTAAACCAAAATCATAATTTCGCTTAAAAAATTATTTGGGATAATATTTACCTATTTGGCTTGAAATCGCAATTATATGCTAATTTTATCCGAACACTCAATTGATAAAAAAATATTTTTTAACATGTTTTATCAAACACCTGTGCGATTTTAAAAAGTAGCGATTTCAAAAACACAATTTTTAAAATCACGCTTATTGAAATCGCACTCCCCAACGGGCCCTAAATTTTAGGCTATCCGACCATTTATCCGGACAAGCAGATCCCATATAAGCTCTCTCACAAGCAAGTAATCACCGTGAATACTTATCCGGCAGTAACACACTATTTTGGGTTCTAAATTCTTCAACCCCGGAGGATCAGGCAACACAAAAGTTGAAGGTTGGTTTTAAAAACCTACTACAAAGATTGAAGTGATTGCTTGCAAGCTGATCTAGGTTCTAAGTTTTCAAACCAGGCTCAGGATGAATTAATCAGAATACGTTTGCCCATGTTGGACTAGGACTATTAATAAATTGTCTTGGACCAAGGGCTCACTGTTCCAAAATCTCTACAACATGCAAAAGCCATTCTAGAACATGTTATCTGGGGCAACATATTGAGCAGCAGCCCTGACAGGGTACAAAAGTTCACTGCAACCAACAAATTGAGGCATATTTCATATGCACACCACTTTGCTAAACATTTGTAAGCATGGATGGATTTACATTTTCTCTTGGTCTATGAAGTAAAACTGCCTTTATATCCTTTGGAGTTGACCAAGTGGTGTGCATATGAAATACAACGATTGGATTACAAATTCTAGCATTTGAGGAGACTGTACAGCACACAACAGACAATGATGAGAGAGAAGCATAACTTTCCATATTCTTCAGTTATTTAGGCCCAAGATATACGTTGGAAGCTCTGTATCCATCATAGAGCAAGAATGAAGATGAATGTGGATGCTGAACATCAAGATCCATTGCCTACAGTCAATAACATGAAGGAAATTAAATAGTATGCAAAGAGTGGTTTTCTTCAAGAAGCGAAAACTGTCGGCCAATTTATTGGCATTGTTAAACCTCTACTTTTACTTACCTGCCTCAATTGAGTGGTGCTTGAGACGGACTCTTGGTATGGGTTATGGATTAGGGGTTCCCGCGTGACAATATATATACAGGTCACATACGGGATATACTTCAAACTAACCAAACTGCAAGCGTGGATAAATAATTACCTGTAAAAGGTGAGATTGGCCAGGTGAATCAGGTTGGTTGGAGAAGAAGTTTGGCGGTTGATAGATGTTAGGATTGGATTGCTGGTCCATGACTAGGTTAGGTTGTTGATACATGCAATGAACCACCTGATTTGCTTCAAAATTGCATATTCCCTGTGTAATGCAATTTGGAAGGGTAAACTTTACACGCTAAAAAATAGAAGCTACACAAAATATGTATGCAGATTATTCGCTATAATTGCAATAAAGATCAGCAAAGTACCACCTGCATGATGGGATTTGCAGTTGTTGCTTGAGGTGAAATATATGATGTTGGGGAACTCGAAATAAAGGTTACAATCGGTGGGGATGCTTCTATATTCTGAACTACTTTTGGATGAGAAGCTTTTCCATTCATGGTGGAGATAGCCACCTCCTTCTCTTTTACTCCTTTTACTCTGTTCTCATCCTGATCATCAATTGCATTTCCATCCAGGAAAATTTCTGCATGTTCACTTTCAGATGCATTTGCACCTGTGCTACTTGAGCTGAGAGCTTGAGCGTCCTCAGGTTTTAAGTTCAAGATGTTCTCCACCCCTTCCATCATTTCATCAAGTTGTCTGGCAGCAAATTCAAATGCTTCCTCAGACTCAGAAGCCCTGGCTGATAACTTGAGTATTTTTTGGCACAAGTTTTTGTAACGGCTAGCAACAACCAACTTAGGATTGTCTTGTATTGTGAACTCATAACTATCTCTCATGCTTCCTGACCTTCCATCTTTTGTCCATCTCTTCAATATATATCTGGATGGGACAACCTTTATATTACTGTGATCAAGCACTTTCAGTGCATGGCTACATAGAAACCCAACATACTCGTACTTCATACAACTGCAATTAACTGTATTATCAGAAGAATTAAATGTAACAGTGTGTTCTCGCACTTGCCCAAATGTATTTGCTTTGTACTCGAGCAATGATCCATTCTGACTGCACTTGTTAACAACAACATTTAAACTCTTCTCATATCCCCTCTGAAATACTTCAAATGCCCTTGGGGTGTAAACATCACTGGCATGCTTTAACAAAACCACATTTCCCATTAGTCTTGGCATGCATCTGCTCATTTCATCATCAGCTTCAGTTTCTTTGTATCGTTGCTCATCTATTACCCTTTCAAAAAACTTAAAGAAATGAAGAATATCAAGGTCAGAGTTTAATTGATTTCTCAAGTTATTAAATAAATACTCACCCAGATGTGAACCATTCATGTCAATGAAAAAAGTGTTCCTACCATAGACCACAGCCCATTTCTCTCTTTCTCTAAACATCCATCTTAACCACTCATTCTGCTGAAGACCATATTTGTCCACCATAGCTTCCCAGGCATTAACAAAATCCTCCTCATCCTTTTGGAAATAAATACAGCTCTTTAAATCTATGGCAAAAGAATCAGTATCTTTTATTACATTGCTAAGGTGTTTGAGAGCATTCTGGTACATCTGCCATACACATATACGATGGCTTGTTTCTGGTAAAACTGAATTGATTGCTTCAACAATTGCTGCATCTTGATCTGTGAGAATGGCCTTCGGCTTCTTCCCAAACATTGCTTCTATGAAAGTTCGAAATAGCCACTTAAAGGATTCGACAGTGTCATCATATAATAGTGCAGCAGCAAAAATCACGACTTGTTTGTGATGATTCACTCCTAAAAATTGTACAAATGGCCGAAAATCTTTGTTTGCTCTGGAACTTGTGTCTAAACAGACCGCATCATTGAAATGGTCATAGTCCACTACCATATTATCGTCAGCCCAAAATATGTTGGTTACCTTGTCATCAATATCAAGCTGTGTTGTGTAAAAGAATGATGGATTTTCAAAGTGCTGCCTTTGAAAATAATGCAACAAACGCCCTGCCTCTCCCTCCTTCATATCTCTTAACCTTTCAGATTGAAGATAATTGTCATAATCAATGGCAAGCTCATCAAGGGATTCCTGGACTTCAAATCGCATTGTCATTGATTCAAATGCTGATTTGGAGTGTGATCCCAAATTATTTTCTAAGCCAGCTTCAGCATCTGAAGAACAACTTAATTCTCTTTGCAACTGTAATGTTTGAGCATTAGTGGGGTTTACATTGTCATGATTGTGTTGAGCTTCAAAATGTGTAACCCGATATTTACCATCAGGCTGACGAGTAATGATCATGTGTGCCAAGCAACCAGTTCTAGTTTCCCTTCTGTGTTTCTTCACATTAACATCTCTTTTGTCTTTCCTCCGGTAACCCTCTTTAGAGCAAGTGAACTTCCTAGACACCACCTGACCATGTACCTTACTCCTATTTACCCAGTCTTTACGAACACTGAAACCTACCAATCTGGCATACTTGTTGTAGAATTTGTATGCATGTTCATCTGATTCAAACTCTGTACCAATTTTTAGTACTGCATCTTTGCTGGCTTCATCATTTAAGGAAAGACTGGACAGGGTGCTGTTACTATGGACAAATTTTGGGCTGCGACAGTCCTGCTCCATGTTCAAGTCCAAGTTATGTGATGCTTGAAGTCTCATATCCCTGTTCTCTTCAAGAGGACTACTTAAGTCCTCATCATCCCCATCCATTGACCTTCATTAAGTGTGACAAGTGAGTAAAACATTAAAAAATCAAAAACAGAAAAAAGAAAAATATGTAATATGTAATCTGTCCAGTAGAAACTTACAAATTAAATTAATTGATCACAAATCACCATCCACAATGGTCTTTTAATGCTGAAATAGATACACCATAAATTATTCATGTTGGAAGAAGATTCATCAGATAGGGAAAGGATGCAGAATAAGATGCCTAATATTTGAGTTTCAACCAAAAGTATGCACACAAGGAAATTTGCATAAATGCAGGTAAGAAAACACACAGAGAGTAAAGACTTTAATATTTTCCTAAATTTTCTTCATTATAGAAAATCCAGAAATAGTGATGATTTTTGAAATAAAACTCATCAGTGAAATACAAAAATTTCATTCTCAGAGTTCACATAGTGTTTTCTTTTTCTTTGTTCTTTTTTTTTTAAAAAAAAAAAAACCATGCCTCACTTTGCAATTGAAGCTTAGACTGCAATCAATGGACTAAGAATCAAATCAAGCTAAAACTATTCTCCCTTCTCTCTCTCTCGCTCTCGCTCTCATCTCTTCCTCTTCGCGCCACTCGGGAACCTCAGACAGATGCATATAGATACAACTGGTCCAATGTGAATGCCATACGTTTTGCACTGTGATATCAAAGAAGGTAATGTCGATTTTGTGTCAATATTGTATCAATTTTGTGGGTCTCTTGTATTTGTTGAAAAAGCATAGTTTCTGCACTTGCTGGGTGTCTTCAATTTTGTGGGTCTCTTCTAAGTTTCGGGAGATATTTTTGTGGGCATTCGGTTCTGATTTTTTTGTGGGCACATAGAGAGAACGAGGATTTTTTGCAAGTTCAAATAAGAGGAATTTGTGAAATCTGAGTAGAATTTTAACTGCTTTGTAGATTTGTGGTGGAAAGTTGTGTTTGTGTGTGTGTGGAGTGATAGTTAGGTTTGGTTGTAATTTTGGGATTTTTTTTGCGTTTTTAGCGAGCATGTTGTGGTTTTGGTGTGTTGCAGGTCTGGAAGGTGTGTGGGTGTAAATGCAGACTAGGTCTATGAAGAGGGCCGAATCTATGAGCAGAGGAAGCAGGAGTTTGGAGGGAGGAGAGGATAAGATCTGCAGCTAGAGAGGAAGTGGGCCACTCTTGCTAGGTAAATTCTAAAATTTGTTTTGTGACTTGAATTGCTTTGTTTGATTGGGATTTCTTTATTAATTTTTTCAATTGCTATGCTAATTGTAGATTGGGTTGTTTTGCTCTCTCCCTCTTATGTGTGTTCAATTAGTATTTATGTGGTGGGCTGACTGTGAAAAATTATGGGAGCACGTAGTGTGAATGGAAGGTGTTGCTGCTGGGAGGTTCTATGGGGTCTTTGACCCTGCTGAGAGATCTTGTTGGTATTGTTGCTACTGGCTGGTTTTGGCACGTTGTTTTGTTTCAAATTGTTCTGAATTGCTGCTGAACTCCTAGTTGGAGGGGAGGGTTCGTTTTGCTGTTGGGCTTTCTTGTAACTGGATTGTTTTGTTGGTTTCTAGTGGTGCTGGTTTATTGCACTTGTTGATTTCTGACCTAGTTTGCTGGATGGGGTTGTTTTCTGAGTCTGCTGGCTGTTGGTGTTTCTGGTGCCCGCTGTTTTGTTCTTTGCAGGTTGCCGCTAGTTCTTTTGGCAATTTCAGAGAGGTAGAGATGCTGGGGCATCAGGTTTATGCAATTTGTAAAGAGAGAAAGATTCATCCTCCTTGTAAATGCAGACTGCTACCACTGATATGGAGAAGCCTATTTCTTCTCTTTTCTGTTTTGGTTGTGCAATTGTTGAGCAAATATAGTTTCTGTGTATAGGAGGTTTTGTGTTTGTTGATGTAAAGAGATGTTTTAGTTTGTTTCTTGCTATCTATGAAGTTCTATTTCATCTCAGATTTAGTGGTTTTTGTTGCTGTAACAGTACAGCAGAGTTTTTTTTTTTCCCCTGTGTATGGTGTTTCTACCATGGAGTCTTCTGGAGAGAACTTTGTAAATTTTGTGTGGAATGAAAAAAGCTATTTATCTAAAAAAATATATATATATTTCAAATGTATATTTATCTTTTATTACACTGTATACTCAAACACTAGTATAAATTAATAAGAAGGTTTAGAGTTTTGGTAAGTTTCCCAACATTTCTATCAATTACCATAAGAATAAACCTTCCAACTACCATTAAAAAATAAAAGAAAGAATAAAATTATTTTTAAATAGAATAGAGAGAGATTTATAGAGTTCGTTGTGGGATGTTTTTAAAAAGTGGTTAGCTAAACTAAAAAATGAGAGTTTTTTAGCCAAATTTTAGCTAAAGAATAGAGAGTTCACTAGGAATGCTCTGAAATTGCTTTCATCAATGTAAAGAATAGGACATTATCCATAGGAATGGCACCTTGTCCGCAGTCCTAGAGGACTTGTACCTCACAAAGAATCAACAAAACATTTTATTGGAATATTTCTAACTATTCACTTATTCAGCCACTTTAGAGCCTTTGAAATTCACATATCCAATAAAAAAAAACTTATTGGGGAGCTCCAACTTCAAATGCAGCCTTGCTTCCTTTTTTGCTTACAAACACCCAGAATTTCTCAATTAACAATAATCAAATTCCGGGCTTGGCAAATTTTAGCAGCTAAATTTGTTGGTACAAGGTTCGAGAAAACTACAAAAACCACAAGAATTTCTTAAAGCGCTTCACTTTCACTGAACCATACTGCATTAGAATCCAAATAACTCAAGGCATAGTTTCATCATATTTAGCATATTCCATAAAAACAAAAGCTAAATTCACAAAAACAAAGTAATTGACGAGGGCAAAGGCACATTCATGCAACCAAGTGCTTTATTTGAAACTTCGTGAAATCAGAGAGAGAGAGAGAGAGAGAACCTGAGGCGTTGATCTTGGAATTAGGGTTTGAGCTCGGAGGTTTTTGAATTACGGTAGCTTTTGTGCTCTCCGGAGAGAGCTAGAATCGGCGCTCTCTGGGTTGAACGGGTTCGTTTGGGCCCGATGGGTAGGATTCGAATTCTAGTTGTTTGTTTCCGGTGAAAGAGAAATCTCAAATTCCAAGTCATCAAGTCCCTCCAAATTCAGGAACTTTGGGGGCTTAGTGTAATTTCAAAAAGATGCAGGAGTTTTCTTCCTATAACTACAAAAACCACGTCAACGTGGATGTCATGCAATACATGCCCCTACGGGTGTAAATGCACCGAACTTGAGCGAGTTTTTCTTATTTAGACTCGGTTTATTTAAATTTTACCTGAACGTGAGTTCGAGCCGAGTATAAAAATGAGCTAAAAAATCAAGCTCAAATTCATAATAAGTCAAGCCGAACCGAGCCAATTTGCTAAGCTGGCTCTTATATTTAATTAATTTAATTTTTTTATTATAAATTTAAACTTCAAGTACTTTTAAACAATTCAAGAAGTCAGCTTACATATGAGCATTTGCTTAGTCTGATTAGCTGAATATGGAACTTGATTCAATACAGTAAGACATTTAGTTTCGAAGAGAGACGATATGCATCATTTTATAATAAAATTATGCTATTAGAAAAACAAAAAAAATCATCAATTTTTAATATTAATATGAGCAAATATGTGAACAACTACCAATTTAAACTTTATACGAGCTACTCACGAGCCTANGCTCGTGAGCTCGCTCGAGCTCGGCTCGGTTACTGTACAAGCTCGGCTCGACTCGGCTCGGTTACTATACAAGCTCGGCTCGGCTCGGCTCGATTACTGTACAAGCTCGGCTCGAGCTCGGCTAAGCTCGACTCGGCTCGGATCGTTTACAGGCCTACCCTTACGGGTGTAAATGTACCGAACTTGAGCGAGTTTTTCTTATTTGAACTCGGTTTATTTAAATTTTACCTGAACGTGAGTTCGAGCCGAGTATAAAAATGAGCTAAAAAATCAAGCTCAAATTCATAATAAGTCAAGCCGAACCGAGCCAGTTCGCTAAGCTGGCTCTTATATTTAATTAATTTAATTTTTTTATTATAAATTTAAACTTCAAGTACTTTTAAACAATTCAAGAAGCCAACTTACATATGAGCATTTGCTTAGTCTGATTAGCTGAATATGGAACTTGAGTCAATACAGTAAGACATTTAGTTTCGAAGAGAGACGATATGCATCATTTTATAATAAAATTATGTTATTAGAAAAAAAAAAAAAATCATCAATTTTTAATATTAATATGAGCAAATATGTGAACAACTACCAATTTAAACTTTATACGAGCTACTCACGAGCCTAACCGAGTCGACCTGAGCTTACTTCATTTAATATTCGAGCCAGTATTTGTGTTCATTAAACGCTTCATTTAATAATCGAATCAAGCACGAACTGAGCTTATATGAGCCGAGCTCGAGCTTGCTTGTGAGGAACTTCACTCACTTAACACCCTTACATGCCCCAAATTTGAAATTTGAACTTTGGGCTTGAGGATATTGTCCATAACAGAATTTTCCATTTCATTTGAATTTGTTAATATTCAATTAGTTATAATATGTTGATATTTTTGTCTTTTGACTTTTTGAGTGAATTAAAATACCGTTATTGTAATGTTTTCTCGTTGCCATGGGCTTCGTAATAAAAGTAGAAAAAGGGATAAATAATATTATCCTTTCATAAATTATGGTTATATCTATTAATGTATTTTTAGACCTTTCTCTTTTTCTATTTTTTAAAAAGTGTTCAATATGACATAAAAATATTTATATTTATATTTATTTTTTGTTCTTGACTGTTTACTAAATATTTTTGTTTAGAAAACAACAAGAAAAAAAAAATATATATATATATATTAACAAACAAAGCCTTTTAAAAACATTTACCTCCTCGATTCATATGAAGGAGCAATTTATCCATTTTATATATTATTTTTTTCCATCAAACTTTTAATGATTAATTTGAATAAAGGAGGCAAATTGACACCCGAACCTCAAAATAGGATTAATTGAGTTACGTTGAGTTTTCAAGAGGTAGTTTAATCGGTTTGGATTACGCTTAATAAAACGGAGGTCACTAGTTCGAATCTTTCTCCCCCTCTTGTGTGGACATGTCAAGAAAAAAAAAATTGAATTACGCTAAATTAATGTCTGTAGGGGTAACTGAGACACTTGAAGTAGTTTACAGAAGAAAAGTGTCATTTACCCAAAAAAAAAATTAGATAGGCCATTCTATTCTTTTGCATTTTATTTTTAAATTTAAAACATGAAATCCATGTCCAAATATTCTCTCTAATTATATATATAGGGCTTAGGATCAGCGGTAGTTTAAAACTACCGCACCTTCCCAAAATACCAGTTTTGGGCATTACAAAATTAGTTTTTTAAAAGTACTAATATAAAATTCATTAAATACTAAAAAAATTTAATTATTAAAAAAACTAAAACTATTAACGGACCACCCCATTTTGGCCCAGCCACCATTTGATTTTGATTTTTCTTTTTCTTTGATTTTTTTAGTTTTTTTAATATTTTTAGTTTTTCTTTACAAAAATTAGTTTTGTATTGTCCAAAACGACGCAAGCTACCGCATGGTGCGGCACCTAAGCCTCTCCCATATATATATATGGAAAATGTTAGGGGTTCTCCTCATAGTGTTTTCCTAACGTTCTTCAAGTCATACGTAGAACATGATTTAATTAAGAAAAAATAAAATTGTAGTGGCCCCCACCGCTGATTTTTTTAGGCATTAGCACCAAATTTGAGGCATTAGCATTAAATTTAGGATGGTCAAATCCATTTTTTATAATACAATCCCTAAAGGGTTAACCTTCTACCCCTAGGTTTTAGTTTTGAATCCAAAAACAAGTTTTAAAACATTAGAACCTAAATATTAACTCATAAAAATTAATCTGTTGGAAAAAAAACGGTGGTGAGGACCACTACAATTTTATTTTTTCTTAAATCTTATTCTACGTAAAACTGGGAGAACGTTAGGAGAACATTATGGAGAGAATCCCTAGCAAACCCATATATATATATATATATGAACACCTTAAGCAAAATAAACAAAAACGCTATATTATATTCATATTCTTAGTATTAGTTAAAAGTTAAAAACCTAAAAAATATATTTCACACTTTTCCTATTTATTTACCAAAACTGCTGGCTGCTGCCAGTCGCCGTTGGTCACGACACCGGTCAACCCAAACAACGCCGTCCATACGCTGGCCAGCTCTCATAAATAAAAAATTTCAAACCAACTCGTACAATTTCATGCCCATATTTATCACATGTCTCTCAAACATTACACACAATTATTTATTTATTTATTTATTTTTGTGAGTAACATTAGGCACAAATTGTTTGTGAACATTACCTATTGTCTGCCCTTTGCCTTAGCTTTATCTCTTACGTACTTCTAAAGCTCAGTAACCATATATAAAGCAGACACGTTTTTTCCACAAAAGACCCTTGCCTGTCACATATAAGTGAAAATATAAACTAGACTCCAAAATATATCTAGAGGGGTGAATAGGTGTTTAACAAAAATTAATGCATAATTAAAATAAGAAGCATACAACAATCAATTACCTAAATATGTAAAGTAGTAAATCACACGGCCACAAATATTTTGGTGACAAAGATAAAACATTTTAGAAAACTCTCTAAAAGTAAAACCTCTCTAGAGTAGCAAAACTCGAAAAATTACAAAAAGAAAATCATATTTCAGACACAATGACACTTACAACCATTTTCAACTCCTAGGCTCTGTAAGATCAATAAGTTTTCTGCTTGTCTTCCTAGCTCGACAATCTTCTTAAAGTGATTCTACTTTATCAGATCCTCCGATAGACTTCTTACGTTGATGAACAAAATGGCTTCTCAAGCACAACAACACTATAAGATAAGATAACTTTAAAGCTTTGAATATTACTAATCCCCTCTTAGCGCAATATAGAATTCGCCCTTTAATTGCTAAAAATAAAAACTTGTGCTCTATAAAGTCCTATATATACGCAACTGAGAATTAGGTTTCCTTATTGAAGTAAAAACACCTTATTATGAAATATTTGCTATAGTGTTCAGACAGCAGACAGTCTCGTTCGAACAGAACTTGGGCTTTATAGAAATCCAAACTAAACTTGGAAACCGTAATGCGGCAACATCATACTTTCGATCGGAGACCATGACTTACGTTTGGACACGGCTTCACCTGTTCATATGAACTTGCAAACGTATAGCGAACGAATTTGCACACCGAATTTGACAACCTAAAAAGAACCATCAATAACCCTAAGGTTTCTATTCAAGAAGGCTAACATAACACTCACTAAACAAAATGTGTCACAAATGTCATAATGATTTCCAATGAATCGGCCAATGATCTATTGAAGAAATCTCTTTATAATTAATGCCCTCTTGTTGGTAAACATTTTAGCTTCCAGCCTAGCAATATTGCTTCATGTCTACTAGCTAGCTAGATAAATTATATCTTCCTTTTCATTCAATTAGGATAATCCTTTTCCACCATCAAGGATGATAATTCAATGGCCCAAGGAAATCTCCAAAGTGGTTAGGCATGTACTAGGGCATGAGTTCAAATCTCCGTAATGGAGAATTTCCAAATATGCCTGGATAGTATTAGTCACCTTGGTTTCCATTGATACCCTAGTGAAGATGGGTCAGGTTATGACTCAGTCGAATTTGAGAAAATGTTAGTGGTTCTCACCGTATAAACCTCTTATGTACGGCTCTTAGTGGGTAGATGCTACTATGGTTATATTCAGGTAGAATAGTCAAAATGGTCTTTCTGGCCTACCATTTTGCTTTGGGAAAAAAAAAAAAAGGATAATCCTTTTCCAATTGTCCATTTTCTTGAAAAAGGATGCCACTCCTTTATGTCATCCTAAAATCCCAAGTATATTAATTTCAACCAAAATTCCCTTTACTGTGGGCAAAATCATACATGTCTAGCCAGCATAACATGGATTCGTTAATGATTTAATATATGAGGCTCACTACAAAAATTTTCACAATTAATGACTCTTTAATAATGACGTTTTTAGCCCAAAAAAGTCATTATTAAACTAGTGACGTTCAAAGAGTGACTTTTTCAAAATGACAACAATTGCATAGACTGAAATTCGGATTAATGTCGTTTGAATAGTGAAAATGTAGCGTTTTCACTACATTTTAGCCAAAACGGCACCTTTTAAAAGGTCACGTTTTCACCATTCACATGTCGCTACCCTTTAAAATTTTTTTTTTAAAAAAATGTATAATAACTTTCTGAATCAACCCTCCAAAATTAGATACTCTCTAAGTTTTTTTTTTTTTCGAAAATTTACTATCTGAGTCAGTGAAAATGAATAATAACTCCTTATCGTCAATTTTTTGATAACTACCGTTAACTAAAAAAAAATGTATAATAACTCTCTGAGTCAACCCTCCAAAATTAGAAACTCTTTAAGTTTTTTTTTTTCGAAAATTGACTATCCGAGTCAGTGAAAATGAATAATAACTCCTTATCGTCAATTTTTTGATAACTACCGTTAACTAAAAAATATATATAATAACTCTCTGAGTCAACCCTCCAAAATTAGAAACTCTTTAAGTTTTTTTTTTTCGAAAATTTACTATCCGAGTCAGTGAAAATGAATAATAACTCCTTACCGTCAATTTTTTGATAACTACCGTTAACTAGGGTCAAAACGCACAATTTGACATTATTACAATATTAATTTTTTTAATTTAATTTAATAAATAAATAACCAAAAGGAGTGGTCAAACCACCCCATAGGGGGTGACTGACCACCCCCTTAGGCCATGGGGGTGGTTCGACCACCCCCAGACCGGCACCCTCAAAAAATATTTGAGGGTTTGGCCTTAGGGGTTGGCCGTGGCTGGCCACCCCATTTTGCCTGGGGGTGGTTCGGCCACCCCTTGTGTTTTTTATTTTTTTATTTTTAGATTAAAATTTAAAAATTAAATTTTAAAAAATTAATATTTTAATAAGGTCAAACGATGCGTTTTGACCATAGTTAACGACAGTTATCAAAAAATGGACAACAGGGAGTTATTATTAATTTTCACTGACTCAGGAAGTAAATTTTTGAAAAAAAAAAAAAACTTAGGAAGTTTTTAATTTTAGAGGATTGACTCAGGAAGTTATTATACATTTTCCCAAAAAATAATAATTTTTACCCAAAAAAATATTTATAATAATGCTATGAGCTTTCCTAGTGTTCTCCTTGTATCCTCTCCATCCAAGATGAAAATTATTTTATAAAAACCAAGTGAGAGAAATAAGAGCAACTTTCTTTTTTTCTTTTTATAAAATAATTTTTATATAGGATCAGGACATGAGAAGAACACCAGAAGAGCATCTAGCATTTCATATATATATATACAAAACAAATTCAAATAAAATTTAAATTAAAAAAATAAAATAAAATTAGAGGGGTGGCCCAAAGGGCACTGGCCCGCAGCCTTGACCCCTTCCCCGCTTCAAACTGGTAGCCACCTTTTTTTATTTTTATTTTTTAAGTTTTACGTGTGCGGGTGAAAGTGATTTTTTTTTTTTTTTAAGTTTTTGGGTGAGGATAGTTCTTTTAAACGCAAAGCGTCAATATTTTTAAAATGAGTAGTGATATTCTCACAACTTTCGGGTTGCTACAGTAATCACGCCCCTGACGTGGCATGTGCCACATCAGGCTTTCACGGTTCTACTCTCTTTTCTTTTTTTCTTTTTTTTCTTTTTTTTTTTTTTTAAAACACAAATCAAAAGTTCAAAACAGATGTGAGGGGGGCGACTATTTCATTTCTCCCCTCCAAAAATTTCCCCCCAAACCCATCCTCCCTCCACCCCCGCTCTCCCTCCACCGGCACCCAGGTTCTCCATCCACCGGCACCGGCGCCGGCACCCCGTTCTCCCTCCACCAGATCCTCTCCCCACCGTCGCCGCCGCCGAAAACCCTTTCCTTTCCCCCTTTTTCTTCCCCAACCCCCATTTTCTCCCCCCACCGGCACCATGCGTCCTCTCCTCTCCCCACCGTCACCGCCGCCGACGACCACCTCCACTTTCTTCCATCATCTCCGGCCGGAACCCATTACCCCACAAGAGGCAGCCCGTGATGGCTGCCAGAAAGGAAGATATTCCGTACGTCAAATGCCAAGCCTGTGAGAAGCTCGCAGCTCAGCTGTACGACCAGGTTCAGAAGAAGCAAGCTGAGATCTATCCCAAGAAGGGTTTTTT
>CM017323.1:13316295-13379466 GCA_006937295.1 Carpinus fangiana | reverse complement strand
AAAAAAAGAAAAAAAGAAAAGAGAGTAGAACCGTGAAAGCCTGATGTGGCACATGCCACGTCAGGGGCGTGATTACTGTAGCAACCCGAAAGTTGTGAGAATATCACTACTCTTTTAAAATTTGAGATGTTTCACTGTTTATACATCGCTATTCATTCACAAAAAGTAATGTTTGGATGGTGTTATTATTCACGTGTCACTATTCATGCACGAATAGTGACATATGAATAGTACTATTACTATTATGTTATGAGCAGGTGTTTGAGATTGAAAACGTGTAACAGGTTTGTGGGTTGGTGAAACTGCAGGCTTAGTTTTCTTGGATTTACTTATGGTGACTAATAAATAAGGTATTCAAGGTACCCCAACCTCTCAATCAAGTTAAGAGTTGAATAATAAACTTTGTATATATGTTACGATCTTAGTGTCCCACATTGGTTAAATTTAATCTGATCATGTGTATATAAGTTCTTAGACATCCTTCCTTCGCAAGCTAGTTTTCAATGATAAGTTATACTTAAAGCTTATATCATATTAGCGCCGTGTGAATAGTACTAATCAAACGTCACTATTTTGAACTTTTTTAAATTTTTTTTTTTTTTTAAGGTCGCATTTTAGTGATTTTTTTAAAAAAAACATCACTATTCAAATGTCAATTAAACTGGAAATTGTGGCTTTTTTTTTTCCTCTTGTTTTTGTTTTTATTAGCAAGCTAGTCAGAAAATAATGGACTCTTTTTCTTTTCTTTTTTTTTATTTTATATATAGTTAATTAAGCACTTCTTGTCATTTATGTTATAGCAAATGCCAGAAACTACGACTCATTTGATTTATGATTATTCCTCTTGAGCCAAAACATATGGTTTCTTTATTCCATTACAACACCAAGTTCTTTCTCTGATCCCCACACCACTTCTTGGTCAGTGTTCGTAGATCAAAATACATTAACGGGAACAAGGACAGAAAGACAAAACCATGAACCTTAAAAACATTTATTCGGGCCAACATTTATTCGAGCCACTCCCGAACCACTTGTTTCCTTAATTTCTACCTGCATATGGGAAATCAAAATGTTAGCTTGAGAAGCATGTATAAAATGTCAATCAAACAGTACATATATATCTATAAAAGAAATCATCACCGCAGGTGAGGGGAGGGAGATTGCATTGGGAAGGAAGCTGGGAAGCGATCCTGAGAGTGCTGCAAAGGCAGTCGTGGTGCACTCCTCGGAGTGCACCGCAGCAGTCGGCGTTAGGCATGGTGTTGGTGGCACCTGGCACGACATAGGGCGCGCAGACGTTGAGGTTGTTGAGCTCATACGTGCAGCTCTGCGCCTGAGCTGTCTGAGCCTGCACGGCAACACCAACTGCCACGACCAGGAAGAGCAGCGCAGCTTGAGAGCTGAGAGAGACAAGGGACTTGAGGGCAGCCATGATGATATCACTTTGACGTTAATTACTGATTTTTCTCAAACACAAACACAAACACAAACAGTACTAGTATGTTGTACTAATTTCCATGCAGTGTTGAATTTGTGCGGCTCTTACGTCCATTTATAGTAAATAAGAGGTGATGAGTCGTGAATTGCATGAGTCAACGAACTTTGCTGTTAGGTTCACCACGGTTTACGGGGGGCTTTTGCTGCATAAAATGTTTACAAGTGATAAGCAGATCTGTAATTCGATATGATTCAAATTAAGTTACCTATTAATTATACTAAGATATATTAGCGAATTAATGATATTTGGTTTATTTTGATAAACCATATATAAAAGTACGTACTGTATATGAATTATATAAATAAATTAACATGCATATATACTTTGAGCCATCTTTTAAATAAATTAAACCTTTGAGAGAGCACCAAATATTATCTTATTTAAATTAAAATGCATATTTCATTATACGTTATTTCAAAATTGTCTATACGTACGTACACCTAATTGACAATATATAGTAAAATTTAAATGAGTATGAATACAAACCTAATAGGCATGCATTTCTTTTTGTTATTATTTATTTTATGTATTGGAAGTTTATTAATTAACAGCACGTTTGTAATTGTAACTCGGCACTCCTAGCAAAGCAAGGCTAGTGGTTGCCAAAGTTTCCTGAATCCTTAGTGTCAAAAGTATTTTGGCAGAAATATATATTTTCCAAATGTTTCTTTTCTCTACTCCAACTTGGGATGGAATCCTTCCTATGTGTGGTGTAGTATTTGGAATGCTAAGAAACTGCTCAATGAAGGTTTGATTTGGAGAATTGGTAATGGAGAATCCATAAAGATTTGGGGGGACCGTTGGATACCATCATCATCTACTTATACCATCCAAACTCCTGTTTGGGTTCTTGACAAAAACCAGAAAGTCAGGTCCCTAATTGATGCAGCTACAAACTAGTGGAAGACTCCTCACATTTATGAGGTTTTTAGTGCTGAAGATGCAGCTCTCATTTATAACATATCAATTTGTCTAGCACGACAGCAGGATAATATGGTCTGGTTGGGGACGAAAAATGGCTAGTTTACAGTCAAAAGTGCATATCACATGACCAAAGCTAAAAATTAAGGTAATAAAGGTAGCGGTTCCAATCCAGATGAACAACAAGTTTTGGAAGAAAGTTTGGAATGTGATGGGACCCCCAGTGGTTAGAGTGTTTCTATGGAAGGCTTGCTCTAATATCCTTCCCACAAAACTCAATCTCCAAAAAAGGGTTGTCGTAGATGACTCTTTATGCCCAATATGCAGACTAGAAGGAGAATCGCATATTTTGTGGACTTGTGAATAAACAAGAGATGTCTGGGCAGCATGTAATAATAAGATCCAAAAATGCCCTACAATGGAGATGGCATTTGCCAATATTTTTACGATCTTGATTGAAAGACTGGATGTCGAGGAGATGCAAATGGTGGCGGCAGTGGCCAAGTTGTTATGGCTTCGGAGAAATAGGGTGGTTTTCGGAGGAGAATTCACGTCGCCTATCCAAATTCTAGAGACTGCTTCATTCCAACTGGAAAACTTCAATAAGGCTGTAGCAGGAAGGAGGATGGGGAGCTTTAAAAGCATTGCACCTGTGACCATGAAATTAGTAAGCCCAGCCTAGGTTGGATCAAATTGAATTGGGATACTGCCATCAACACCGGGAAACAAAAGATGGGAATTAGAGTCATTGCCCGTGATCATACTGGCATTGTTCTAGCTGTTGTGTGTTCTTCGAGGCCCCACATGACCGATCCCACTACGGCAGAAGCAATAGCGGCATGGAAACTGGCAGACGTATGCCCATCTCTAGGTCTTACTAGAGTTGTACTTGAAGGCGACTCGCTTGAGGTGGTTAAAGCCTTGCAGATGGATGGTTGCTGCTAGAGTAGGTTTGGTACGATGATTAATGATGCTAAGATTCTTCTCAATGGCCTTCAGGAATGGCAGGTTTGTCACACTAGACGGATGGGCAACGTTGCTGCTCACAAGCTTGCAAAGCATGGGCCGACTGTTGATGGGGATCGGCTCTGGCAGAATGATCTTCCTTCTTTCATTCATGATATTGTATTATTTGATCTAGATTCTTCTTGTTGAGCTGTTTTGAAGCTTTAGTAATGGAATACCACTTCCAAAAAATAAAAATAAAAATAAAAGAAGAAGTTGTAGCCTTGAGAGCCCCTACTATCATGATGAGTTATAAAAGTATGGTTTTAGAGCATTCTCATTATGCTCTTTAAATTTAGCTTTTCTTTAAAAATTTGAAAAAACTCACAAAAATAGTCATTTAACAAGTTCTATACTCGAATTCAAATTTAACTTTGATCAACAAGGCTCTCCAAATACCAAGTGCCAAAAAGTGAAAGTTATTTAGTTTTTTAATTTTATATATTCATTTTCCTTCTCTCTCTCATCTACCAAGAACAAAAAAAGAATTAAAAGAAATAAAAATAATAATAATATTTAGGGGAAACTTACTGAAGACCCCCGAATTTTCACCCGTTTTGAAATACCTCCGCTAAACTTAAAAAACTCTCAATTTAGTCACCTGAACTTTCAATTGCTTTCAATTTAGACCCCTCCATCAAATTTAGCTTTTAAAAATACAAAAATACAAAAAAAAAAAAAAAAAAAAGAGAGACCAAAATATCATGGATTTTCATTTTTTTTAAATTTTTAAAAAAAATTTGAAAGTTAGAATTTTATACAAAAGTCAGGGGTATAAACGTCATGTAATGTTTAAAATCTAATGGAGGGGTCTAAATTGAGAGTAATTGAAACTTCATGGGACTAAATTGAGAGTTTTTTATGTTTAGGGGGATATTTCAAAACGGGTAGAAGTTTGGGGGTCTTCAGTGAAGCTTCCTCTAATATTTAATTAAAGTAGATAAAGATATAGAGACTTTGATATTTTGTTCATTTTAAAAGTGACTTTTCAAATTAAAAGAAAAAAAAAAAGGTGAGTTTTTCTCTTCAAATTTAACTTTTATTTGAAGAGTTCAATAGGGATGCTCTTACAACTTTCAATTGACACATTATTTAAAAACACTAATTAAATACAAACTAAATACAATACTTTTGAAAGCACCTNTTATGTTTATGTGGATATTTCAAAACGGGTAGAAGTTTGGGGGTCTTCAGTGAAGTTTCCTCTAATATTTAATTAAAGTAGATAAAGATATAGAAACTTTGATATTTTGTTCATTTTAAAAGTGACTTTTCAAATTAAAAGAAAAAAAAAGGTGAGTTTTTCTCTTCAAATTTAACTTTTATTTGAAGAGTTCAATAGGGATGCTCTTACAACTTTCAATTGACACATTATTTAAAAACACTAAATACAAACTAAATACAATACTTTTGAAAGCACCTGATCTTATGGGAAAAAAATTAATAATAATTAACAAAAAGGCCACCTCTTCAGCCTAATGCCACTGCCGGATTCCGCCCAATGTCCCCACACCGCCCAAGCTTCAGCCCACCATGAAGCATAGATCTGGCCAGATGGCAGCCAAATCAAACTAATGACCTCCATTTCATGCAAGGAAAGAAAAAAAGGGATGGGGATTCGAAATTCGAACTAGTGACCTCCACTTCATGAGATGTGTTCTCCAACGGATTGACCTACACCTTGAAAACAATTGGTAGAATAGTTTTAAACATTATATTTTCATGAGTCACAATATTCTTCGCTTCTTATCTCGAAAACTTATGTTATATCATATGAAAAAAAAAATTCTTAATCATTTTTCAAGGAAAAGGGTGTTGATGCATGCTTAATTTACAATTTGAACCCGCTTTTACTGCTAACTTAATTGTTAGAAAATATATATTTCTTTTAAGATTTTATTTTTTGAATTGTATATGCTTAATTTCCTGCGACTGAGATTATGCGTTATTGCTGTGACTGCGTGTGAGGGCAGGTGTTTTTTTTCCGACAATTGTGTTTTTGGTGGAGGTGTGCCGAAAACCTACTAGTGCTTGTAATTCAGAAGTGTTGGAGCTGAATTGGTGAAGTATGGCTAGAAGAGCCAATAGAGGTCGTGGCAGGAAGAAGAATTCAAAAGTGAATTTGCAGGAAGTGAAGCTTGTTATGGCTAATACTTCGCGATCTGTAGATTGTGAATTGAGTGAAGAGGAGGAGAATTGTGAGCCGCTGGCTTGTGGAGATGTGAGTGCATAATTGGATGCTCCAAGGCTATAAGATGAAGGAATCTCCGTTGAATGTAACTCTACTGTTGAGCTGATTGGAAATGGTGGGGAGACTGTTTTTGTTCTTCCTGAAATGGAGGTTATATATGTACGGGTTTGAATGGTCTGATGATAAGAAGGAAATGCAAGTTGATGGTAAGCTGGGTCAACCTAATTTGGCACATGACTGGAGGCACTTGTTTAGATCTTAAAATTCTTTAGGTGTATTGCAGTATTTTGCACCTTCTAGAGAGGAAGGGAAAGTTGTGATAAAACCTCCTAAGGAAGCGATTGAGGAAGGTATTTTGAAATGGTCTCCATCCCTGGTAGGCCAATTCTTAGATAAACCTCTTCCCTTCTACATTGTCAAGCATACTATGGATAACTTGTGGGCTCAATATGGGAAAGTAGAGGTGTTTTTGATGGAGAATGGTTTATATTTGTTTCGTTTTGCTGATGAAAGGACAAGGGATGAGGTCATGGAAGCTAAGCTTTGGAATATAGCTAACAAACCTTTGATCCTACAAAAATGGACTCCAGGTATGCAATTACTTAAACTTTCCCTATCCACTGTGCCTATTTGGATTAAATTGAATAACCTTCCAATTGAGTTCTGGAGCCAGGGCCGGCCCAATGTATTTGGGGGCCTTAGGCGAAATTTTGGAGTTGAGCCTTTTTTTTTTTAATATTTAAATATTAATTAAATAATATTTATTTTAATAATATTATTATATTATTATTATTATTTTCATTCTGGTTAGTAATATGTTCATTGTTGTTAATTTCATGACTTTTAAGTTAACTTTTAAGTTTTTTCATTAGCTAGTTGCATTCTATTAGGGTCATAAATATTTGTAACAATAGAGTTAGAAGCATCAATAATATTTTAATTATCTTCTAATAAAATAATTCTTTTTGATGAATTTATTATTCATTTATGAGTTTTTCACCTAAATTATTCTCAATATTTTGTTTATTGCTAATAGCAAATTTATTTAAAGCCCTATTTGAGATTCAATCAGTTTTTCTATTATATCTTTCTCTTTTCTTTTATTTTTTTTAAGTATTTCATATTTAGATACATATTTTCTAGTATACATGTTTGATTAAAAATATTAACAAATTAAACAAATATGATTTAATATATATATATATATTTGGATTATAATAAAATAAATTGCAAAAATAGAACAATAAAACCTATTTGAAAATTGATGGGATGTATCACGGAGGAGGAGAGGAAGAAAAGAAGAGAAGAAAAGGAAGAAGAGGAAGGAAGGAAGGGGAGAGAGAGAGAGAGAGAGAACAAAGGGCGACAGATGTGAGATGTTAATATTTCTCATTTTTTGAGAAAAATGAATTGTGTTCTCTTTTCTTTGCTGACAGAGGAGAGAGAGATAGAGGGATTAAAAAGACAAAAAAAAAAAAAAATGATGTGGTAGATTTGTTTTTTTTTTTGGTTAATTGGTCTTATTTTATAATGAGTTTATTATATTGGAGCCTTATTTTAGAGGCCTTAAGTTTTTATGAGAAAAATTTTTGGGCCTTATTTTAAAAAAAAAAATAGGCCTTATTAAATTTTTTTGGGGCCTTATTTTAGAGGCTTTAAATTTCTATGGGAAAAATTTTTGGGCCTTATTTAAAAAAAAAAAAAAAAGGGGCCTTAAGTTAAAAAAAAAATAGGCCTTATAAATTTTTTTTTTTTGGCCTTATTTATTGGGGGCCCTAGGCGACAGCCTAAGTGGCCTAGCCATTGGGCCGGCCCTGTCTGGAGCTCTACTTGTTTAAACTATGTAGCTAGTGGAGTTGGTAGACCACTTTGTGCTAATTTTGTTATAGAAGAACAGCTTAGACTTGGTTATGCTAGGGTATTGGTAGAAGTGGATATTGACTCTGATTTTTCGAAGGAGGTTGAAGTTGTAGGTGCTGATGGGGTGAGGGTTGTAGTAGGTATTAAGTACCCTTGGTTACCTGTTAAATGCAAGAAGTGTAAATCCTTTGGACATCTAGCATATGCTTGTACCAAAGTTGAAAAGCAGGTTTGGCTCCCTAAAAGAGTTGAGCTTGTTTGAAAGGAATTGCCAAAGCAAGTTGGCCCTGTGATTACTAAGGATGTTGGGGTGAGGATTGTGTCTGCCCCTAGGGTTGTTGCTAAGGATCAATGGACTAAAGTAAGATTTGCTAAGAAAACTCCTATTTCTAAGCCTTCTGCTAGGGATGGTCCACATTGGACTAATTCTTTTCATTTGTTGGCTCGAGCTGATGGCAGATTTGAATCAGGAGAGGTGAGGGGATCAGGGGCTGTTTCTTCCCTTCAAAAAGTTATTGAACATGCTTTGAATGAGGAGAATGCCAATCTTTTGATTGATAAAGGAAATGGCAAGATGGGGGAAGATGAAGAGGTCTTAATGAGGGGTCTCCTACATGAATTTTCTGATATGGAATGTGAGGGGTTTAAATCATCCCTCTAAACAGCTGGAGGTGAAGAGTATGATAAGACTTCATAAGATTGACCTAATCTGTTTGCTTGAAACTAGGGTTAACATTCATAAAGCTGATAAAGTTAGATCATGCATTGTTCCTAATTGGGATTATGTATATAACTATGATCAACATGCTTTGGAGAGGATTTGGATTTGTTGGAAGAATACTGATTTTGAAGTTACTGTGCTTAACAAAAGTGATCAGAGTATTAACTGTATGATTAAGTCTCTTAAGTATAACTTTTGTTGGTATCACTTTTTTTTTTTTTTTTTTATGGTGATTGATAGGAAGTTGTTATGGACTAATATAGTTTCTGTTAAAGCTAGAATAGGAAATAACCCTTGGATGATTTGTGGAGATTTCAATGTTGTCAAGTCCTTGACAGAAAAATGGGGGTCTAACAAGTTGAATTCTTATGAAGTCGAATTTGGAAAGTGTCTAAATGATCTAGAGGTGTTGGATTTGAATTTCAGTGGGTGTTTCTACACTTGGACTAACAAGAGTGAGGAGCCTCGTTTTGTGGCCAGAAAGCTTGATAAAGTCTTGGCAAATGAGTTTTGGTTAAGCTATTTTGGTAAGACCATTGTGGAATTTCATTCAAGGGGAGTTTCTAACCATTCCTTTGCTATTATTTCTGTAGGAAGCCCTCAGAGTTTTGGTCCTAAACCTTTCAACTTCTTTAACTACTGGCTTGAGCATAAAGATTTTTTTGAATTGGTTAAAAAGGGATAGGATGTCCAGGTTTATGGAGTTCCTTTGTATCAGTTGTATACTAAGCTCAAATATGTGAAAGCTGTGTTAAAAGTGCAGAATATGGTTTGTTTTGGCAATCTAAAACAGAGAATTATGGAAGCTCGAGAAAACCTTGATCTAGCTCAAAAAGATGTTATTGCTTCTTTTGGGAGGGTTGATTGTTTGCTTAAGGAGAGAGTGTTTTCATGCATATGTGTCTATTACAAATGCTAAGGAATCTTTTTTAAAGCAAAAAGCCAGAAATAAGTGGCTTCAATTTGGAGACCAGAATAACAGCTTCTTTCATTGATCCCTTAGAGTTCAGAATACCAAGAAGACCATCACACATTTGTGGGATGAGCATGGAAATAGAGTGAAGGATGTTGATTATATTAAGCAAGTGGCTATAAAGTTTTATGAGAAGTTGTTAGGGACTAATCAGTAGCAATTTACTGAGGAGAAAGCAGTGAGGATTAGACATCTTATTCCTACTGCTATTTCTGCTTATAAGGTTGCTATTTTGGAGAATGAGGTTATTGCAGAGGAAATTAGAGACACATTGTTTCATATGCCAACCAATAAAGCTCCTCGTCCTGATAGCTATTTTGCTGAATTTTTCAAAGCATCATGCTCTACTGTTGATAAAGAGGTGGTGGCAGCTATTAAGGGGGTTTTTTTTGTCTCTGGTTTACTGCTCAAAGAGGTCAATGCTACCATTTTTACATTGGTTCCAAAAAAGGTAAATCCTTCTGCTATGGGGGATTTCAGACCTGTAGCTTGTTGTAATATGATCTATAAGTGTATTACCAAGATCATTTTAAATAGAATGCTTCCCCTTTTGAATGATCTGGTTGGTTGGAATCAGGCAGCTTTTATTCCTTCAAGAAGCATTTATGAAAATATCATGTTAGCTTAGGAAATTGTTAGGAATTATCATAAAGAAAAAGGGGCTCCTCGTTGCACTTTGAAAATAGATCTAATGAAGGCTTCTGACTCTGTTAATTACGATTTCATGCTTTACTGTCTTCATTGTTATGGTTTTCCTATGAAGTTCCTCAGTTGGATTAAAGAGTGTATTACTTCACCTATATTTTCTATTTGCCTTAATGATACTTTGGTTGGCTATTTTGAAGGGAAGAAGGGGCTGAAGCAAGGGGAACCCTTATCTCCTTACTTGTTTGTTTTAGTCATGTAGGTGTTCTCAAGGATCTTGGCTGATCATACTGGTGGTGGTTCTGGTTTTAGATTTCATGCTAAATGTCTGAAGTTGAATTTGACTCATTTATGTTTTGCAGATGACCTCCGATCCTTATTTTCTCTAAGGCCAGTTTGAATTCTATAAAAATTATTAAAGTTGCTTTGCTTGAATTTGAAGAGCTTTCTAGTTTGAAAGCAAATCCCTCAAAAAGCTCTTTTTTTTTTGTTCTGGTATCTCAGATAGAGTGAAACATTTGCTGTTGGGGGAGTTAAAGATGAATGAAGGTCGTTTCCCAGTAAAATATCTTGGAATTCCTCTCATTTCCACTAGATTGTCTGCTTCAGATTGTGGAGCTTTGATTGACAAAATAATTGGGCATATTGACTCTTGGCTTTCTAGAAATTTATCATATGCAGGAAGACTTCAATTGTTATCTTCTGTTCTGTATAGTCTACAGGTTTATTGGACTGGTATCTTTATCCTTCCTAAGAGGATTATCAAGGCTATTGAGTAGAGATTTAATAGGTTCCTTTGGAATGGAAAGTCTGAAGGGACTACAAAGGCAAGGGTGTCTTGGCATGATATTTGCTTTTCTAAGAAGGAAGGAGGATTGGGGCTGAAGAAATTGGAAATTTGGAACCAAACTGCTATGCTAAGACATGTTTGAAGTCTTTTTGCTAGGTCTGGTTCTATTTGGATAGCCTGGGTGAGGGAAAACTTGTTGAAAGGGGGGAGCTTTTGGAGGGTTAGTATTCCTCAAAACTGTTCTTAGAGTTGGAGAAAGATTATGAAATTGAGGGATATTGCATAGAATCTTGTAAAGTTTGAGGTTGGTAACGGGGATAATATTAACCTTTGGCTGGATTCATGGCACCCTTTTGGTATTTTGTTTGAGGTTTTTGGGTATAGAGCTGTCTATGATGCTTAGAGTAATCTAGATGCTAAACTATCTTCTGTCATTATTAATGGTGAATGGTTTTAAAGACCAGCTAGAACTGATGCATTAGTTGAGATACAAACTAGGCTACCTGAGATCAGTTTTGGTCCTCATGATAGGCCTTTCTGGACTGCTTCTAACACAGGGGCCTATGTGAGCTCAGAAACCTGGGAGCTTCTCTGGGAAAAGAAGGCAGAGATTGAGTGGTGGAAATTGGTATGGTTTCCCCATGCCATCCCCAAACATGCTTTCATTTTATGGTTAGCAATGCATAACAGACTCATTACAGGGGATCGATTGATTAGCTGGGGTTATAATGGTGATGTAAAGTGTCTATTCTGTAAAAACCAAATGGAGAGTAGGAAGCATATGTTCTTTGAATGTAGTTTTAGCTATTATATATGGAATTTTTGTATGCTTCGATGTAGAATGGGCAAGCTTTATGTTCTCTGGGGTGAGATTCTGCAAAATGGCATCAGGAAATGGGAGAAGAACTCTCTTAAAGGTATTCTTTGCTGTCTGGTATTAGGTGCTGTAGTTTACCATTTATGGTGCATAAGAAATGAGTTGAAACATTCTGGTCAGCCTAGCACTGAAGAGCAGCTTAAGAAGAAAATTCTTTGGGAAGTAAGATCAAGACTAGCTAGGAAAAGGAAAATTCTCTAAGACTAAAGAGAATCTGATCTTAGTTTCTCTGTGGAACCTGCCTGATTATTTGTTGCTGTAAAGGTTTTCTGCAGAGTTTTGTGGAGCTTAGTTTGGCTTGGTATAATGTTGTCCTTTTGTTTTTTTTGGTTTTAGGGAAGGTTAATACTGGTAGTTTTATGTTTGCTTATTTCTTGTTGTTACTAGTTGTCTAAGCTTAGTGTTTTCATATAGTTTGTTTGGTTGGTTTTAAGCCTTTGTGAGGTTGTGGTTTCTGCCTTTTTGGAAAGGCTTGTATAAGGTGTCAAACTGTTGTTTGGTTTGTTTTGCTCTTAATGGAATTTCTTATTCATCAAAAAAAAAAAAAAAAAAAAACTTGTTTCTTTTCAAAACCTTCTGGCTTTTTCATATAAATTTATTTTATCTACTTAAGAAAACTCAAATTGTTATTTTGACGAATAATGCAAAAATCTCATAGGCAAGGTTAAGTAAATGCTTCTTGACTTACTGGTAATTAAGTTGGCGTTCAAAATCATTTTCTGTCATCTCACCAGAAATTTTGGTAACAGTTGAGGGATATGATTGGTATAATTTGGAATTAATGGTCCAATAAAAGCGATATAAGTGTTTCATAACAATTCTAAAAAATGATATTGACCAAAAGAATCAGTAAATCACAAAAATAGGAAAAATGTAAGCTGGAAATTGACAGAAGATCTAATGTATTTTGCTGGGTTCATCTTGGTCAGGAGCAGGAGCAGGAGCTGTCCAATATTTCTTCACTGCAACTAAAAGCTTCTCTCTCTGATGAGGCCCATCTTCATGGTCAACAATTTGACTCTCCCAGTCCAATCTATCAATAATATTCTTGATCTTTATCACTATATCAACATCATCCCTGAAGATTACACTTCCTTCTGGTCTCAAAATTCTGTCCATTTCCAGTAGAATGTCTTCCATTTCACATCTAAAAGCACCAAAAAAACATGTTCAGATCATGTCTAGCTAGCAAAAACACAACAGAAAATGACACTTCCTGTGTAATATTTTTACCTGTCCTTGTAGAGAGTAAACACAGAATCAGCGTGAATGAAATCATAGGTTCTTGGATAAGTAGACATGGCTTCACACCTACAACAACAACAAAAATGAAAAGCTTATGATCCAACGAAGGAAGCCAGCAAAAATGAATCAACCCAAATGAAAACAGAGCAGAAATATACCAATTCTGGTATGTTCCGATCAATCCCCGTTCATATATGACTCCAAGGGTGTTAATCTTTGCCTCAACAGGAACGGCATTCATCACCCAAAGAGGGTAATCAATGAGAGCAGCCGCGAAGCCACCCAAGTAAGCATTCATGTCCAAAACGTTTCGGTACCTCCCAGGTTGTCCTAATTGATTGTTCACAATCTTGTAATACGACACCCTCTTCTTCCATAGCTCTACATCTTGCTGGAAAACTTCAGCTGTCACGCCTTCCACAGTTCCCCTGCTAATCCTCGGCGGTATAGCATGTAATCTCTCCGGCCATTTTGCCAGCTCTCCGCCGGCTGTTTCTTGGTTGTTGGAAACTTCAGGCAGGGGTGTCAAACATGTCTCCATTTCTGTATACCTGAAAATTGACAAAATGAAATATATATATATGTATATATATATATATATATAAACTAAATGATTAAATTCATCTCCTTCTAAACAATCTTGTAATAGAAAAGAGCACAAACCAGGCCTTGTCGGGATCTTGAGCAGGGCAGAAAGGAGGATTCTGGGTGAGTTTGCGATTAACTTTGCAGTTCAAATGATTGACGGGTTTTTGCCAGATAGCAATATCATCTCTCTCCACCAACTTTTTCCAGCAAAGGCTTTTAGCGACATTCTCGATGGTTGCCTGTTCAGCATTGAGATCCTTCCGTGTTCTGTTCCAGCCATTCCAATATTTCTTCCAGCGGATTGGCGGGCCAGACAAAATCCAGTACCCACCGGGCCGGAGAACACGATCAACTTCAATCAAATAAATCCCACCTATAGCGAAAACAAATAAGAATGAAAATATTGGTAAATATATTTAAGAAGAAAAAAAAAATCTTTTTTTTACAATTATAATAATATATATACCATATTGGGCCCATGGAATGAGGCAACGAGAGCAATGAGCCAGGTCGAAAGATGTAGACGGGTAAGGAAGACGCTTGGAGGCAATGATTCCAATCAAAGCAGGGACTCCTCGCTCCAGAGCAAACTGCACTTGTGCTTCGTGGGTGTCTCTTGGTGCGAATGACATTGTCACTATGTTACGCGACAGAAGATACGCTCCCCAACTTGCAACCTGCACCGTTAGATCTAGTTAAAATCTATTTTAAAATTAGATAAAAGAACATGGAAGATGATGCGTTGACAAAATAAGTTTATTAATTAATTAAATCGGTTTTTTTTTTTTCGTCAACTTAATTGTTACAATATTCCAGATCAAATAATGCAATCTAAGCTTGAAGGATCAAGACCTACCATTTCCAAGAATATCCCAGATCAAGTGTTATAAATTGTTTTATTTAAACATTTCAAAGGTACACCTAATTGATCAAAGGATAGATTGATGAACATTACCACATTATTCCAATAAAATAAAGTAAAATAAGGATATTATAAGATATAGAATTACTCATAATCCTAAATTGAACCATATAGGGATAAGGATTTTCAATAATTTGGACATGCAACACATGTATATGAGAGATCCCATATGGAACCTTCCTGGTGGTAGATAATTCAAAATTTATTTAATAAAATAAATTTCATATAAACTATCTCACAATGTATGTACGTGCTACCCAAATTGTAATTTGGTGGCCAAATGAGATCTCAACTCATTTTTACTCTGATTAATTCTCTTTAATGAGATTCGCATTAGATCAGGAAAATTAAATACCATCGTATTTCTTTTGAGATCACATAAATATTTTTTCCTTTTTATCACCGCTAGCCAGGCACCCTTCCTAGTGGGTAAATTAAGAACCATTACACATTTACGTAGAATTTGGCTTCAAGGAAACATACAAATGCTATATATATATATATATATATATATAATTTTTTACTAGAAAATTGGTAATTAAGAAAGAACAGGCCAGGCTGTTGGTACATGGTACGAGGTAATATCTTAGTCAGAATCTGACGATCCCATTAAATCGAATATTTAATTAATTAAATTCATTACATCCCATAACTTTAGCAACCCAATATTAGAACTTTAATTTTCTTGCGAAACTTCATAAAATTTGACCAATCAATTATAAAGTTTCTATAATATATATCAACTTCTCCTAAGAATTCCAATGAACAAGACAACGTTACTAACGTACGAATCCCCACAAATCAGCAGTTAATTTGACATTTCTTTTTTGCCGGCCATCTTGGCTAACATGCAGACAAAAAAACTCAAATTTCTCCCTAATAGCCATAAATAATGGACAGCAGGTATAGCCAGGCACCCTTCCCAGCCGGTAAATTAAGAACCATTACATATTTACGTGGACTTGGCTTCAAGGAAACATACAAATTATATATATAAGAAAGAACAGGCTGTTGGTACATGGTACGGGGTAATATCTTAGTCAGATTCTGACGATCACATTAAATCTAATATTTAATTAATTCATTCATTACATCCCATAACTTTAGCAACCCCCAATATTAGAACTTTAATTTTCTTGTGATACTTCATAAAATTTGACTAATCAACATAAGTTTCTATAATATATATCAACGTCTCCTAAGAATTCCAATGAACAAGACAACTGACTTACGAATCCCCACAAATCAGCAGTCAATTTGACACCTCTTTTTTGGCGGCCATCTTAATTGGCTGACATGCAGACAAATAATAGTCCAAATTTTTTATTCTTCAAATGTAGATTCTTCGTTAATAGAAGTCCAAAAATGTGTTAATTCTTTGTATGAATCGCTTAAGGAAATTAAAGAAACAAAGAAGGAGGATTAATTACTTAATTAAATTAAAAATAAAAAAGCTTACCCCACAGCCTGTATCAATGGCGGTCCGAATGGAGCCATCTTGGAGATTAATCAACCTCCCAATATCATCAATGTACGCATCAGCACCATTAGGGAACATGGTGCCTCCTCCGGGGAACTTAAACTTATCCCCGTCATACCTGATCCAATTCTGCACGGCCTTCTCAACCGTCAACTCCTTGTGCGGCACGTTGGCGTACCACGCGAGATCCCTGCTCGCCGGCCACGCGAACGGGTTCTTGTAGCCGTACGGCGCCGGCACGCGGCACTTCAAGAGCTCGCTCTTCTCCGGGCAGTGCCTCTCCCTGTATATCAACCTGTCTCTGCTAAATCTAAGCGATCTGTTCGCGTCCTCGCATGGCGTGTACTCGCTGTACCTCGCGTTGCATGAAGGGTACGTTTTACGGGAAGTGGGGCCGGCCCCGTCGAGGCTGTGGTGCGCGTTGAAGTCGAGTTTCGTGTTGTTGTTGGTGGCGATATTACATGCGGTGTTGGCGGCGATGTCCTTGATGGGGACGGTGGAGACGCCGTGCTGCCAGATGCCGAGGAAGTAGGAGATGATGCAGAGGAAGACGACGAGTGAGAAGAAGTTGGTGCTTTTACAGGAGAAGGAGGTGCCGCAGATGGGCTTAGAGGGTTTGGAGGTGGGGTGGTATGGTGGTAGGCTTGAGTTAGCCATGAGTGAAATGTCTCTCTGTCTCTCTCTCTCTCTGTTTGTCTCTTTCTTTCTCCCTAAGGATACATGTATTTATGGTGAGTTTTTGCCACTCAGGGGAGGTGAGAATATGGGAGGGGTCGACACAAATAGTTTTGAGTGAAGTTGGTCGGTCATGTGGGTGGTAGCTACTAGGAAGGAGACGTCGATGTGGGTAAAAAGATTGAGAGAATTGGGCTTACATATAGCTCTAGATTTTTTACACGAGACGAATCCGATACGCAAATAATCGATTAGGGTCAAAAAGTTTGTCTCGTTTAATAAGAATTGATTTATATAGTCTTATATTAATAATTCAATATGACATGAACTCGACATACGACATAAATCGAAATAAACCCAATACATACGACTCGATAAAAACTCACAATTTTTAACACGACTTGCAAATTTAATATGAACTTAATACGATATTAACATATTACAATTCTTAAAGAACGTGACTTGTATAATTATATTAGTATATGGTTTTATATTTATGCTTTAAATGAGATAAAGAAAATAAAATAAAAAGTTTGGTAGGTGAATGTGGAAGAGGAAGAGGCAATGACAGTAAATAAGATTTGACACATTAAATATTACCCAAGAGACAATATGAACAAATTGGGAAATGAAAAGATGTTGACCTATATTTACTAAATGAGGGATAGCTTTTATTAAATTGAAGTTAATGACGGGGGATTTGTGGGCCTGGGCTTTGATTATATGCTCTCCTGTCCAGTACATATATTCCCAGTTACGTATTGCATGAAATTTCATTTTTTTTTATGTCAGACTTGCACCAATCCGAGACGTGAGTGGTTTAAGGTAATTTGGAGGGTTTTGTAAAGGAATTAATGTTAATTTAATGATATTGAAACCACAAATTTTTGGTATTAATTAATAGGCCCCACAACTTGTAGACTCGTAATTCGTGAACAAAACTGTCAAACACTAGCATTAATTAATGCGTTTGCATTTGCTGAAACTCCCGGTGACAACTCTCCGTAATAATATTATTATTATATATATAGCCGTTAATGCCATCGTTTTATAATAGGGTGTAGGACAAAGATGCCGATCTAGAGTGGTGGCCGGTGGCATGTCGGGGAGTTGCTGGCTGGGTGAATACTATCTGATGCAGTGATGCCCACACATTATAATAGTGTCAATTAATTGGAGGATCGGATAATATATATATACCTCCATTACGAGTTGACAAAAGTCACCAACTATTTTCAGCGGTTGCTCTTTCTTTTTTCTTTTTGAATATTTTGAACTTCATTTATCATCAGAAAAATAATCTAGAGCATAAGAACCCTAAACAAAGTAAGAACATTATGCGTTGAGTACTAAGAGCACAAAGCTCTAAAAAGGAATTTCTTCGATCCATACCTTATTCATGACCAATTTGATAGCTGCTTTGGCCAAACCATGAGCCGCCCAATTGCCTTCTCTTGGAGTGTGCCGAATGTGCCAATGCCTCAAGCTATTGAGCACCTATTTGATGTCTTCAAGCACTGGCCTGTATTTACTCCAATTTTGAGAATTGGCATTCAGGGCCTTAACAACCCGTAAAGAATCACCTTTAACCATTGTTATAAATTCTGAGCGGTTGCTTTTCATTGTAGATTTAATTAAAAAAAGGAAACCCTAATAGATCGACCAAGGTTTATAAATTGAAATAATAATTTAATTCCTCTGCATAAAATGGGATAAAATTGTAGAAGAAACATCTTATTAATTATACAATTAGTTTGGTCAATTAATGTACTTTCTTTTCTTTTTTTTTTGAAAGAAGTACATTAATTGACCATTCTTTTGGTCAATTAATGTACTTGTAGCGTACGTGTTAACCACTCTTTCTTTTTCTCCAAGATCTGGCATCCAACAAATCACGTGGCAGGGAAGAGCATGGCACATTAGTCAATTTAGTGATCAGTATATCGAAGAAATCTGTCCACATAATATGCCTCCGGCTCCGGCCGTCCAGTTAATTATTTCATTCCCCATCTAGGAAAGGATATGGGGAATATGCATGGGGGCCAATAGGAAACGGTAGAGCTTTGTAATTATATATATATTTTTAATATTGATATATGGAAAGCCCAATTAAAAAAAAAACAAATTAAGGAACAAAATCCCAGAAAGCTACGAATTTAAAGCACATTTATTCAGGTCATTAAAAGAAGATTCCGGTGAAAAATGGAGTAATTAAGAGAGGTTGTGCTAAGTCCTCGAGTTGTTCACTCGGTGATTTGGTTTAATATCCAGACGATGATTTGGTTTAATGTGCATACATAAACCATTTTAATTTAGGGGTTTGTTATGAATTCTTTTCTTAGTGTTCTCCTAGCGTTATTTCAGTTTTACGTAAAATATGATTTAAAAAAAAAATAAAATTGTAATACCGTTTTTTTACTAACAGATTAATTTTTATGAGTTAATATTTAGGTTCTAATGCTTTAAAACTTATTTTTGAATTTAAAACTAAAATCTAAGGGTAAAAAGTTAACCATTTAGGGATGGTATCACTTAAAATAGATTTGATTATCCTAAATTTAGTACTAATGCCTCAATTTTGGTGTTAATGTCTAAAAAAATCGGTAGTGGAGGCCACTACAATTTTATTTTTTCTTAAATCATGTTTTACGTAAGATTGGAAGAACGTTAGGAAAACACTAGGAAAAAAACTCTTAGCATTTTCCATTAATTTAATGAAAGAATGTACCATTTTTTATTAAGTAAATGGCACTAGAAGAATTCCGTCAGTATAATGTGCCACGATAAAAAAAATGTCACTTATTGTATAATCTGCCACATTTGATAGCTTTTGAGCTCTTTTAGAGCCACTTTATTTAATTAAGTACCACATCATCCACCTAGAATGAAAGAAAAAAACCAATTGTATGAACTAGGCATGTAGCTGCCCTAAAAAATGAAAGGAAAAACCTGTGCAAAGGCTGACAGCCCACTGCCAAACTCATGAGTTATCTTATTGCAGAAGTTTTTTTTTTTTTAGCAAAAAATGTAGGCAAGTGAGATTAATTGTTGCTATTGACCAAGTAGGACAATACAATTGTTGGGGGAGAAAAAATCTCCTCTAGTGGGCCCCACTCCATTTCACACCTATTTACAATGTCACTGCCTACTCTCACTTAATGACACATATACATCTCACTTTAACTCTCTTAAGTAGGAAAAAAAAGAGAGAAGAATGAGCTCTCTTTTCTCCACACAAGGCCTCTCTACCAAAGACCTACAGCGAGCCCAGTGGCGGAGTCAGACATTTTATATTGTAGGTGCCGCTGATTTTTTTTTAGCATCATGTAATGAATGGGTACTTTTTAAATTTTTTTTCTTCTTTTTCTAATACTAGTACTTAAATACAATGAAGAATTGACCTTAAAATTGTATCAAATTATCCAATTAAATGTTTAAATTCTAACAACCAATATTCTCAATATATAATAACCAAAATATCCAAATTACAAGACCACTAAAATTAGGACTTTCACTTTCTTCTTTTTTTCTCTGCCAACACAATTCCTAATCTAAATGGTTTTGTAATTTGGATATTTTAATTATTAAATATTGAAAATATTGGTTATTAGCATTTAAACATTTAATTGAAGAATTTGACATAATTCTAAGCTCAATTCCTGATTATTTTTAAGTATTTGTTTTAGAAAAAGATTTTTTTTTTTTTTTTTTTTTTTTTTTTTTGCCACAAGTCCCATTGGTAGGGGGAAAAAAAAAATTAAAGTCTTTGGGCACCCCCAAGGGTTGCTGTGGCTCCGCCACAAGCGAGCCACATTTCTTTCCCTCTTGAATATGCTAGTCTCACAACCCTCACATCTCTCTCTCTCTGTCTACCTCACTCGCTCCTATTTCTCGCGTATTTTACTTAATACACTGGTTCATGAATAACTAGAGACTAATTTTTATTATATTTTCTTATTCACCGATAAAGATGTTAACTTAAATATTGTAAAGTCTTTGGCTTCAACCGAAGACCGTCTTAGACCTGAAAAACGCTCCAACAAAAATGATATAGTGATATGATAGGGTAATGATGTGATCAAACACAAGCGTCGTCTCACCTATGTTGACCTTCGTCATAATCATTATCATTCACCAATTAGATCTTCATTGAATCATTGGGGTCACCGTATGGGAGGAAAACATACCTGAGAGAGAGAGAGAGAATAGCATTCCCGTAGATTTGTATCTAGAAGACTAGAACTCAAAGATTGTTGTGGTGGGGGAGCTTTTGAAATTTATGAGAATATGGTGCTTTTTATTTATCCCAAAAACTTTAAAATCATTTAAGTTTAGAAGTGCCATATTTTATTTTATTAATTTTATTTTTTTTTGAGTTAGATGTACAACAGTTAAAACAAATTATTTTGATTTTTTTTTTCTTTAGAAAATTTCAGGCTTTCATTTTTGAAAAATCAAATCGTACGTACGACTTTCAGAAGATACAATAGCGCATGATCATACCCTTTCTTGGACTTTGTAATTTGAAAGTTTTGTTCTTTTTAATCCAAAAGACAAAGCGTAAATTATATTAGATTGGTGATTTGATGTGTGGCACTCTTTTAGACTAATTTAAGCTCCAATAGAGAAGCTTGAATGTCATTGGATTGGTGATTTTGTGCCTTTTGGCTCCAATAAAAAATTATGATCGGATGGATTTTGAGCTAAATTGAGAAATGTTTGGATTGCTATGTTAAAGGGAGATTATGAAATAAATATTATTAATTTCATTTAAAATATAGAGAGTCATATTCCATTGGAAAAAGAGAAAGTGATTCTCCTCTCAATTTTTTTTTTTTTAAAATAAAACTTTCATCGATGAAATTTCACGAGCATAAAGTTCTTATATTACTGAGCATATAGCTATGAGAAATCATAGTCAAAAGTTATGAAAGTTACAAAGTCATAAAAATTATGTCAAGCTTCCGTTAACTCATGTACAATTATATTTAAAGAACAGATCTGCTTCGTGCAGGCTAGATCTAAGAAATGGATAGTAAAAAAAAAAAAAAAACAACTATTTAGATCTTCTCTCCTCTTGAAATTCTTCATAGTGTTGTCTAAAAGAAAAGAGAGATGAATTCTAGAGATAATGTAGAGCCTCTCTCTCAATTTGGTTCTTTCTCCTCTCATTTTAAACACTCATCTTTCCTTCCATTCTTATCGTGTATGTCAAAAAGGAAATATATTGGTGAATATGTTATCACATAATGAACACTTTTTCACTCACTAATATTGGCATTTTTATGTTTTTAATAAGTAGCTTAATCGGCTGAAAATCACACCTTATAAAGCAGAAGTTACTAGATTGAATCCCCTTTTTGTGGACATGTAAAAAAAAAAAAACCATTTTATGGTATTTGTTTCTAACTTGTTCCTCCACAATTAGTTTCTAACTTGTTTACAATATGCTAACACGTGCCAAAATGTGACTAAAGGCATGTCAGCCCCTAAAAGAAAAATTAACACCATTTAACCATATACTGACACACATTAATAAGTTGTCAAAGAATTATAAACTAGTCGTAAGTTTTGCATATTCGAAACAACTTTAAAGAAGAGAGACCAAGGTAGCATAACTTTGAGAAAGAGAGGCTAATTCAAAGGTGAAGAAAGTAAACTTACTAAGGTTAGAACTTAGAAGTATGATTTTTGTGAAAGTTCCCCCATTTCAATTAGGGGTGAAATTTAAAACCGTCTAACCGCATCCGCTAACCGCACTAACCGCTAACCGCTTTAAAAACGGTTAGTAAAAATCGCTAACCGCCTAGGCGGTTAGCGGTTAGTGGATTTTGAAAAACCGCCTAACCGCTAACCGTTAACCGCTAACCGCCTTTTTTAAAATATAATATATATTTATATTATATATATTTCATATAATAAATAACAATAAGTTATTTTAGCCTAGTGGTTATTGTGCACCTATTTTACTCAGGAGTCCCAATTTCGATTCCTCCTACCTTATTTTTATTATTTATATAATATAGAAGTGCAAAACGACGTAGTTTTGCACTTCTATATATTCATTTCTTCCTAACCCAAAACAATAATTTTGTTATAATTTTATTCGTATGTTATATGTTGTAGAAGGTGAACAACCAAATTTTGGTATAATGGTCCAACATATAATGCTCACTTTAAACCAACAATTTTTAATGCTAAAATGGCCATGATAGAGGAAAAAAAATGTTTAAAGTGAGCAAAACAATGGTTTAAAGTGAGCCCAAAACCGGCAAAAAAAAAAAATATCAATAAAAAGCCCAATAAAAAGCGGTTAGTAGAAAAAGCGGTTAACCGCATCCGGTTAACCGCTAGCGGTTAGCGGATGTACTAACCGCTAACCGCAACCGCTATTTCACCCCTAATTTCAATAATAATAAGAAGAAGAAGAAGAAGAAAAAAAAAAATGACGTGCATACATTTGGGCCTCAAAATTTAAATTAGGCCCCTGGCCCTTTAACAGCCCAAAAAAACTAGCTCTCCAATGTATAGTTAAGTATTTATATTTTATTATTTTGGGTCACAAAATGTAAATTTGGGCCTTGGCCCTTTATACAGCCCAAAAAATATGAAGGACATGTCTGGGCCTAAACGATTATTTATTTATTTTTTTCCACCCGCAGAACACGCAGGCACAGTCCACACCCCCACGGCCCCACACAAGCTCACATAAAACAAGATCAAAGCTCTTCCTTTTTGGTAGAGGGTTTTGGTTTTGCATACGAAACACGAGAGAGGGAAAAGTTTCTTCCGCAATCAGCAATGGCCGACGAAGATTACAACGAATTGGACATGGGGTTCTCTCTCTCTCTCTCTCTCTCTCTCTCTCTCTCTCTGTGTATATATATATATGCGGAAAATTCGTATTGTTTTGTAAAGAGTGAGGGTTTTATATTGTTTTGTGTTTGCGGCATTTGATTCGTATTTCTTTAAGCTCCGTTTGGTTTCTGACCAAAGATGGGATAGAAAAGGGAACCAAAATCCCTATTCTTTCTTTTCTTATCGTTTTGCATTCGAGAAAACAAATGCCTCCACTAAAACAGAGCCTAAAACAATTATTTTCAAGCATTAATAAACAATAAATATCTCATGGTTTGAGTTTTCTCGCCAACCAAACAGTGTGTAACTGGATAATCATTGGGTTCTCTGAGCTCTCTCTCTCTAATTTTTTTGTGGGTTTTCTGTGGGAATTCCTAATTTTTCCGTTTTTAGTTTCTCGCTTTATTATTGTTTCTGATAGAACACATACAGTGATGACTTCCACTTTGGATGCCTTCACATACATGGATATAGCTTTATAGCTTTTAAATGCCTATAGCTTAGCTATGTCCATGATCTGACTGGAGTTCTTAGCAATTTGCTGATATGGAGGCTTTAGGATTTATCATGGTGTAATACGTGCTGGTTGAATAATAGGCTGATTATGGATCTTGCTTGGCTGTTTCCAAAGTGTTTTGACGGAAAATGTCCATTCAGGGAAGCAACCTTGCAGCAGTACTTGACCAGAAATGTTAGATTTCATTTTTTACTAGAGACAAGCTTTCTACTAGTAGCTAAATTTCATAGGGAGTATTTAGGTACAGTTCAATTCATCATCTGTTTGTGATTAGTTAGATAATTTTTAGCTGAAGTATGGCTTGGAGTTCAGTGTAGCGAAAAGGCGTGCTACATATAGCTGCAATTTCCAAAACTTGATCAAAGTTTGTTTGACTGTTATATTTGATGATGTCTTCAACGCATGTGATCGTTATTTGAAGGCAATCTAAGAGAAGTTCAACTTGCTATGCAGCAAACAAATCCCCACATGTTCTATAGTTTATAGGTTTCAACTCTTAACATAAAAATTTCAAGTCCTTCAGAGCTGTTGGATGAGGCTTCAATTGATGTGATGGTGTTGATGGCTTGTTATTATTATCATTGAAGTAATGCATTTTATGAAATGAACATCAAAATACTGACATTACCTTTTAGAAGTACTGCCTGTATTAAAATTTTCTTTGATCAAGTTTCTTTTTTCCTGATGAGGACCAACTTCATTGATTTTTTCTCCTTCATATGAAACTCATTAAGAAGGTATTAGTTTAATAGAAAGAGAGTGAGTGAGAGTGGGAGAGAAAAATTGAAAATAAAAATAAAATAAAGAAGTATGCCCTGTATTCTGGAGATGGCTGCTAGTTTAAAGAAGCACGAGTTAAAAGTATCTGTGCTTCTGAGTACATGTTTGCCTCTCAATGAAGCTAATCGATTTGCTATATTACCTTTATCTTGCTTTCTAAGAGTTACATTTGTTCATCTAAGACATGAGAAATCTTTAGGTTCAGTTATAGACCACAAGGAATTGATGATGAATGTTACAGTGGCTTGTAAATTCAAAGGATCTCTGTGTTATGTTAATGCTCGATGTTAAGAGTAACTGTCTTAAGCTCAGATAATGGAAGCAGCACAAATCCTTGAAAATGATTGTATGATTTTCTGTAGAGAAGCTTGACCTATGAAGCAGCTTTCTCTGTAAGTCATCAGTTGATCCAGCAACAAAAGTCGTTAGCTAAACAGTGCCATTGTTGCAGCAGTTCTTGCTTCTTCTTCTACTTCTTCTTTTTTATTTTTTTTAAAGCCTTTATTCCATTAGCCATTTGCATTGGACTTAACCTGCTTCCTTCTAGCTATCTCATATAGAGATTGGTCTTCCAAAATCAGATTACACTGATGTATGCGACGTTGGTGATATTCCCTATTTGTTACAATTTTCAAGCCTTTGAACCTTAATCCTGGTTGCCAGTTCCCCATTTGGAAATAGAAAACAATAGCATCTTGCTAAACATACAAAATTTTGATAAACTTTTGCAGTTTCTTTTTAAATAGGAACATGCATTGATATAAACCTCAACCATGAGACAAAGACTTCAAGATCAGAACACATCATTACAGCATTCTTATCCTACCATCATAACCAAAAGCTTTGAATGGTTTTGCACTTTGCTTCTACTGCAGATACTTTAAAGTATATAGTCCAAAATAAATACGCAGCAAACCTTTCAATGTTTATCTTTCCATTTGCTTTTCCAGGTTATGTTGACAGGGTAGTTAGGTCATAGGTGAGCAATAAAGTTTGGTCCAATGCCCTGGGATGATACGAGCTCTTTTCTTGGCCTTGCCATGCATTTCTGCAAAGTCAGGCTCCTCCTCGGCATTGTCATGCCTTTTGGGCTTGCATAGGAGTTTCCTAGGCCTAATCATATCCTTTGATAAGTAGGGATATGACGATGACCAACGCATCCCAATAATTGGTTGTATATTCCAAAAGTTTAAAAACCTAGAAATTGGAACCTGTTGTACTACATCAACTTGTAGTTCCAATATAGGTCATACATTGTAAAAACGTGATTGTCTAATGAAAAATTGTGATGGGTTTAGATTGCAGCATATAAGATATGGATGATGACTCAAATGTCTTTTTCCCTAGAATACTAAATAGGTTCATTGAAATCATTTTTACTTGAATTATTTTTGTGCATAGGGAGCTAGAATCTTTGATTCTAGACCTGTATATTTTCAATAAACTTCTTAAAATGTGCCTTATGAAATGTTTGGCTGCAGATATGAGGATGAACCAGCGGAGCCTGAGATTGAAGTAAGGAATCAATTTTTCTTCCTGGAATAATCTGATGAACTGAATATTTATGGTCCCCCGCCCCCCTCAAAACAGTTGGTTAACATATTGGCTGAATGATGGACAGGAAGGTGCTGAGGAAGATGTAGAGAACCCTAACAATGAAGACGTTACTGGAGAACCCCTTGAAACTGAGGATAAAGAACAGCGGCAACCGGTAGAACGACCTCGTAAGACCTCAAAATATATGACAAAGTATGAGCGTGCCAGAATCTTGGGTACCCGCGCTCTCCAGATCAGGTTTTCTTTTCATAGCCTATCAATCTAAAATTTTGCTGTCAACTTGGGTTGATTCCTTAACATGATATCATTTTCCTTCTTGGTGAGCAGCATGAATGCGCCTGTGATGGTTGAGTTGGAGGGTGAAACTGACCCACTTGAGGTTAGATTATTTAACAGCTATCTGCTGGCACTCTTGGTTGCATGAAATTTTAAAAGCAGATCCTTTATCTCGTTCTTTCATCTTATATGCATGCAACCAGACATTTATTAGGCTGGATAACTCCTGCTGAGGTTTGCCGCGTTCAGATACTTGAATCTAATCTCTTTAGCCTGTTAAGGCTTGATATGCATAAAGTTGACATTGTAGCTTTTATTGGCTCACTGTTGATTCTTTCACTTTTTTTTTGGGTCAAGAATGAGTCCAAGATCTCTTTTTGATTGAAACAAAATAGCGTATCTATATTAAATTTTGCTGTAAGCAAAATTATCTGGCAGTATTCCACTATTCTTATTCGACAAGCCAATGTCTAGAATAGGGCCAAGAAATCCTCTTTTTGATTTGAAACAAATTAGTGGTATCTACATTGGACTTTGCATTTAACTAAAGTATCTAATAGTATTCCACCATTCTTATTTGATAAACCAATGTGTGTCTAGAGTAGGTCCACTTTAAAAGGATGATGAAAGTGGAGTTTCCCTTTGTATGGTGTGTGATGAAAATAACACAAGTCTAATATGTTTGTAGATACGAACATCGTTCTTTTATCTGATTTATTGTATTTCTCTGTGGTATTGAAAGCATTTAGTGACATCTCATTTATCCATCCTTTTCAGATTGCAATGAAGGAGCTTCGGGAGCGGAAGATACCCTTCACCATTCGCCGCTACCTGCCTGATGGAAGGTAAGGTTCTCAAGTTCAAGTTTCCACTCTTTTTTTTTTTCTTTCTTGTTTTCCCCCTGATTTAGTGGAAATTTGCCTTTCCATGGTTCTTCTGATACAATTTTTTTTGTTTGTTCTTTTCTTCTTTGTTTCCATGAATTTTTCCAGTTATGAAGACTGGGGGGTCGATGAATTGATTGTGGAAGACTCATGGAAGAGGCAAGTGGGGGGTGATTGATCCTGCTTTTGTATTAGTATTATTAATGGACTCTGGAAGTTCTGGATGATGTGAACTGAAACAACCTTGTAGCTAGCTCCCTTCTGTAGTCCCAAAAAAAAGAAAAAAAAAAAGAAAAAAGAGAGGAGATTCGTGAACGCACAATTAATGGTTGCTAGTATGTTATGTTATTTGGTGTTATATAGATGCACTTTCCCCTGTATATGTAGCTTGCGAAGATCTAGAAAGGCTACAATTATTACAAGGTTGGTCAGGTGGTGTTTTTTTGTTTTGTTTTTTGTTTTTTTTTTAAAAAAGCAAATTAAGAAAGGGTACAAGGATTTAAAACATTGAAAAAAGGGTACGCTTCAAGAATAAAACTCAAAACGAAATTTACAGTGAGAGATACGGTTGAATAAAAGGTGATGGGGGTCCGAAATTCTCCCACGGAATTCTCTATGTTCTCTCTCCTCTAAATAAGCTTCCTTCACCAGCCTTCATGGCTCCCTCCTCCTTTTCCTTACCCTTTCTCCGTCTCCCCCTCCCCCACCCTTTCCTTCTAGCTTCTTCTGAGGCCAACCTCACCTCTCCGTAGGCTTTACTCACCTCTTTGGAGGCTTTATCCGTCTCTTTGGAGGCCCTATGTTCCGTTTTTACCGCTTTTTTGTCTAATAACGGCATTGATCATTCTCTCTGTAAATCCATTGTTCAACAGCATCATCGGCGGCTCCTTCAGCCTTCTTCCTGAAATCTTTAGCTTTGATTTTTTCAAAATTAGATCTACACATTTCGGGAAGCCATCTCCATCCACACGCTTCTCCACCGCGTTCCTAGGTGTCGCCGCTTTTGTCCGCTGTCTGAACCTCTGCCATTCGACGTCCACGCGCCGGAGCGTGAGTTACACGCACCTGCGAGTGGATCTCACTCGCCGGCGCGTACTGGCCACGCGCCACCCTCTCCTGTGCCGCATCTCTGGTGTTGCATCTCCGCCTCATCCACCTCCGTCTCCGGCGTTCTTCCATCATTCGATGCTCTGTTTTAGCTTATACTGGGCTTTGTATTTTGAATTTCTGTTATTTTTTCTGTATTTTTTAAAGCTCCTTCCACCTTTTGTAATTATTTGTCCTGTATGGTTTGGGGAAGATTATGGAACCTTTATGGTTCTGTTATTCTTCTTGTATCATTTGGTTGTGTCTTTGTTGACATATCCGCATCATTCATTTGAAGCATTGCTTCTTTTATTTTCTGTTTACTTGTCCTGTCCTATTTTGGTGGTTTTAAGAGCTTTTTGTTTGGGTTGCCCAGCCCTTATGTTGTAATTTGCATTTGCTTATCTATAAAAAAAATAAAAAATAAAAAAAAAAGGTAATGGGCCAAAAATGACGTGGGCAATTTGTGTAGACATCTTGATGCATGAGCTCATATTAATTGAGTAGAAATTTATGTATATCAAGTCCTAAAGATAGTTGAAGAACGATCAATTAATTTTTCATCTATAAGGAAGGAGGCACAAATACATCAGAAAATATAAAATTGATTTGGACCATAAATTCAGAAAACACTCTCTTAATACAAATTCTTCATAACCCATAAATATCTTTTCATGTGCAAATTTATCAACCTCCATGCTTACTGTCTGCATCAACCAGTCAATCAGTATATATATAATTCTGAGGAGGAGGGGGAGAAGGATGAAAATTCATCAAGAACAGCTGGTATGTTTATAATCTTTTTGGTGATTAAAGCATGAATCACCATTACTTTGTTTCCACTTTGGCTGATTAAAGTGCAATTCAATTGGGAAAAGCAGAGGATTTTCTAACATAAGATGGGAAACACGAATTGTAGCCAAAATGATGAATACCCACCCTTTGCGAGAGACTGGTACTATCGAATTTTTGGTGAAGTGATTCATGATCAACACCCACCAATGGTCATGAACTTGTGCAGTCCATTTTTCGCTGAAGATGAATTTAATCATATATTTCAGGTACTTAAATAATATAATTCATTTTATTTACTTAATAAGAATATATTTAATTTAACCCCTTTTTAAATTAGACAACATTTTTCTTAAATTTTAAAGTTAAAACAAAGTGCTCTTCTTATACTTGTTTGATCATGTTCAAGGGAGGTGTTCATCAATCAAGTCCTGCTTTTAATCACATTCACCAAAGTTTCCACCCACGGTTAGCTGAGTTTGAAGATGTAGTTAGAATATTGCACACTACGAACTTTGGAAATGGAACTGTTGCCGGTAAAAATTTGCACAATTCTCTCTCTCTCTCTCTCTCTTTTTTCATTTCATTTTTATTATTATTTTTTGGGGGGAGAAGGCAGGGTGAAACTACGATTTTTTGTATAGAGTTTGAACCAATGTAAATAAATAAATATATGCATACAAGGAGTAGTAGAGTGGAGAGCTAAATCATCTAGTCATCTAGAAGTGAAAAAGTTATCATTGACGGGGCCATGATACTACTTTTTTAAGGATTTTAGAAAATTTTGGGGTTGCCAACCACTGTGGTAGGTTCGCCCCTGGGAGGGTAGAACTTTTCAGATGACTTTCGTAAATTTTCTTGCTAAATAAATTAGGTGAAAAATTGTTTTTCAACCTACAACATTTAAAGGATGATTGAATATAGAAGAAGAAGAAATATCACTAAATATTCATTTTGTGACAACAAGCAAAAACCAGTATTCTTAGCATTGTAATATGCCTTTATGGGTATTTGTGGGTGTCTATATCTGTGCACCTCCATAAAGGGATCAGAGAAAGCTCCTTTGTCATTGCCAATTGCCAAGCTTCTAGAGAAATAGGAATAAATGGATGGTGGAGATATGTGGCTTGGAGAACCAATGACATTCTTTTAAGTAGATAGTTGAGTCATCTTAATTAATGCGTATTCGACTGTCTAACTATAGATTCCTCTCTGATTTATAAATGAGTGTTACGATTCTAAGTGTCTCACATTAATTAAGTACAATATTAATCATATATATATAAGCTCTTGGTTAATCATATCACATGGGTATTTTCGTAATGTAAGTAGACTATATGCAAAGTCATAAATATAATATTATTGAGTTGGTTCTTCTCTCTCTCTTGTTATGCCAAATTGATTCCAGTATTCTCTAACCTTTTTATACTTCTGAAGCTTAGTATGCCATGGAGTTCTCTGTAAATTTTTCAGGATTGTTACATTTATAAACTCCTTATAGCTTGTGTCTAGATTTCTTATATTGAAACTAATCCTATATCTGCATAAATTGCAGGGAACAGGGATATCAGTCATGGAAGCACTTCTTCTGCAGTATAATATATATAATTTTTACAACTTTTGTGTCATGATGTTATGATTCATAAATGATACTTGGTTTTATCTGAAAGGATGAAACTTGTTTTCTTTGCTCGAATACAGGCTGAAAATCAAGGCAATTTTAATCCCAATAATCCGATGAGTTATGAGGTAGGTTCACCAGCAAAGATTCCCTAGATTACAGAGAATCGTAGAACAATTTATCTTATCTTATTGATGTAGCTTTGTTCCAGGAATTGTATATTGCAAGAGAATATTGGGTGTGTAAGCAAAGGGCTGCCTGAAAGGCTCATTTCCAGGTTGCCATCTCACAAGTACAAACCAGTGTCTTCAGAGGGAAAAGGAAAGTCTGCAGAAGAAATTAAGGAGTATATATACCTTTACTCGCAAGTTATCACAAGAACATTATCCTTTACGTGAAACACCTGTTAAAAATGCTTCTGGGATGTCCACGTGTAGGTGTGTGATATGCTCATCACTTTGCCCACGTGTAGGTGTGTAAATTTCAAAAAGAGGGATATGCTCATCACTTTGGCCTGCTTGCACCAATATCATGACCATTGCATAAAGGAATGGTTCGGAAATTCGAAGGTAAGTTATTTTCTTTTGCCATTCATTATTTTAAATAGTATTTACCCATCAGTGAAATTTATTTTTATGACAAAAAAGATTCTAAAGCATTAATTAAAAATTCAGAAAATTCCTGTTTCTCAAACTTTGTAATAATTAAGAACTTTCACTCTTGAAAAGAACCAAGGAGCAATTTAGCTTCCTCCTTTGGGTAGTCAAGAAAATTTGCTACAGAATTTGATAACAAATTTTGATCCAATGCTAATTTTTACTAACATGTCAAGACCATGTACCGTAAAACGCTGCTGCTGTTATTTATTGTTGCTGAGCAATAGCTCTATTTATCCCTTGGTTTATGATTATTTCATTATCTTAGAAATGTGTTTCTCTCTCTCTCTCAGGTTTGCTGCATCTGTAAAGAGGAGTTGAACTTTTCTTGATGATCTAGAGAGGCTAGCAAGTAGCAAGGCAGGAATTAGAGTTACCTGTCCTAATATATATATATTAGGAAGAGCTATATATAGCTTACTGATTTCTTCAAAAAGAAGAAATATGCAAGGTTTCTTGATTTTTTGTACGGGTGTAAAAAAAACTGGGTACCAACCGGGAAACCAATTTTGAAACCAGTTGGAAAAAACTAGTAACTAGTTTCGGTTCCAGTTTTTGGCGCCCGGTTATAATCAGGTAATCGGGAATATAAATATATATATAATATAAAAAAATTTTAGCGCATTTTTAAACATTGAATTTTTATGACATTTTTAAACATTGGATATATATATATTTAAGCCCAGAAAGCCAAAAACAATGATTTTTTTTTTGCAATTTTTTAGGGTTTTTAACAAAGCTCAACTTATTGTGACGAAAATGCTAATTGTGTTTTTTAAAACATGGGCAAAAAATTGTTAAATTAAGCACAAAACTTAGACTCGATGCCTCAAATAAACACAAAAATTAGACCCCAATACCAACCGAACCAGCTGGTTATTGTATAACTAGGTAACCGGTTCCGGTTTTTCAAAATCGGGTACTCCAGTTCTGGTTCCCGATTTGGACCAATAACTGAAAATCGAGACCGGGTTGACACTCGTTATTTTTTTATAGCATTAAAAGAGCTCTTATTATTATTATTATTATAAACGAGTTTTGAAGCATTAACACTAAATTTAGGATGACCGAATCTCTTTAGGGTGATACCATCCCTAAAGAATTAACCTTTCACCCATAGGTTTTAGTTTTGAATCCATAAATGAGTTTTGAGGCATTAGAACCAAAATATTAGCTCATGAAAATTTAGCTAATATCACTCAAATATCTCAAAATAACCCTAAAGGGTGAAAGATTAACCATTTAGGGATGATATAACCCTAAAGGAATTTGGGCATCCTAAATTTAGTGTTAATGCATCAAAACTCGTTTCTGGATTTAAAACTAAAACCTAGGAGTGGAAAGTTAACCTTTTAGGGATGGTATGACCCTAAATGAATTTGGTCATCCTAAATTTGGTGCTAATGCTCCAAACGTTATCTCAGTTTTATATAATTTTGCTGATACCAATTTTTGATCAGTGATTCACGGAGGCTAATGAATTTGATATATAATTTAATCAATTTATGATAAATAATTCTCAATTTTAAATTTGGAAAGCACTTTCTCCTTTAACCTCTTTCCTATTCAATTAAAAAAAAAAAATGGCAGACCCTAGAGGCAGCCAAAAATCTCTACTCTACTAAAACTCTAAAATAAATGAATGTTTTATAGATGTAAATGAAACAACTAAGTGGAATCCTTAGTTCTCTCTCCTAGAAAGAACTCCTCCTAACTTTTTCTTCCTTCTTTCTTGTTTCTGAACTGTTTAGTTCATCTGCTGTCATACTTTTTAACCTTTTCTTTCTGTTTTCTGCTCTTTGCTAAGGAACTTCTCTTTGTCTACTCTTGAGCTTTCCTTTCTTTGTTGGTTTTTTTCCTAGTCTTTTGTTTTCTTTCCTTTAAACATGTTCTGTCCTTCTCCTGTTTTTTCCTAGCTCTGCTGAGTTTTCCACAGCCAGTTCTTCATGGCTGTCTCTACTCAAGATATTGATGCATTAATAGCCCAAACAGAAGCACTGACGTGGGAGGATCCTTCCTCTCAGTTAGAAACACTCCCAATCGACCTTGTTAAACCAGACTTGCTGCCTTTGGTAGGACAAGTATTATCCCAAAAAACACAAAATAACCAATCTGTCAATGCAGCCTTGACAAAAGCTTGGTTTTTTGCCATTCCATTTTCCTTTGCTGTTCTTGGTCCAAACACTTTTCTGTTCAAATTCTCTGATGAGGAACACATTTCCAGGATACTCAGTCAAGTCTGGAATGTAAATGGTTTTCTCCTGTCATTGCAACAATGGTCCCCATCTGCTACTCTTGGTGAACTGTCTCTCAAAGAGGCTCCTTTTTGGATTCAAGTTCATGGCCTTCCCCTACAAAACATGTCAGTAAAAAATGCCATCTCCATTGGGAAAGGTCTTGGCAGACTACTGAAGATAGATGACATCAGTGGAGCAGAAGCAACTTTCCGAAGTTACCTTAGGCTGCTGGTGATTATTGATGTTTGTAAACCTTTGAAGCCTGGTTTCAACTTCTCTAGGACTGATGGATCAGAAACTTGGGTTAGTTTGAAATATGAGAGATTGGATATTTATTGCTCTGACTGTGGGAGGATAGGCCACAAGCAATCCTCATGCCTTGCCCCGAAAGTTGAAAGGTTTCCAACCAGGTATTTGATTTCTCTGAAAGTAACTATCTTCTCAAATATGCTGCTATTGCCATCTCCATCCGCATCTCATAATCCAGAAATACATGAACCATCTTCTTCAACCTTCAGAGCAAAATCGGGTATGCCATTAATGGAGAGCTCTCAAACCCAAGTAAACCAGACAAATATCCCTCTCACATCACCCAATCCTCTGACACCAAACAATGCAGCAAATACTCATTCTCCTGCAACATTATGTTCTGCCTTACCTCCAGCAGAGAAGTTGGACTTTCCAATTGTGAAAACATTAAATGCCCTCTCTCTGTTTCAGAGGCCTATTCAGATATTTTCAGCAGCTACAAACTTGGAAACTAGTTTGTCAATCCCAAAACCCCCATTACAGGCTAACTATGTGGACCCCTCCAATAACAGGATTTCTCAAACCCCTCAAACAGTGCCCCTAAACAGTGATATTTTAAACCCAACAGCTAACACTTACTTAAAACCTGCCATTTCTCCCGCCAAAGTTAGAAAATCCCCCTACAACACAAGACCTCCAAAAAAGCCTTCCTTACCTCTACCTGAAGAAAACATTTCTCTAGATTCCATCTCATCTGTAACCCCCCCACCTCTCCAAACCACTAAAAAAAGACCAAACCAATCTGAAGTGGTCTCTTCTTCTAAAAAAGGTCCTGCTGTTCCACATGTCAATGATCATTTTTCAGAGGAGAACACATCCATAATTCCAACCTACAACCATGGCCTTTTTGACAAAGCTCCTGCTCGAGCTTTTTTCAAAGCTACAAGGAAAGGAAAAAAAAAGATTGTATCAGTTACTGAAACAACTGGTTTTGAAACTGAGATAAAATGGGGCTTTGTAAAGCCTCCCCAGCATCAATGAAACTTCTTTCTTGGAACTGCATGGGGCTTTCTAGGCCTGCTGCAGTTCGTACCTTGAGGAGGCTCATCAGGGACCAGTCCCCTGATATTCTCTTCATCTCAGAAACTAAATCTCCCCCTCCCCAAGTCTCTGCTACTTTGAACAGGCTTGGTTTCTTCCTCATGACTCAAGTTGCTGCAACTGGTGCTAGTGGTGGTCTGGTTCTCTCCTGGAGACCTGGAATTGATCTAGAATGTTTTGTCACAAATAAGAATAATATTTCAGCTTGGTGGTTCTCTGATCCTCCCCATGCCCCTTGGATCCTCTCATGTGTGTATGGTCCCCCAAACAGGAGTGCAAGACAGGAATTCTGGGACACTTTTGTTGCTATTGGAGATAAGTTTGAACCCTCTTGGCTGTGTATAGGGGACTTTAACTCCATTCTGGTTCAGTCTGAAAAACAAGGGGGCAGGCCTGTAGCTAGTTCTTCTAAATGTCCTTTCAGAGATTTCATAAACCATTTTGGTATGGTTGACTTAGGATTTGCTGGAAATCCTTTTACTTGGAGCAACAACAGGAAGGGTTTGGAAAATATTAAAGAAAGGTTGGATAGGGGTTTGGCTTCCCCCTCTTGGGTTCATTTGCATCCAGAGTTCTTTTTGATCCATCTCCCTGCCCTAAACTCGGATCACAACCCCATCTCTTTAAACACCAACTCCTCCTCCTGTTTTCTTCCTAGACCTTTTAGGTTTGAGGAATTTTGGACCAAAGACTCCTCTTGTGGTCAGGTTATTGAAGCTGCATGGAAGGAGTTTGTGCCTCCAAATCCTGATTTTTGTCTTCCAAAAAAGCTAGAAAATACCAAGGTTGCTTTGCTGTAGTGGAATTCCTTGCACTTTGGAAACATCCACAAACAGATTAAGGAAACTCTCTCTCTTTTAGACACTGTCCAACAAATTCCCCCCTCTCAATCCACTTTTGATCAGGAAATTAGCTTGAAATTGGATCTGGAAAACCTTCTTGTTAAGGAAGAGATTCTCTGGAGGTCTAAATCCAGAGACACTTGGCTTACATGCAAAGATCTTAATACAAAATATTTTCACACCTCAACCATTATCCGAAGGAGGTCAAATGCAGTCAACTTTCTCAAGTTGGACTCAGGTGTTTGGGTGTCTTCTAGAGCAGAAATTGGTGGACATTTCTCCTCTCATTTCACAAATATCTTCACCACTTCAAACCCTCCAATTGATTCTGAAATGCTGGACCTTTTTTCTCCTATCATCTCTGCAGAGGAGAATGTCATCTTAAGCTCCATTCCTACTGAAGAGGAAGTGGTAGAAGCTCTGTCCAGTCTTGGTTCCACAAAAGCTCCAGGGCCTGATGGATTCACAGCTTTGTTCTACAGAAAATATTGGGATTTTGTCAAAATTGAGGTCTTGCAGAGCATTTGGAATTTTTTCCAAAACAACTCCCTAACTAGGAATCAAAACCACTCTTTCATTGCTTTGATTCCAAAGCTCAGTGGTTCCCACACTGCAAATCAATTTAGACCTATAAGTTTATGTAATATTGTCTATAAGATCATTTCAAAAATTCTGGCCAACAGATTGAAAGTCCACCTTCATAGGATTATCTCTCCTATGCAGTCTGCTTTTGTGCCTAATAGGAACATACAAGACAATACCATATTGGCTCATGAACTCCTTCATTCCTACAAATCCAAAAGAGGCAAAGGTGGTTTTATGTTCCTAAAAATGGATATGGAGAAGGCTTTTGACAGAATGGAGTGGTCTTTTCTTTTGGAAATTTTGGGAAAACTTGGTTTTAGTCCAATCTGGATTTCTTGGATCAAAACTTGTATATCTTCTGTCTCATTCTCGATTATGCTGAATGGAAGTTCTTTTGGTCATATTTTCCCTGAAAGAGGTTTAAGACAAGGAGATCCCCTGTCTCCTTTTCTCTTTATCCTTGGTACTGAAGTGTTCTCAAGGTTGTTGTTCAAAGAAGAAAGGAATGGTTGTATAAATGGTCTCAGAATTTCCAGAAATTGCACTGCTATTCACCACCTTCTCTTTGCTGATGATTTGCTTATGTTTGGGAAAGCATCTGTGAGTGAAGCAGCCTGTTTTAAGTCTTGTTTGGATAAGTACTGCTCCTGGTTTGGTCAATCTATTAGTGCATCCAAATCTTCCATCCGTTTAAGCAAAAATACCAATCCAGTCACTACTGATTCCATCCTAAATATCTTTCCTTACTCCACAAACAATTCCAAATCCCTATACCTTGGCTTGCCTATCCTCATGGGGAACTAAAAAAAAAAGAGCCTTTCAAGGTACCATTGACAAAGTGCTGAGTAGGATTGAAGGTTGGAGAGCTAAAACTCTCTCTCAAGCAAGCAGGTTGGTTTCGCTCAAGTCAGTGGCAGCTGCTATCCCCTCTTATGCTATGAGCTCTTTCTTGCTTCCTATTAGTTGCTGTAAAGAGCTTGACAGGGCTTTTAAAAATTTTTGGTGGGGTTTTCCTTCCAAAAAAACAAGAAATCTCTCCTTAAAGGCATGGGATTCGATCTGCATTCCTAAGGTTTTAGGTGGTTTAGGAATCAGAAAAATGAGAGATGTCAATCTAGCTCTCATTGCCAAGCTTGGTTGGAAAATGCTCACTAATCCAGACTCCCTGTGGGTGGCTCAGCTGAAAGGTAAGTATCTCCATTCAAAATCTTTTCTCTCCCCCCATCCTTTTCTTCTTCTTTCTCATGGCTATGGAAAGGCATTCTTAAATCTCATTCTTTCATTTCCAAAGGTGCTTGCAACCTCATCCATAGCTCCTCTTCTCTTCCTATATGGAGCTCTCCTTGGATTCCTACCTTAGACTCCTTTATTCCCACTCCCTCCCCTTTGCTTCAGCAGCCTTTCCCTAAACTGTTAATCTCGGATTTGTTCATTTCAAACCCTTCATTGTTAGCTGTTTCTTGGAATATGCCTCTATTATATTACCTTTTTGAGCTTGCTACCATTCAGGAAATCCTTAAGATTAATTTTTCCTCTCTTCTTGAGGATAAACTCATTTGGACCCCTGCTGGTAATGGTTTATTCTCTACAAAATCTGCTTANCTCCATTCAAAATCTTTTCTCTCCCCCCATCCTTTTCTTCTTCTTTCTCATGGCTATGGAAAGGCATTCTTAAATCTCATTCTTTCATTTCCAAAGGTGCTTGCAACCTCATCCATAGCTCCTCTTCTCTTCCTATATGGAGCTCTCCTTGGATTCCTACCTTAGACTCCTTTATTCCCACTCCCTCCCCTTTGCTTCAGCAGCCTTTCCCTAAACTGTTAATCTCGGATTTGTTCATTTCAAACCTTTCATTGTCAGCTGTTTCTTGGAATATTCCTCTGTTATATTCCCTTTTTGAGCCTGCTACCATTCGGGAAATCCTTAAGATTAATTTTTTCTCTCTTCTTGAGGATAAACTCATTTGGACCCCTGCTGGTAATGGTTTATTCTCTACAAAATCTGCTCATAAACTTATAAGTAGTCAGAGAATAGTTCCAACTGTTTTTCCTCTTTCTCCTTCTCAATGGAAGCTTTTTTGGAAATTGAACTTAAATGATAGATTGAAACTCTTCCTTTGGAAAATTGCTTGGGACATGTTCCCCTCCAAGAGTAGATTAAATGATGTTTTCCCAAGTAACCTTAACTTCGGCTATGATTTACTTCAAAGCTTTATGCTCTATTTGTAAGAACTCTTGCTTGCGATCTTTTCTTCAATTAAATAAGTATAAAATGTTTTTTCCATAAAAAAATTATATATATTATTATTTTTAATATAACAGCTGTGGATACTTCTTGCAACTCAGACCATGGCAATTTATGTCTAATTATTACGATGGTAATTCATTCCAGCATTGCTGACAGCACCTTTGAAAGTTAGATGGACCTTTTTACCTTTAATAGTAAATAAATATTAAATTTTAATTATGAACTTCCTTTTTCCTTTTAGCAAGTCCTGATGATGTTTTGGAAAAAGTTGTCTCTTTNCCAAATATCTCGTTTGGTATTCCACTTGCAGATTTACACCTGTTTCAAATTTTTGCAGCAGTCTTTTGTGATTTACTTTGGTTTTCCAGAAATCAAGCTGTCCATAAAGGAGTGATTCCTGATGCTTTAAAGCTTGCTAAAAACATCAAAAAGGTCTCTAGTGAACATTTTGCAGCTTGGTCACACAAGAAGAAGGTTGATAAGGAGATATGGTCCAAGCCTCCTGCTAGTTTTTGTAAGGTGAACTTTGATACAGCCATCCGGAAAGACTTCTCTGCTCAAGCTGCTGTATGCAGGGATTCAAATGGTGTGATTCTTAAAGTTCTCTCCCAAATCCGGCCCTCTTGCAGTCCAGTTTCTGGTGAAGCACTTGCTGCTTAATTGGCAAGTGATTTGGCATCTTCCTTGAAGCTTGATAAAGTTATTCTTGAAGGGGACTCTTCTGTTGTAATTTCCTCTTTACAAAATCCTTCTTGTGTTTTGGATTGGCATATTGATCTTATTATTCAGGATACTATCTCTAGCTTTCCAGCCTCCTCTTTGTGGGAGGTTAGAAAAATTAACAGAAATGCTAACTTCTGCGCCCATTATGTGGCATATAGGGCCGCGGCAAGGGTTCTCCCGGGCTGCATTCCCTCCTTAGTCTCCCCCTAGCTCTATTCCCATCTGTAGTGGAAAGGATCCTCCTTTCTCTCCCATTTCCTTTCCTTATGTTGCTGGTTTATGATGTTTCTATATATGAGTTTGTTTACAAAAAAAAAAAAATGAAACAACTAAGTACGTTCACGAAACTTGGTAAATAGATTATCACGGAACTGAGTTCATGTAGTGAGCCAAATTTACGGTCAAGTTTGTATACACAAACGTTTGTCCATCATCCGTACATGGTGACCTACACAACTTATTTTCACTTAACATAATAATAATAATTATTATTATTTCACGAATAAATAGTAAATTTCAATGCAACTGTAAGTCTGTAACCATCATTTATAAATCGTAGACTCACTCATACTCTTTGAAATAAAAGGTTTCGCAGTTTATAGAAAAGTAAACACGTTCAATGATTAAACATTTTAGTTGTTGTGTAAGTATTTACTTACTACGAATACTTCAACTCTTCCTCAGACATTCTAACTTTCTGTTTTGCAAATCAAAATTCTATTATTAGCCATATAATTAAACATAAACCACAAGAGACACTTAGAAATCTAAAACATAAACTGAACAAGGAGAAGACCTTAGTATTGTTCAGTAAGAATACGCTGCAAACAGTTAAGGATCACTTGGTTAATGTGGTGGGGGTGACTCCAGCAAATTGTTTTGAAACGTATCTGGGGCTACCATCTATGGTGGGCAAGTCCCGAGTGGCATCCTTTGTGAGTAATAAGAGGCGTATTTGGGACAGAATCAACAGTTGGAAAGAAAAAGTTCTTATCTCATGCAGGGAAAGAAGTATTACTGAAGGCTGTGTTTCAAGCTATACCCACATTTACCATGAATGTGTTCAAACTACCTAAATCACGGTGTCAAGGGATTAACTCTTTGTTCTCAAAATTCTGGTAGGGCCATCAAGATAACAGATCTAAAATTGCATGGCTAAAATGTAGCAAGATGGGTTTGGCAAAACGAAAAGGAGGATTAGGGTAACGTGATTTGGAGCTTTTTAATAAGGCCTTGCTAGCTAAACAAGGGTGGAGAGTAATGCAAAACGTTGGGAGTTTGGTAGCACAAGTACTTAAGAAGAAGTATTTCTCAAAGGAGTCTTTTCTCACGTCTCGGTTAGGGAGTAATCCCTCATATGTATGGAGAAGCATTTGGGGAGCCAAAGATTTAGTGCAAGCTGGAATGCTATGGAGGATGGGGGATGGGAATTCGATTAAAATATGGGGGGACAAATGGATTGACTCTACACATTCGGGTAAGATCCAATCCCCTGTGCGACTCTTGGGAGAAAATGCTAAGGTAAGAGCTTTAATTGATGATACAACTAAATGGTGGAATTATGATTTGATAAGAGAAGTCTTTCCAAAAGAAGTAGCCAAACGGATATGCAATATGGTCATAAGTCCACTAGGCCAGAAAGATCAAATTGTTTAGGCAGGTACGAAGAAGGGAATCTTTACAGTGCGAAGCGCATATCACATGGTAAAGGCAATTTCCTTGGTTGATGTAGGTGAGTGCTCAAATGAAGGGCGAAATGAGAAAATGTGGCAGACATTATGGAAGATTAATTGCCCAAGAGTGGTACAACTCTTCTTGTGGAAGGCCTGTAGCAATATACTCTATACCAAAGCAAATCTAGCTAAAAGATGAGTAACCCCCGATGATAAATGTCCAATATGTAAGAAGGAGACTGAAACGGTTGGACACAGTTTATGGAGGTGCCAAGCTGCTAAAGATGTGTGGTTGAAGTGCCCTTTGAGAATTCAGAAAAGCACATGTGATGAGGATGAATTTTCGAGCATATTTACTCGGCTAGTGGAGCACCTACGGAAGAGGAGCTGAGGTTGTTGGCATTTGTAGCAAAGATAGATCTGGTTCCGACGTAATGGGGTTGTTTTCAAGGAAGAATTTCGTTCTCTGGGGGACCTCATCCAAGCTGCACGCAATCAGATGAATCTGCACAATCAAGCTACAACCAATAGGGACAAAGATGATTCCACAGGGGCGAACATGGGCAAATCAGATACTGTGCACTGGACCAAACCACCAACCGGAGTCATAAAAATTAACTAGGACGCCGCTTTGGATCCCCATACAGGTATGGCGGGGTTGAGTACGATAGCAAAGGACCATAAAGGAAGGGTGTTGGCCATGGCCAGTTCAACCTGTCAACATATCAATCATCCCACTACGGCGGAAACCTTAGCTGCCTGGAAAGCGGTGGTTTTTGGAACTCAATTGGGAGCAACATATCTGATGCTAGAGGGCAATGCCATGGAAGTGGTTTAGGGACTCAACCAAGCCGATCAATGTTGGGGAAGGGATGGAGCAGTTTTGAACGACATAAAGATGTTTTTCCAGAATTTTAATGCTTCACAAGTTAAGTATGTCCAAAGGGGGGCTAATGTGGCAGCTCATAGGTTAGCTCGGATAGCTTTAACTAGTGGGATGGAACAAAAATGGCATGATAATTTTCCTTTGTCAGTAATGGATATTGTATTTGCGGAACAAGTTCATGTTTCAAATTAATAAAGTTTGATATTTCCTTCAAAAAAAAAAAAAAAAAAAAACCCACAAGAGACACTTAGAAACCTAAAATGTACTTCAAAAACCCAAATTTAGGCATTCTAGGCTATGGGATCGATCCTGGTAAGGTTGGGATCGATCTTGGCCCGATCCAGCACCTATTTTGGGTCCTTATGACGCTCTAGCACTCAATCTAATCAAATTCAAACATATCTAATGATCTTGTAACTTCTAAAACCAATCAAGAACTTATCTAGGTATCAAAGTTGTACCTTTAATACAAAAACAGTAAATGTATTACCTTGATTGCCATAAAGCTTTACAATACAAATCATACGTACTAAGTGCATGTGTGTGAAAGCAATGATTGAATATCTAGCTATTTGGAAGACCCATCACATTAAATCATAAGCTTTTTAGATAAAATCATTGATTTTTTTTTTTTTTTTTTTTGGAAAAGAAACACATTAAATAACAACTTTCTTTTGAAATCATAGTATGAAATAACACTTTTCTTTAAAACAACCAAACCCAGTCTCAAAATACGATCTAGACAACCAAACAACATGTGTAGAGAAGGATTACAGAAATAAATTAAGTCAATGAAGTAGTGGAAACAACTTTTCCAAGTGTTTTTAGGGTTTTATAGGGATTGAAAGTTGAATTTTTAAGGTTTTGGACACATAAAAATAATTTATTGTCATGCTATGATCGACCCTCTCAAAATATCTCAATAACAATATTATTGAGAGAGATGTAGTTAATGCAATTTGTTTCAAAAACACGGGTATCGATCCTATTTTTTATTTGTTGAGCCGTTGCCTTTCCATTTCACCTGTAAAATTGTGAAGTTTACGGATATTGTTGATGAGGTTAAGGAGGATCTCCATGTGAGCCAAAAGTACTACACACATGAGGTATGTAGGAGGCCTCAACTTCTTAAGAGAGGTAGACTTTTGTTGTTACCAACCATGGTCATGAATGTCGTTTGTGGTATATTCTACTCCATGACTCGAAGAAAAGTAATAGCGCCACGTGAAATATGATTTTATTCTAAGCCGGGACGTTATATGTGTATTCTATCAATAAGGTATTATTGAGCATAAGTCCAGGGACAGAGCCACGAAGTTTTATGGGAGAGGACCAAAGCAACAAAAAAAAAAAAAAAAATTGTTTGGTTATTAGGATTTTTCTTTTTTTTTTTGCAACATGAAATGAACTGATACTTTTTTCTATTTTTTTTATTCTTTTTCCAATCACTGGTACTTAAATACAATGAGGAATTTAGCTTAAAATTGTGTCATATTCTCCAATTAAATGTTTAATTCTAACAAAAAAATATTCTCAATATTAAATAATCATAATATCCAAATTACAAAACCACTTAGATTAGGAATTGAGCTTAGAGTACAAACCTCAAAAAGTACGACACGCATTGAGTTATTTTGCACCTCGTTGACTAACATCATATTCTCATATGTGACATGCAATCGAGGATCAAACTCCAATAAACTTTTGCATTTTTTCTTTTGAAATAGTCAAGTATTGTATTTGACTTTCCCATCATTTATAAATAAATTTACATGATCATTTTGTGTCTTTAGAAAATAAAGAAAAAATATGCTTAGGTTAACAATGAACAAACTCACATGAATAACATAATCATCACATAGAGACTTTAAGTTAAACATTACCTTTAACCCTATAATTATTATTCTCTTCCTATTCCATTAATCTAGCAACTTACCTCCAATTTATAATAGTCATATTCACATACAATAATCAATATGATTCTAATATGACATATTAGAACCTAAACCCCATAGGCATCAATTTCCAATGAACTCATGAAAGTCTAGGGTTAATTAACACTTTAAATGTAATTAACACATCCAATTAGCAATCCTAGTATTCACATACCAAAACCCTAATTTAATTCATACTATACAAATTATAGTTTATATCCATACTATTAACAATAGTGAAATTGAAGCTTTCAACCTATTAATCTAACAACCCGGATCTTAAATCATGCATAGAAATCCACTACACACAAAAGCCCCAAATTAATTTTAGGAATTTAACTTCTTACTAAAATTCTCCCAAATTCGGACCTAATCAAAAATACTCAAATCATTATGATTTCAAACTGGAAATACAATGGGTAGAACAAAAAGTCAAAGAGAAACTAGAGATTTCTCAATGACATTAGTTATAAAAACCCATCAAAATAACAACAAAAAACATGGAACTTTTTTTTTTGGAGGGGTCAGAACCTATCAATTTTTTTTTTTTTGGGGGGGGGTTTTGGGGACCAGCCCAGTCCCCCCTCCCTCCGTCTCTGCATAAGTCAGAAGATACCTCTCTACTAAAAGTTTCTTTTGATTTTTGCTAGAATTTTCTCTTTGCTTAAACAAATATTATGGCTAGAGGGTATTCTATTTTTTTTTTTTCAGCTACTTAATTTAGCATATTATTGTTTTTAATATAACAGCTATCCATTTTTAATATAACAGCTGTGGATACTTCTTGCAACTTGGAAATTTACCTGTATTAATTATTTTGATCTGATAATTCATCCCATCATTGCTGACAGCATCAACACGTGCCACTCCACCACGTGCACCGGCCCCACCCGCTTCCAACGGCACCTGCCACTTTTGATTCCAATAACCCGTTGACAGATCATGACTTGCACGCACCTGCGTGTGATTTTTTCGCGTTCTGGCCAGAATCATTCGACAACCTTCCTCCAATGGTGTTTTGTGGACTTTTGTGCATTTTCTTTATTTTTCCACATATTTTTTGTTTTCCCTATATTTTGTGGTCTTGGCCTATTGGGTTGAGGATGTGAATAATTTTTTGGTTTGCGAGTTGAAAATGATGTGTTTTGGCAAGAGGATGTTACTACTTATTTATCGGATTAAGTCTGTCTGTTACAACTGAAGATTAGCCATGGGTTAGCGGATTTTGATGTCATAGTTGGTCTTAAATGTTAGATTAATAAATGTATGTATCTATGGCTTGTAACCTTGTAGCTTCGGCTGTGATTTTCTCAAGGAAAATGCTAGGGGTTCTCCCCTTAGTGTTCTCCCAGCATTCTCCCAGTCTTACGTAAAACATGATTTTTAAAAGAAAAAAAAAAAATTGTAGTGGCCTCCACCACCGGTTTTTTTAGGCATTAGCACTAAATTTAGGATGATCAAATCCATTTTGGGTGATATCATCCCTAAAGGATTAACTTTCCACCCTTAGGTTTTAATTTTGAATCCAAAAACGAGTTTTAAAGCATTAGAACCTAAATATTAACTCATAAAAATTAATCTGTTAGCAAAAAAATGGTACTACAATTTTATTTTTTCTTAAATCATGTTCTACATAAGACTGAGAGAACGCCATGAGAACACTATGGGGAGAACCCCTAACAAACCTCTTTTCTCAAAGTTTTTGCTTTGTAATGTAAGAACTTTATGCTCGTGATCTTTCATCAATTAATGAGACTAGAATGATTTCTGTTTTTTTTTTTTTAATATATATAGGAAAATGCTAGGGGTTCTCCCCCTAGTGTTCTCCTAACGTTCTCCCAGTCTTACGTAAAATATGATTTAAGAAAAAATAAAATTGTAGTGGCCTCCACCACCAATTTTTTTAGGCATTAATACCAAATTTGAAGCATTAACACCAAATTTGAGGCATTAGCACCAAAATTGAGGCATTAGCACTAAATTTAGGATGATCAAATCCATTTTTGGTGATACCATCCCTAAATGGTTAACCTTTCCACCCTTAGATTTTAGTTTTGAATTCAAAAACAAGTTTTTAAAGCATTAGAACCTAAATATTAACTCATAAAAATTAATTTGTTGGCAAAAAAAGGTATTACGATTTTATTTTTTCTTAAATCATGTTCTACGTAAGACTGGAAGAAGGTTAGGAGAACATTACGGGGAGAACCCCTAACAAACCCCATATATATATATCAACTTGATCATGTTGAGTTATATGACTTTGGAGAATATGAAAGTTATTATCAAAAGGGGCCCGTCTTTTTTTTTTTTTTTTTTGGGAGAAGAAAAACTATATAAAAATAGTTTTTTTTTTAATTACAATTATAAAGAGACAATTGAGTAAATGAATAGATTAACTTGACCACATTAAGTTATATGGCTTTGGATGGAAATAAATATATTTATTCAATTAAGCAAATGTGAAATGTTATATTGTGTCCCCAAGAGGTAGCTCAATCGGTTAGGACCACGCTTAATGAAACGGATGTCACTAGTTCGAATCTTCCTTCCCCCTCTTGTGTGGATATGTCAAAAAAAAAAAAAAGGTTATATTGTGAGCATTTTCTTAAAGAAATTTTATTCTACTTAATTATTTAAAAATGGTAACTTTGGATAGAAAAAAAATTGTATTGGGATTATGAAGAGACATCTGAACATAATAAAATATATCAACTTGATCATGTTGAGTTATATGACTTTGAAGAGGAATAAAATGATTTTTTTAACACATTGGCGTCCCTTTAAAAGAAGTAGAGCGATTAGGAGAAATTGCAGCAGATTTTTTTTTTCTTTTTTTTTTTTTTCGAAACTACATGATCATAACAAAATGTAGAAGCACTAGAGCATTATATACCTTCATTTTGAAAATTGGAAACCACAAACTATTAGCCTTTTTAGATGTACCAACGGGTTGTGGGGTTTGGCATGAGAATGCTTTTGGTAATATATATGATAATTAAGGTTGTTGAAATTATGATGAGGCTTTGATGACATGTTGAAGTTTGTGGGATAACAGCGGAAGTAAGAAAGAAAAAATAACAAAATAAATTTACAGGTGGTTCAATGTTAGACACCTATGTCCACCACTCGAAATAGCTCTAAGGACTGCCTTATGCTTTGATTTGTTTGATTTGTCTACAGTACGAAGGTCCAGATCAAGCTTATATGGTATTAGTTATAATAAAAGCATGTGTGTTGTAGTTTAAGCAATAGTCAAAATTTAATCTCCTAAAATCAAAAAATTTATCCGACTTTTAAAATCTTTCGCAAGTCTTGTTTTTTTAACTATGGTTCAAAATAACTCCACTCATACTCTCTCCATTTTCTCTCTCCCATCTGTTTCCCTATTAAACTCATTATATATACCCCTTAACCATGGGGAAGTAGACAATGTTGTGGAGATTGCCCTGGCGGGTGCAAAAGCTCGCCGATGCGGTCCACGGCGTGCTTGGCCGTGGAACCAGTACAAAGGCCGAGCACCAAGCTGGACTAGACATACTCGACGGCCTTCTAGGCGGCGATTTTCTTGAGCTTGTCTTCGGACAAAATGACCAGATATAGTGTTAGAGAGTTGTCAGCTTATAACTCTCTCTATGTTATCAAGAATTCAAATGTACATTCAAGTGAAGATAATGATGGCATTAGTTGTGATAAACCATTTGTAATTTGAATTTATATTTGTAATCTCTATGTTATCTCTTGCAACAATTCTATGTATATATACGAGCCTTAACCACAATTGATGGTAAGGTAGTATAACCCAAACATTAGAGTTACAATCTTATCACATGGTATCAGAGCTTTTCTAAACTAACGTCGTTTCTCTCTCTCTCTCTCTCTCTATTTTTATGGCTGCTTCATCCTCTTTTGCAAACCCAATGACCTATCTCACCGTTCCTTCTTACTTTCCTCACAAACTCATGTAGACAAATTATCTAGTATTGAAGCTTGTTATCTTGCCTATCATCAAAAGCCAAGATCTTCAAGGCTATATTGATGGTTCTATTATGAGCCCTCCTCCAACCATTACCTCCAAAAAAAGAGGCCGATGAAATTGTGTCCCAAAATCCAGATTGGCTTCAATGGCACATGTGTGATCAACTTGTGCTTAGCATCGTGATCTCTTCTATCATCGTCGACATTGTTGTTCATGTTGTTAAGTGTCTCACTGCACGGGAATTATGGCTCACTTTGGAAACTATGTTTATTGCCAAAGCCTGTGCTCACTCAATGACACTTCACCTTTAGCTTACCATTCTCAAGAAGGGAAGCATGTCAATCACTGAATATTTTCATAAATTCACCAAGTTGATTGATACCTTGGCAACCATTGATAAGCCATTGGATGAAGATGATATTACGTCCTTTCTCCTTGGAGGACTCAACAGAGAATATGACTCCTTTGTAACCTCAGTTACAACCGCAGTGGATCCAATCTCCATTGATGAACTTTATAGTCATCTCCTTGCTCACAAAGCTCGTCTTGAGCACAATAATGTCTCTCCTAATCTCTCTTTTTCAGGTGTTCACATTGCATCCAGAGGCTCTCCTTCTCGTGGGGAAGTGGTGGACGCCACTCCTACTCTAGCCATGGATTTTACTCCGATGGCAATGGCAACCAATCACCCATAGTATTGGTTCTTACTCGCATAGTCCCAACTATCATGGCCGTGGACGTGGGTGAGGCACCTCTTCCTTCAACCAAGCCCCTCGTCCAATCTGCTAGATATGTAGTTGCATTGGGCACCTTTCAACTACTTGTTATCAACGTTTTGAGCACTCCAGCCCATAAGATTCTTCCCCTACGATGCAAGCCTATCATGCTGCTTCTCAGACTCCGTCTGATTCCAACTAGTATCCGCACTCTGGAGCCATACACCACTTAACGTCTGAGCTTGCCAATCTCAATGTCCACGCTAATAACTAAACAAGCATGGATGAAATTAAAATTGATAATGGGTTTGGGCTTTCCCTTAAGCACATTGGCACCTCCCAACTTCATACTTCTTCTCCTGCCTTTAAATTGTTTAATGTTCTTCATGTGCCTAATATACGCAAAAATCTAATTTATGTTCAGAAATTTACACAAGACGCTAACACATTTTTTGAATTCCATCCCTCTTACTTTCTTTTGAAGGGCTGTGCTATGGGGAAGCTTCTACATCGAGGCTTGAGTAATCATGGCTTATATTCTTCTTCTTTTTTCCTGCTTCCAATAATTCCCACGCTCCCTCTGCACTTATGGGTGAATGTGCATCCGTGTTTACATGGCATTCTTAGCTTGGTCATCCTACCTTAAAGGTCGTTTGTCAAGTCCTTAGTTTACTTCAGCTCCCTATCTCCACAAATAAATGTTTTTCTTCATGCTTGGCGTGCTTAGGATCCAAGAGTACCCAATTTGCTTTTACAACTTCTACAACACGTGCAATAGCTCCTCTTCATTGATATTCTTTGAAGTTTGGGGCATTATGTATCTTTTCTTGATGCCTTAGTCGTTATAGATGGGTCTACCCCATCTCTTGTAAAAGTGATGTACTTCCAATTTTTAAGAAATTTCAAATCTATGTTGAGCGTTATTTTGATTCTAAAATTAAAATTGTGCAATCTGATTGGGGTGGGGAGTACCGATCTCTAAATAAATATTTAACTGAAAAAGGCATCAATCATCATCTTTCATGTCCCCATACTCATCAACAAAATGGTGCTATTGAACGTAAGCATCGCCACATTGTCGAAATAGGACTTGCACTTCTTCCACATGCACATCTTCCCAATTTATTTTGGGATGATGCTTTTATCACTACTGCCTATTTAATCAATCGCTTGCCTACAAAATTACTTCAACACAAAATCCATTTGAAGTACTTTTCCAATCCCTACTTGATTATTCCTCTTTACGTGTATTTGGGTGTGCTTGTTGGCCGAACCTTCATCCATATAATTCTAACAAACTTATGCCACGTTCTAAGGAGTGTATATTCTTGGTTACAGCTCTTCTCATAAAGGATGCAAGTGCCTTCGTGTCTCTTCTTCTCACATATATATTTTAAGAGATGTTATTTTTAATGAAAGTCTCTTTCCTTCTGCTGTCGTGTCTCAGTCTTCCACTCTCCCTACACATCTTAAATATGATACAATCACGTGTCCTACTGTCATGATTACTAAGTCTCTTCCTAAAGCTTCACCGTTGGCGGCATTTGATAAGTGCTAAAATATACATATTTTAACTCTTTAACTTATGTTAGGCTCTTAGTTTTGTTATTATTTGATATTTTGTTTTCTTTTTGTGTTTTATGTCTTTTTATAGGTTTTTGAAGAAAATGAAGCATTTATGAAAAATTCATACTCAAAGGGTATTTTTGAGAAAATCTGGAGGTTGAGATCGAGTGTACTAGTGCGCTAGAGCATCAAGATATGTGGCCAAACTCCTTTTTCAACCCAAATTAGTTTTTTAAAGTCCTACTTGGACTAGAAGTTAGACCTCCAATTTTACTAGGTTTACTAGGGCTTCTATGTTTTTCTAAGCCTATAAATAGACCTTTAAGCCTCTAGAAAAAAGTGAGGGAGAAGTAGACATAAACTCGGGATAAAGAATTGAAGGCAGATCAAGAAGGGTTTTGGTTTTTCTTCTCTTCCCCATTTATTTTTGTTATGTAGTTAGTATTTTAATTATGGCTAGTTTGAAGCTCTAATCACGTCTTTGTAAGATTACAATATTGGTACTTCTGCTACAATTATCTTTTGGATGTTTAACTTGATTAATTCATGTTTGATCGAATTATTCATATGCATGTGTGTTGGATTTGTGTTATTTAAGTCAATTTGGATGACTGAGTTCAGAGCTTAATAAAGTGACAAAAGAACCCTATCACAGGTTCTTGGTTTAATCAATATGGAAAACCGGGAGTAGATACCATGCCCTAGGCTTCATATGGTTGTTGATTTCCATAGATTTATGCTTTCTTAAATAACAATTTAGTGTAATGTTGAATCCTTTGGAAAGAAAAGAATTAGAGTAGATATCATGCCTAATTCGTTGCTTAAGAAAATCAATAGCTTAAGGAGTAGACACTATTCCCTTAGGTTGGCAAACATTGGATATCTAGATATAATTGGAATATTAATATATTGTTAATCTTACGTGAGTATGGTTAGTGGTGGATTTCAAAACCCTAATCCTTTTTAGTGTAGTTTATCTTTTATTTTTATTTCATTAATTCAATTAAATAAGTGACATCTATTTAATTCAGTTAATTAGTTAAGAAATTACATTCTAAGCATAATTTACCAATCCTTGCGAGAATAATCTCGTATTTGCCTGTTATATTATCGTTTTGATCTTGTGCACTTGCAAGTAAGACGTACCAAATATTGTCTATTAATTTAGGTGGTATTTGGCGAAAAAAAATTTTGGCGCCATTGCTGGGAATTGCGTTAAATTATGTTTAGAAATTTTTTTTTTTTTCCTTTAGTTTAATTTATTTTCTTTTTTATTTCAATTTTGTTTCTTTTTTATTTTCTTTGTTTTTGTTTGTTTGTAATTATGTTTTTTATTTTATTTTTCTCGTTTTTGTTTGAGTCATTTTTGTTTCTATCCACAACTCTGATATTTTATGTGATAGTGCAATCGAGCACAAATGCATTACGATCGAGCGCATCACTGCCACACAGCAGTACTGAGGCTGCTGTGAGTTCTTTATGTTTTGATGTTACGACAGTGTGCTCGAGAGCCCATTCTAGGGCGATCGAGCTCAAATGTGCGATCGAGCGCAACTGCATTGTGATTTAGCGCACATCCATACAGTAGTACTAAAGCTACTATTATGTCAAGTTTTTTTTTTTTTTTTTTTCTTTCTTTCTTTCTTTCTTTCTTTCTTTCTTTTTGTTTTCTATTTATGTTTTATTTTATTTATTTTGGTTTCTGTTTTATTTAAATTTCATACTAACCTTTTCTGTTTATTGTTTTTTCGAGTCTATTTCTGATCTTCAGTAGTGCGATCGAGCGCATGTCCTCTGCGAGCGAGTTCACCATTGCCAAATAGCAATACTAAATATGTCGTAGCCGCTGTTCAATTTCCAACCACAGCAGTGCGATTGAGCGTATGTCATCTGCGATTGAGCGCACCACTGCCAGACAGCAGTATTGAAGCTGCTGTAATTCTATTTTTGCACCTCCAGACAGTAGTACTGAAGCTTTTGTAAATTCCAATTCTGATTGGTTTCTTTTCTTGTAGGGTACTAAATCTGCCATAGCCACTGTTCTATTTCCGCCCACAACAGTGTGATCAAGCATATGTCCTATGCAATGAAGCACACCATTGCCAGACAGTAGTACTAAAGCTGCTGTAATTCTATTTTGCGACAGTGTGACCAAGCACCCAACCAGAGGAATCGAGCGTACCAATGCTATCGATTGCAGTCCTTCAGTGATCAAGCGCACCTCCAGGCAGCAATACTAAAGCTCATGTAAATTCCAAATTTGATTGGTTTCTTTTCTTGCAGGGTCGTCGATCTTAAAATTTATCCATTATTCCATACGATGCCTACCAGGGTCCAACAGCATCATTCTAGCATTCTAAGGCTTCATCTTCGGGCTGTTTTCATGGCCAGGGTACATGATCTCCTTCCAGGTTTTATCTTTTCCATTGTTTTCCATTCTTTGATTATAGGGGAAAATTCAGTTTACCTCTCTGAAGTTTCAGCGGATTTTCAATTTGAACCCCAAAGTTTTAAAATTGGCAGTTTACCCCCTTGAAGTTTCAAAAAGTGGCAAAGTGAACCTTCCGTTAACTTTTCTGTCAAATTAGACGGAATTTTTCTAAAAAAAATCCTGAGGGCATTTATGTCATATCATCGTTTTCCGTCTAATTTGATGGAAAAGTTAACGGGGGGAGGGGTTCACTTTGCCACTTTTTGAAACTTTGGGGTTTAAATTAAAAATCTCCTGAAACTTCAAGGGGGTAAACTGAATTTTGCCCTTGATTATATTTTTACAACAATGTATTGCATTTGACTGGTATTTGGGTGGAGTATCATTTATTTGTTTTAGAGACAAGTGCTCTTGCAAGTTTGAGGGTATGTTATGAGTTATACCTAGTCCAACTAGCATTCACACAAGAATAGTAGTACTAAAGCTGCTACCAATAGCACTCGAACCACTGCAAAAGGAATCGAGGACACCTATTGAGAACAGTGGTACTAAAGCCACTTTATGCATGAGAGTCACACAGTTTGGCTGAAAACGGAAAACTTAGCGCTCTTGGGTGGCAACCCATTCCATAACAAAGTGTTTTACATTCAAGTTTGGGGGCATGCTACGTGCTATACCTTTGTCCAACCAGTTTTCTCATCTCCCAGGTAATATCTTTCCATATTTTTCTACATATTGAGAAAAATGTGTAATTCAAGTTTTGAGGGTATAGGAGACACACACATTTTGTCAAAAATTTTAAAATGTCAAAAATTTTAAAATTTTAAAATTGCATATTCATGATATTCCTTAGAGTTTGGTTGATCTAGAAACTATGATTTGAATTTCATTGGTGAGCTTAGAATGTTGAACACATAATCTGATGGTTGGAATTTCTAAAGTTTTATTACTTACTTTTAGCAATTGAGAATTATTTGTTTTGATTTTAAATTGCCACAAGCACATTAGCACATAGTTTGTGGGGTATGACATGTGAATCTGATAGTGTATGTTTTTAATATCTTGGGTAAGCTGTGAGACTTTTTATTGGATGAATACTTTGGCATATAAAAAAGAAAAAAGACAAAATTTGATCATTGTGAGATTTGCACTAAGTAACTGGACATTTTGCCTTATTAAGCAATGAGTTTTCATGTCAAAAGGTGAAAATTTTGATTTGATTAATGTCATGGCTATCTTGATTTCGTAGCCTTTTTTACTCGAGTTAAGTAATTCTTTAGGAGTGTCTTTACACTTAATATCCTAAAACCATCTGGTTTGGGAGTCATTAGCTTAACACTTATTACATGAGTTAGTTAGAAAGCTTATAAGAACTAAGCATTGCAAAGCCTAGCCCAAAAAGAAAATAATAAAATAAAATTATGCCTTGCTTATTCATTCTGATGGGAATCTAAATGAACTTTGAGGTATTGAGTCATTGCACATTGGAAATAATTTGGCAGCCTCATAGTTATATATTAGTTCAATTTACACTAAATTAAAGTTGTAATGCCTTAGCCTGTCTTTTGTAAGTTATTAGACTTTGGAGTTCCAATTCATTGTGAAGACTGAGTTTATCCTTTTAAGCTTGCTAATGACTAAAAATCAATATTTTGAGTGATACTTTAATTTTTAGGGATAACATGTTTGCATAATATTTGTGGGTAACATTTTTATTGCATACGTTAAATGTAATCGTATATTTCACAAAATAATGATTTATCTTGTTGTTTTTCTGTTTTACATTTATTTTCAGTTTTTTTTTTTTTTTTTTTTGGCTAAGGAACTAGCAATATATAAGTTTGAAGGTGTGATATATTTTAGCACCTTAATTTACATATGTTAGGCTCTTAATTTTGTTATTATTTGATATTTTGTTTCATTTTTGTGTTTTATGTCTTTTTATAGGTTTTTAAAGAAAATGAAGTATTTTTGGAAAATTCGGACTTAAAGGGTATTTTGGAAAAATCTGGAGGTTGAGATCGAGCACACATATGCGCTGGAGCATTAGGATATGCGGCTAGAATCCTTTTTCAACCCAAATTACGTTTTTAAAGTCCCATTTGGACTAGAAATTAGACCTATGATTTTACTAGGTTTACTAGGACTTATATGTTTTTCTAAGCCTATAAATAGACCTCTAAGCCTCTGGGAAAAGGTGAGGAAAAAGCATACACAAGCTTGGAATAAAGGCAATGAATTGAAAAAGAAAAATTAAAAAATTAAAACTGTTACAAATTGCCACACTGAGGGGCATCTAGATTTAGAACTTTTGATTTAAAAACCCATCTCGATATTCTCTTTAAATTTTGAAATTATTGCCAGTGAACAGTACATTATTTTTAGGGGAAACTTCACTGAAGACCCCCCGAACTTCTACCTGTTTTGAAATACTCCCCTAAACTTCAAAAACTCTCAATTTAGTCCCTTGAAGTTTCAATTGCTCTCAATTTATACCCCTCTGTCAGATTTTAAATATTACATGACGTTTATACCATTGACTTTTGTATAAAATTTCAACTTCCAAAACGTATTTTTATTTTTTTTAATAAGAAAAATAAAATTAGGGATATTTTGGTCATTTTCTTAATTTTTAACGGCTAAAATTGACAGAGAGGTCCAAATTGAGAGTAATTGAAAGTTCAGTGAACTAAATTAAGAGTTTTTTAAGTTTATGGGAGATATTTCAAAACAGATAAAAGTCCAGAGATCTTCGGTGAAATTTTCCTTTATTTTATTCACAACCTGTTCTTCATGCCTTTGCATATTGCATATTTTCTTGGTTGGTGTGAAACTGAATTTATGGAGATAGAGAGGGGCATTAATAGGTTGGTCAGGTTTTTTTTTTTCCTTTTCTTAAAAAAAAAAATCCAAATTAAGAAAGGGAACAAGAATCCTCAAGATGTAGCTCAGTTGGCTGGGACTATACCTAATGAATCGAAAGTTACTAGTTCGAATCTTCTTTCTTCTTTTGTGTGGACATGTAAAAAAAATAAAATAAAAAAAGGTACAAAAAATTAAAACCTTGAAAAAAGGGTATGCTTCTTAACAATAAAACTCAAAACAAAATTTACGGTGCGAGAGATAGAGATACGGTTGAATAAAAGGCAATGGGTCAAAAATGACCTGGGTACTTCGCATAGACATCTTGATGCATGAGCTCATATAAATGAGTAGAAATTTATGTATATCAAATCCTAAAGATAGCTTCTATTAATTTTGCAATAATCTTACTAAATCTTGGCCTGAATATCAAAATCCTTGTTTATATTCTCTTCAACGAGCTGAATGAAAGAATCAAAGAAAATCTTGGAAACAAATGCTCTGACCCAATAGGTGCTGGTTTTTTCATCTATAAGGAAGGAGGCACAAATAAATCAGAAAATATAAAATTGATTTGGACCATAAATTGAGAAACCCCTCTCTTAATACAAATTCTTCATAACACATAAATATCTTTTCATGTGCAAATTTATCAACCTCCATGCTTACTGTCTGCATCAATCAGTCAATCAATATATATATAGAATTCTGAGGGGGAGGAGAAGGATGAAAATTCATCAAGAACAGCTGGTATGTTTATAATACTTTTGGTGATAAAAGCATGAATTATGAATATTTTGTTTCCACTTTTGCTGATTAAAGTGCAATTCAATCGGGAAAAGCAGAGGATTTTCTGACATAAGATGGGAAACACGAATTGTAGCCACAATGATGAATACCCACCCCATGTGAGGGACTGGTACTATCGAACTTTTGGTGAAGTGATTCATGATCAACACCCACCAATGGTCATGAACTTGGGCAATTGATTTTTCGCTGAAAATGAATTTAATCATATATTTCAGGTACTTAAATAATATAATTCAGTTTATTTACTTAATAAAATTATATTTGGTTTACCCATCTGAAGTTGCTTTAACCCCTTTTTAAATTAGACAACATTTTTCTTAAATTTTAAAGTTAAAACAAAGTGCTCTTCTTATACTTGTTTGATCATGTTCAAGGGCGGTGTTCATCAATCATGTCCAGCTTTTAATCACATTCACCCAAGATTCCACCCACGGTTAGCTCAGTTTGAAGATCTAGTTAGAATGCACACTAGGAACTTTGGAACTGCTGCTGGTAAAAATTCGCATAATTCTCTCTTTTTTTCATTTTTATTATTATTTTTTGGGGGAGAAGGCAAGACGGAACTGCGATTTTTGCGAGGAGTTTCTGAACCAACATAAATAAATAAATATATGGATAGAAAGAATAGTAGAGTGGAGAGCTAAATCATCCGGTCATCTAAGAGTGAAAAAGTCATCATTGACGGGCCATGGTATAAAAAATACTATTTTTATAAGGATTTTAAAAACAAATTGGGGTTGCCAACCACTGAGGTAGATTTGCCCTGGGAGGGTAGAACTTTCAGATGACGTCGCTAAATAAATTAGGTGAACGACAATATTTAAAGGATGATTGACTTTAGAAGAAGAAATATCGCTAAATATTCATTTTGTGACAACAAGCAAAAGCAAGTATTCTTAGCATTGTAATATGCCTTTATGGCTTTATGGGTATTTGTGGGTTCCTTTATCTGTGCACCTCCATAAAGGAATCAGAGAAAGCTCCTTTGTCATTGCCAATTGCCAAGCTTCTAGAGAAATATGAATAAATGGATGGTGGAGATATGTGGCTTGGAGAACCAATGTCATTGTTTTACAAATTTTCTTAAATTGCCCTAAAAATCTATCCATTTTATAAATTTGTCCCCCCAAAATGATATTTTTGCCCCCCAAAAAAATATTTATGTCCCCTTTGAATTTTTTTTTTTTTTAAGTTTTGCTCTCCCAAAATAATATCTGTGTTCATTTTAATTATTATTATTTTTTTTATAGTTTTGCTCCCAAGAAGAAAAATATTTGTGTTCCCTTTTAATTTTAATTTTAATTTTTTAAATAAAACTTTGCCCCCTCTTTCAATATAAAAAACCTAAAATAGCTATTTCATTTAGTTTCCCTCTATATACTAGTTCGTTTCTAACTAAAAACTCAATTTGATTTAAGACTTTGATTGAATATGTAAAAGAAAAAGTTAAATGGTTTGGGTTCTTTGAGTGGCTTCTAACCAACAATCCATTTTTTAAATGATTATTTTGTCATCATTTAGGTTTACAATATTTATTTTGACATCACAATTTAGATGGTTTAACCGTTTAATCATTTATGATTGCACTATTGTTTGAATCGACTCTTAGCATTTCTCTTCTTGTTATTTGGGGCTTATGGGGATTGATAGGAAAAATAGTTCACATTCAAAGGTACCATTTTTCTTAGACCCTATAAATCATGTTTAGTATATATATATATATATATATATATATATATATTTTTTTTTTTCTTCTTCTAAGCTATTTTGCTAGTTATTTATATTACTGTGTATTTGTGATGCCATGAGATTAGTTGTAAGACTTCTATGCTTTTATTTTATATAAACACATATAAAGAGACTATGTGTATCTATATGCTTTTGTATTTATATAAGTCTGTCCATCTCCAAAAAAAAAAAAATGTTGTCCCCTCACACCTCAAATTTTAGTTCCGCCCTTTACTATATGCAGAGTCATAAATATAATATTTGCATATAGTCATAAATATAATATTATTGACTTGGTTCTTCTCTCTCTGTCTTGTTTTGCCAAATTGATTCCAGTTTTCTCCAACCCTTTTATACTTCTGAAGCTTAGTATGCCATGGAGTTCTCTGTAAATTTTTTAGGATTGTTACATTTATAAACTCCTTATAGGTTATGTCTAGATTGCTTGTATTCAAACTAATCCTATTTCTGCATAAATTGCAGGGAACAGGAATATCAGTCGTGAAAGCACTTCTTCTGCAGTAATATATATAATTCTTACAACTTTTGTGTCATAATGTTATGATTCATAAATGATGCTTGGTGTTGGGTCATGAATCAACTCTGCAGAATCAGCCCAACATCTTACTGGGCCCAATGAAAGCCCACGTCATCAGAGCCCAGGAGCGTCTCGAGCCTCGAGGGTCCAAGAGCGTCTCAGGCCTCGAGAACCCGAGAGCGCCTCGAGCATCCGAGAATGCCTCAGGCATCGATCATCCGAGAACGTCTCGGGCCTCGATCATCCGATACCTTCGACACTTCGAGTCCAAGACTTCCAAAGCCCTGAAATCTAGGGATCAGGGGATTGAATTCATAAGACTCGATCTTATCCATCTAATTCAAATGCCAAGCACCTGAAATCACGGAATCAGATATATTATCTGCAGGAATTCGAAATTCAAACGCCATAACAACCAAATCCTATCTTGATCTCATCAGATCTTGAAACGGATAACTACTCAAATCCCTCGATAACAAACTGTCTCGCAGAACATCAGGGAAGAGTCAGTTACTGGTTAGGGGACTACCACTCCATGCCTATATAATACAAGTCACTACCACACATTCTAGTAACGCAACTTTAGCACTCTTTACGCTTTAGCCGTTTTCTCATTACTCTCAGAAAAATACTGACTTAAGCATCGGAGTTGCCCCGCCGGCTCACCCCCGGTCTCTTCGATCCTATTGTTTTCTTCATTGTGCAGGTGAGTTCGTACCTGGAGCACTTGAACCAGGGACCCAACAAGCGTGCCATGTCACCAATCGGAAAACTGTGCATCAACAGTTTGGCGCCGTCTGTGGGAAAGTAGATTCTTCAATCACTTCTCATTCATACAAAAATCCGACATGGTGAATACACGCTCTTCACACCCGCCGCATCTTCGTCTGGTGCAACCGCCCCCTAGCGCCCCTGGGGGATCCAATAGTCCAGAGCTGGCGGACTTTTTGAGAAACATGGCGGAATCAATGGAGGTTCTCAGGAAGCAGAACAAGGAGCTCAACACTCGGCTCACATTGGCTGAGGCACGGAGCAACCAGAAGGAAAGGGAGCGCGAAGAACGTCGTGAGAAGGAAAGGCGTGATAGAATTCGCAAGGAAAAGCGGCCTGTTAATCCTCACCAAGAGGATAACGGGAGCACGGTTCAAGGGGATTGTCGAACGATCCAAGACGGGGAACACCACGATAAGTCTCGGCGGTTGGAAACCGAGAATGGTGGATCACGCCGAGAAAGGTCTCGGCACGAGAAGTCTCATGAAGAAAGGTCTCGCCGAGATAGGCGCGAAGGAGAGAAGTCTCATCGATCGAGACGACATCATGACAAGTTCCACCATGACGAAACTCGGCACAGCTTCCAAGAGACGAAGATGAAGGATCTGGAGGACAAGTACGCTAGGATTCTCCGCCGAATTGATGGAGAGGATCCGCATCTCACGGCATGGGACATGCTAGAGGATGAGAGCCTCCCATTCACTGAGCGGTTCAAAACGTATCCTATGCCTGACAAATTCAAAATGCCTCGGATAGAGAAGTATGACGGGAGTGGAGATCCGCAGGCTCACTTGGAAGCATTCCGAGAACATCTCATCTTGCATGGTACTCCCGACGAGATAGCATGCAGGGCTTTCCCCCTAACTCTGAAGGGAGTAGCGAAAGATTGGTTCACTGGACTCCCCCCGAAGTCAGTGGGCACCTTCAAAGAGCTAGGACGCTTGTTCCTAACGCAGTTTCTTGCGACGCGGAAGAGGAAGAAGAGCGTCACTTGCTTGTTAACTCTCCGCCAGGGACGGGAGGAATCCCTGAAAGACTTCATGCTTCGCTTTAACAAAGAGAAGCTCGAAGTAGATAGCCCAGACGATAAAACAATGCTCAACGCACTAATGCAAGGTGTAAGAGCCGAAGGGCCATTAATGGCAAAAATTAGGAGGAAAAATACCCAAAAGGTTACCCTCTCCCAATTCATGAAGTTGACCGAGGAGTTCATCCATCAAGAAGAATTGGTTGGAACTCTCCTTAAGGCCCAGACACTGGAAGAGCAATCCAAGCAGGAAGGCAAAAAGACCTCAGTGACACCTAAGCCAAAGGAAGAAAAGAATTCCCGAAAAGGGGAAAAGAAACCGGGACCTCCTTTCATAAAAAGCGAGCCTCGGAAGACAAAGCGCCCAAGGTTCCAGCCAGAAACCTTCACCCCCTTAAACGCCAGCTTCACCGAATGTTCATGGCCATAAAGGGGGATCCAGCACTCAGGTGGCCACCTAAGATGAGAGCAGAACCCTTCAGGAGAGATCCAAATAAGTTTTGTGAATACCATAATGATCATGGGCATTTGACAGAGGATTGCATTTCTCTTCGACGGGAAATTGAGACCTTTGTGCGAAATGGGAAACTGATCAGATTCCTTGCACAAGAACGGGTTTGAGAAGCGAATCCACAAGGACACCAGACAGCAGAAGGCAATCGAGAAGGCCTCGGACATGCCGGACAGAGGCGACAAGACTAGAATCCGAGAGAGGACATGTATAATCGAGAAGGGGAGCAGAGGCCTCTCCGGAATCAGGAAGTAGTCCTAGAAATCCATACAATCTCGGGCGGAATTGCCGGTGGTGGGGAGTCTAACTCAGCTAGGAAGGCGTACGTGAGAAGTATGCATGGCGAGGTATTTTCCCTACACCGACCTACGAAGACAGCAAAAACAGATCCTGTGGTGTTATCTTTCTCGGAGGAGGATGCTCGAGGGGTTGTAATGCCCCATGATGACGCATTAGTGGTAACCTTGACAGTTGCCAACCACGGAATCCATCGAATTATGGTCGATAACGGGAGCTCTGCTGATATTCTGTATTGGCCAGCTTTCCAACAGATGGGAATTGATCGCGACAGGATCAAACCGTTCGGGTCTCCGCTAGTTGGATTTGGCGGGGAGGTAGTGTACCCTATAGGGATCATTCCCTTACCGGTAATAGCAGGAACCGCATCGAGGCTGTCCACGGTGATGGTGGATTTCTTGGTGATCGACCGACCCTCCGCCTACAACGCAATCGTGGGTCGACCGGCATTAAATAAGTTAAAGGCCGCTACCTCAACTTACCACCTTATGATGAAGTTCCCGACGAAGGAAGGGGTTGGGGTTGTACGAGGTGATCAACTTGCAGCACGGAAGTGTTACAACACTTCCAGGAAGAAGGTCTCGGGCCTAACCACGCTCACTTTGGCCTCGGTGTCCGAGGCCAAGGGAGAACCAACGGAGCCACTCGAGGAGGTGTCGGTAGGAGAAGGAAGAGTCCTGCAAATAGGAACGTGTCTGCCCTGAGAAGCTCGAGAAGGCCTCGTGGATTTCCTCCAAAGAAATCTGGAGCTATTCGCCTGGTCGCATGAAGACATGCCCGGAATTAGCCCCGAGGAGATAGTCCATGTGTTAAATGTGGACCCTGACATGAAGCCGATAAAATAGAAGAGAAGAAAATTCACACCCGAAAGGGTCGAGGCCGTAGCCGTGGAAGTAGAGAAGCTCTTAAAGGCGCAGTTCATCCAAGAGGTCTATTATCCCGATTGGTTGGCCAATGTAGTCCTGGTGAAAAAAATCAAACGGAAAATGGAGGATGTGCGTAGATTTCACTGACCTTAACAAAGCTTGTCCCAAAGATAGCTTCCCTCTCCCACGCATCGACGCGCTGGTGGACTCTACCTCAGGGTACGAACTACTCAGTTTTATGGACGCCTTTTTTGGTTACAATCAGATCCTCATGCACCCAGAAGATCGGGTAAAGACTGCGTTCATCACCGATCGAGGCCTTTACTGTTATAAGGTCATGCCTTTCGGTTTGAAGAATGCAGGCGCCATATACCAGCGGCTTGTGAACAAGATGTTCCAAGCTCAAATTGGAAGGAACATGGAGGTGTACGTGGACGACATGCTGGTGAAAAGCATGGAGTCGGTTGGCCACATCCACGACCTCCGAGAAGCGTTCGAAACACTGAAGGCGTACAGAATGAAGTTGAATCCTGCAAAGTGTGCATTCGGGGTATCCTCCGGGAAGTTCTTAGGCTACATGGTCTCGAGTAGAGGAATCGAGGCCAATCCCAAGAAAATTCACGCCATACTAGAGATGCAGTCCCCTAAAACTACGAAACAACTTCAATAGTTGACTGGAAGGCTTGCGGCTCTAAACCGGTTTATTTCTCGATCCACTGACAAATGCCTTCCTTTCTTCAAGATCTTAAGGAAGGCCTTTGAGTGGTCTAGTGAGTGCGAGGAAGCTTTTTCTCAGCTAAAAAAATATCTGATGAGCTCCCCTCTGCTGAGTCGGATGATCCCAGGTGAGGTATTATACCTATACTTGGCTGTCTCTCCCACAGCAATCAGTGCAGCTCTGATCAGAGAAGATGAGGGAGTATAGAAACCTGTATATTTTGTAAGCAAGGCGCTACACGTGATGAGTGCCTAAAAGTGCTTATTTGAACCCCTTAATTTATATTCGTTAGGCTCTTAGTATTGTTAATTTCTAATTATTTTTGGTGTTTTTAGTGTTTTGAGTTGTGCAGGTCTTTACAACAAAAGTTGGCCACAAGAGAGCAAAAATACACTAAGTGAAGAATTGGATCCCTGCCAAGTGCGTTCGATCGCACTTGGTGCGTTCGAACGCACT
>CM017323.1:13229773-13312787 GCA_006937295.1 Carpinus fangiana | reverse complement strand
TCCTGCAGCTGTTCAAGGGTCTCGGCATGCTTCTCCTCGAGCTGCCCCAACTCCTCTTTTAAAATGGAGTGGTCCTCCTGAAGCTCCGCATGCTCAGCCTGCAGGGCGTCATGGCTTTCTTGGAGAGCCGAATGCCTAACCCTCATGCCCTCAAGCTCCTCGGACATGGTGGCAAGCTCAACTCTGGCTCGGTCCTTGGCCATGGAGGCCTCGGAAGCCTCGCACTCCATTACCTTCGAGTGCTCCCCAAGAACTCGAAGGTCATCTTCGTGCTTGATGACCACTGCCTTAAGCTTGGCGTTCTCCTCTTCGACCTCCGCCAGCTTTTTCCTCAAGTCCTCTGTCCCGCCGTCGTTCGCCGAGACCTTCCTGAAGTAGCAGTACAGGATGGTCGACATGAGGAAGGCCTGCGAATAATAAACATGGTGTTAGACCTAAACAAGAAACAAAAATAAAGTACCATGGCAAAACACTTACCAAGAATTGCATGGTCAGCATCTCCTCTGCCATGCCTCGGGCTGAGACATCACGCCCCTTCAGCTGGAGCTTCTCGTGGTCGACCATGTCCACCACGGCCTTGAAGGGATTTCCCTTCAAGTCTCCTCCCATCTTCTCCATCTTCCCTCGGAAGGTCCAGTTGGCCCCTTCTGGCTGGATTTCGGCCGTGCTCTCGGAGGACTCAAAAGTCTCGGACGCACCTGCAGCTCGAGGCCTGTTCAGAGCAGAGGCCTCCTCCGCCTCGTCGAGACTCGGGCACCTTGGCCTTTTTGGAGTCGAAGCTCGAGAAGAGGCCTCTTGCTCAGGGATTGGAGACAAGGGCTCGTGGGGGGTCCTCAAAGCAACCACATGGGAAGGCCCCATGTTATCATCAGCTATTCCAACGGAGTCATCGGATTCTGCATAGATGTCCTCCAGGATATGCTGGATGTTCGAGCCCAAGGGTTGATTCGGCCCGGAAAGGATTGGCCCCTCCGGTACTTGTAAATGCTCATCAGCTTGTCCCACTATTTTTACTAGGACAGCGAGGACCGGCTCATTGGCCAAGAACGTAGCTACCTCTTCTACTCGAGGCACAGAAGGAGGAGGAACTCGACTCCTTCGAGCTGCTAGAAAACCCGCCACGTTCTTCGTCTGGGCTGTTGGAACGGCAGTCTTGGCCGCAGGAGCTGCTGGCTCAACCATTGGGGCTGTCGATTCAGCCCCTACTACCAGCTTCCTCTTCCTGACAAGGGGTGCCTCGATCACCTCAATGTCCGACTCCTCCTCGGCAGCAGGGGTTGGCCTCTGGATTACCTCGACAGGCTCCTCACCCTCTGATTCCTCCTCCTGATCAGCCAGCCTTAGGGCCCTGGCCACCTTAGGAGGATCCCTAACATTCCTCTTCTCCACCACCGGGCTCTTCCTGAATGGTTTCACGATTGGTAGGGTTGGTGGAGTGGGAGGCCTCGGCTCTCGAATCTGGAATCGCCCCCCAGTTTGAATGGGGTAGTCGATTTTCTTGGGCTTCTCAGGCTCGATCAGTACGCCCTTGCCCTTGTCGACCCTCTTACTTTTGACCTTCTCGGCCTTTTGGGCTGGGTCTTTACGCGGAGTAGAGCTCCGAGTGTTCGCCGCCGGAGGGTTTCGGTGTTCAGGACCCCGCAGGTACTCCTCTCTCAGCGCCACCGCCATGTGTCCAGCGAGCGCGTAGACCATCTCCATAAGCCTCGGCATCGTGCCAAGCACGGCGTAGTTTAAACAGGAGACGTGTTTTCGAGTCCACTGAAGGACTTCGTTAACCCGAGCCACCTCATTTGGCATTAGGTGAGGTTCTTGAGAACCCTTCTCAGAAAGTACGTTCACATCCCGAGGAACTCTGATGTCGTTAGCCTTCTCTGTAGGGGCAAACTCCCACTGCCCCGAGGCGAAGAAATACTTGTTCTTCCATCCTTGATTGCTGGAGTACTTGGTCTTCAGAATTATCAGTTTACCTTTCCGGGTCTGAATGTTATAAACCCCGCCTCCTGGGTTTTTGTGGACGCAGTGAAGGAATAAAAACTCCCTCACAGTCAGCTGGCGCTCCTTGCCCAACGCCAAAGGCCACAACAGCATGCAGCCAAAGAGATACCTCCACGCGTTTGGAGCAAGCTGGTGGGGAGCCAAGTCCAGATAGTTGAGCAACTCTCGAACCATGGGAAGAAAGGGGAGGCGGAAGCCTGCTCGAAACATCGCCTCGTACAAACAGACCTCATGGCGGTCTGTACGAGCGATGGTGCCATCGTTCTTATCATCAAACCGCAGAGAGATATACGGTGGGATGAAGCACTCCCTTCGAATCCGACGCTCGTCGGTCCTTGATAGCCTGCCTTCCCATGTGGCAGGGTGGGAGTCACCAAGTCCGTCAGAGTCCTCACCACCTCTTGGCATTTTGTTAAGAAAAATTTGCAAAGAAAGAAGAAGACGAAAGAGAGTAAGAACAGAGGGCTCAGAAGAAACGCAGAAGCTTGCAGGAGGAGAAAATAAACTATGAAATTTCAGAGTAGCGAATTTATAGATAAAGCAGAGAAGATGAGACGTCGGTGCAGTTTAAGAGGAGGCAGCGAAGAGACGTACCTCGAATCCCTGAAAAAATGCTTCGAATCCTCGACGGCGATTCAGTTTTAATGACTGACAACTGACAGCCGCTCGGACAACCACTCCTAGATTGACACGCGGCACCTTCTCGAGAACTGAATCGCTGCATTAAATGCTCGGCGCATCCTCAACCCTAAGCGTCTCGAGCCATATTTTGGCGGGAAATTTCAAAAAAAAAAAAGAAGATTTCTAGAGATACTTTGAAACTCAATTGTTTCTTGCCTGAGTTGATCCATTCTTCTGAAGCACTTGAATTTCCATAGTCCTCCAGACAAGGAAATTGGGGGGTAACTGTTGGGTCATGAATCAACTCTGCAAAATCGGCCCAACATCTTACTGGGCCCAATGAAAGCCCACGTCATCAGAGCCCAGGAGCGTCTCGAGCCTCGAGGGTCCAAGAGCGTCTCAGGCCTCGAGAGCCCGAGAGCGCCTCAAGCATCCGAGAATGCCTCAGGCATCGATCATCCGAGAACGTCTCGGGCCTCGATCATCCGAAACCTTCGACACTTCGAGTCCAAGACTTCCAAAGCCCTGAAATCTAGGGATCAGGGGATTGAATTCATAAGACTCGATCTTATCCATCTAATTCAAATGCCAAGCACCTGAAATCACGGAATCAGATATATTATCTGCAGGAATTCGAAATTCAAACGCCATAACAACCAAATCCTATCTTGATCTCATCAGATCTTGAAACGGATAACTACTCAAATCCCTCGATAACAAACTGTCTCGCAGAACATCAGGGAAGAGTCAGTTACTGGTTAGGGGACTACCACTCCATGCCTATATAATACAAGTCACTACCACACATTCTAGTAACGCAACTTTAGCACTCTTTACGCTTTAGCCGTTTTCTCATTACTATCAGAAAAATACTGACTTAGGCATCGGAGTAGCCCCGCCGGCTCACCCCCGGTCTCTTCGATCCTATTGTTTTCTTCATTGTGCAGGTGAGTTCGTACCTGGAGCACTTGAACCAGGGACCCAACAAGCGTGCCATGTCACCAATCGGAAAACTGTGCATCAACACTTGGTTTTATCTAAAAGGATGAAACTTGTTTTCTTTGCTCGAATACAGGCTGAAAATCAAGGCAATTTTAATCCCCATCCGATGAGTCATGAGGTAGGTTCACCAGCAAAGATTCCCTAGATTACAGAGAATCATAGAATAATTTATCTTATCTTATTGATGTAGCTTTATTCCAGGAATTGCAAAGATTGCAAGAGCATATTGGGAGTGTAAGCAAAGGGCTGCCTGAAAGGCTCATTTCCAGGTTGCCATCTCACAAGTACAAACCAGTGTCTTCAGAGGGAAAAGGAAAGTCTGCAGAAGAAATTAAAGAGTATATATACCTTGACTCGCAAGTTATCACAAGAACATTATCCTTTATGTGAAACACCTGTTAAAAATGCTTCAGGGATGTCCGTGTAGGTGAGTGATATGTAAAGTAAATTTCAAAAAGGGGGATATGGTCATCACTTTGCCCTGCTTACACCAATATCATGACCATTGCATTAAGGAATGGTTCAGAAATTCGAAGGTAAGTTATTTTCTTTTGCCATTCATTATTTTAAATAGTATTTACCCATCAGTGAAATTTATTTTTATGACAAAAAAGATTCTAAAGCATTAGTTAAAAATTCAGAAAATTCCTGTTTCTAAAACTTTGTAATAATTAAGAACTTTCACTCTTGAAAAAGAAAACAAGGAGCAATTTAGCTTCCTCCTTTGGGTAGTCAAGAAAATTTGCTGCAGAATTTGATAACAAATTTTTATCCAATGGTAATTTTTACTAACACGTCAAAGAGTATGCAAGCAGAAGATCATGTACCGTAAAACGCTGCTGCTGTTATTTATTGTTGCTGAGCAATAGCTCTATTTATCCCTTGGTTTATGATTATTTCATTATCTTAGAAATGTGTTTCTCTCTCTCTCAGGTTTGCTGCATCTGCAAACAGGAGGTGAACTTTTCTTAATGATCTAGAGAGGCTAGCAAGGCAGGAATTAGAGTTACCTGTACTAATATTGTTTGTGTAGTGGACGGTATATATATACATGGAAGAGCTATATATATCTTACTGATTTCTTCAAAAAGAACATTAAGAGTTTTTAATTTGGGATGAATAAAAATATGCAAGGTTTCTTGATTTTTTTTTTTTTGTGGGTGTCAACAAAAACCAAGTACCAACTGGGAAACCAATATTGAAACCGGATGGAAAAAAAAAGGTAGCCGAGTACCAGGTTCTGGTTCCGGTTCCAGTATTTGGCACCTGGTTATTACCAAGTAACCGGGTATATATATAAAATAACCGAGTATATATATATATAATACTTATTGTGACGAAAATTCTAATTGCGTTTTTAAAAAAATGGGCGAAAAATTGTTAAATTAAGCATAATTTTTGTTATTATTATTTCACGAATAAATAGTAAATTTCAATACAACTGTAACCATCATTTATAAATCGTAAACTCACTCATAATCTTTGAAATAAAAGGTTTCGCGGTTTATAGTAAATTAAACATGTTCGGATGATTAAACATTTTAGTTGTTGTGTAAGTATTTACTTTCTTCTATACTCCAACTCTTCTTCAGACATTCTAACTTCCTGTTTTGCAAATCAAAATTCTATTATTAACCAGATAATTAAACATAAACCCCAAGAGACACTTAGAAACCTAAAACGTACTTCAAAAACCCAAATTTAGGCATTCTAGGCTATGGGGATCGATCCTGGCAGGGTTGGGATCGATCTTGGCCCGATCCAGCACCTATTTTGGGTCCTTATGAGGCTCTAGCACTCAATAAAATCAAATTCAAACATATCTAATGATCTTATAACTTCTAAAAACGATCAAGAACTTATCTAGGTATCAAAGTTGTACCTTTAATACAAAAACAATAAATGTATTACCTTGATTGCCATAAAGCTTTACAATACAAATCATACGTACTACATGTGTGAAAAGCATTGATTGAATATCTAGCTATTTGGAAGACCCATCACATTAAATCATAAAGTTTTTTAGATAAAATCATAGTTTTTTTTTTTTTTTTCAAAAGAATGAAATCATCGTATGAAATAACACTTTACTTTAAAACAACCAAACCCAGTCTCAAAATACAATCCAGCTAGACAACCAAACAACATGTGTAAAGAAGGATTACATAAATAAATTAAGTCAATGAAGTAGTGGAGACTAAAAGTAGGGTGGGCAGATTAACCGATTACCGACCGTCTACCAACTGCGACCTAACCGACATTAACTATCAACTGACAGAAATCGGTCAGTTAATGGTTAAGATTTTTATACCAATTTTTGGTTCGGTTCGGTAATCGGTAATAAATTTTTCTTATCGGTTTTCGAACCGAACCGATAAGGAACCAATAGAAGGGGGCATAAAACGACGTCGTTTTCTTTTTTATTTTTTATTTTTCCTAATATACAATTTATTGAAATCAAAACTACATAGTTTTGGAATGCTATATATACATATCTCTCTTTCTTTCTCCTAACCCTAAATCAAATCATTTGTCGCCCCCCTTCTGCTCTCTTGACTTTTGCATTGCTCTCACTCTGAGCTCTTTGACTCTCATATGCCCCTCTTAGTTTCACTCTCATATGCCCCTCTTAGTTTCACTCTCAGCTCTCTCACAGGATGCCCCTCGATCTCGTCACTCTCAACTCCCGGCCATCTCTCTCTAGCTCTATCGTCGTTGCGTTCCTCTTCTGTCATGAGTTCATGATAGCATGGCTTGACTCCAAGTGTTGGTGGTGCAACGTCGGAGCCTCATGGTCTTGGGTTGTGCGGTGCTGGTTTGATGGTATCTGATTATTCGAACTGTTATTAACTGATTATCGTTTTAACTGAAATTTTTGAAGTAATGTCTTATCAAAATGTTATCGATTAATTAACTGATCATTTTGATTAATTATCGCAAATATGGTTACCGGTACCCACCCCTACTAAGAGGTAGTGTAAACAACTTCTCCGAGTGTTTTTAGGGTTTTATAAGGATTGAAAGTCGAATTTTTAGGGTTTTGGACGCATCAAAATCATTTATTGTCATGCTAGGATCGACCCTGTCAAATAAGATATCTCAATAACAAAATTGAGATATGTAGTTAATGCAATTTGTTTCAAAAACACAAAGATCGATACTATTTTTTATTTGTTGAGTCATTGCCTCGCCTTTTCACCTGTAAAATTGTGAAGTTTACAGATATTGTTGATGAGGTTAAGTAGGATCGCTATGTGAGTCGAAAGTACTACACATGAGGTATGTTGGAGGCCTCTACTTCTTAAGATAGGTCGACTTTTGTTGTTATCAACCATAGTCATGAATATCGTTTGTTGTATATTTTGCTCCAAGACTCAAAGAAAAGTAATAGCGCCACGTGAAATATGATTTTATTCTAAGCCAGGACGTTATATGTGTATTCTATCAATAAGGCAATACTGAGCATAAGAAAAAAGAAGACACCTCTCTGCTAAAAGTTTCTTTTGATTTTTGGTAGAATTTTCTCTTTGCTTAAACAAATATTATGGCTAGAGATTGTTCTATTTTTTTTTTCAGCTACTTAATTTAGCATATTATTGGACACCAAATCAATAAAAGTAAATAAATGAAAAAACCCTAGCTCTTCTCTTAGAACACCACACAGGTAAAGGAAAACCTAGGTTGGGGGAGGAGAGATGGTCGTTCCTGCCTCCCTCCTCCCCTCGCCCTCTTCGCATTGTGAGCTAGCCTATTTACCTGATGCCCGTTGCTCCTTTACCTCGTCCCACCCCCCTTGGCCTTTGCGATTTTTCCCTTTCCCTACCACCCCTTTCCCTCCTTTGTTTTGTTTTCTGGAGTAGCCCTTCCACATTTGCTACTGTGCGGACCTAGTTTTTCTCCACCGTGCCGATATCCTCCACCACTACCATTCTCTGGCATGTCTTTTTCTAGGTTGGGCTTGGATTTGGATCGGGTTTGTTTATGCTTGATCTACCGTCCTCCGTCTAATCCACCTCGATGCGCGCCCCACCTCCTTGCTCACTGAATCCGTCCGTATCTATCCCACCTTTTGCACCGCTTTTTCGGCGGCTCACCGACTGTAGTTTGTTTTGTTTTGTGATTTTTTTTGTTTTTGTCTTCTTTTCCATGTTCTGCTTGTAATTTCCCGTATTTCTTGGTATGTTTGTTATTTGTTATTATTTATTTGCTTGTTTTGGCACACTTTGTTGGTGCCACTCTTGGGGGATTCACTCGAACTATACCCTCGGTTTTTTGAGTGAGCCATCGATCTCCTCTACGCCTGCTCTACCATCCACCGTCCACTACCGGATCTTTTCACACATCCCCCACTGCGATGAGCTTCCAACGCCACCTTCAGCTTCGATTTCTGGCAAGCACATGATCAGCTTTTCTTTCGGCTACTGTCATTCGCCTAGTGTGCTCTGATGTACAAATTTAATTGTACTCGCCAATTACACGAGTCATTTGTAATCGAGTGGTTATGCAAGTGCGAGGTTGAACCCACAGATAATCGTGTTTTGTTAAAAACCAATTTTAAAGTGCCTAAACTAATCCTATTTTAACCTAGTCCCAACATCAAACAGGTAACATGCGTAATATAAAAACTAAATTAAAATGCAATAAAAATAAAGAAATAAAAACAATAAGGTCCCTAATCTACCTCACCACAAGTTAATTAACAAATAAACATGCTTAGCTCATACTCAATAACGACTATGCTACTAGGCATACTCTGAGCGCTAACACATTGTTCATATTTTCGTCTATCAATAAAGCACATATGTATATCCTATTGTTACTACAAAATCTTGTCGAACTAACCAATGCAAACACTGTTAAGAGGTCACAACGGATATTGGTCCGAAGACGAATCATCCGATGTATCTCCGATTGCAACGAAAGTCGACGTTTAACGATTTACGAACAACAATCAACACATTTTTGTCACTAAAATGCATTGAAATGAATAAACATAAAATGAAATGACAGAATGATACGAACTAAACATGAATAAATGTAAACAAATCTATAGTGAAGGGAATAAGAGACTGAATAAAAGCAAAATAAAACATAAAATAAATAAATGACAATTTATGAGGGATTTACAGTGGAAATCAGAGGGTTTGAGGCCCTATGGGCGCCTCCCAAACGTGGAAAAAAAGAAAACAACGAATCCTATTTATAGACAAAATAAATCATGTGTTCGAACGCAGGGGTTGCGTTCGACCACAGTGCTGCGTGCGTTCGACCATAATGCTGTGCGTTCGGTCGCAAGCGCATCGCAATGCCGCGTGCGTTCGAGTGTAGGCGCTGCGTTCGACCGCAGTGCGTTCGAACGCACGTAACTGCCCACGGCGCAAGGTTGAAGAGATGAACGATAGGGTCGGCTAGGGCGACGCGGGAAACGCGAGCTGACGTAGCGTGCGATCGAACGTGGCTTCTGCGTTCGACGGTAGTGCGTTCGAACGCATTATGTGCGTTCGAACGCACCTGCAGAGGCTAAAATTCCATCTTTGCTTAATTCCGCCCATTTGAACCACAATTTCGCACCAAGGACCTACAACACACTAAAACACTAGAACAACACAAAATATTAGATATTAACAAAGCTAAGAGCCTAACAAATATAAATTAAGGGGTCCAAATAAGTACTTTTAGGCACTCATCAAATACTCCCAAACTTACATTTTGCTAGTCCCTTAGCAAAACAAAACTGAAAACAAAACAAGAAACATAAATCCGTTTTCGTGGGAGAAATGATTGCATTTAGCATATACAACAAGCATTTTAAACTACTAGGCATCCCTAGTGGACGAGTGAAGTCTCGTGAGGATTTTTCAGAAATGACACTCACAAACAATTATTTGGCACTATGTTACTAATGGACAGAGCCCTTCACACAAACACATGGTTCATACATCATTAGTAAATTTAACATGTTGAACATACAAACCACATCATCCAGGCATCCAAACATTATTTCACTCAAGGTTGGAAAATTGAGACAACACATGCTCCATGAAGTGCAAAGTGAACTAACAATACGATCATGGGGTTTCAACTATCCTCCAAAGACGTGTATCCCAAAATTCAAAGGAAAACAATGTGATAAATTAACCAAGGCTTGAATTGAAAGATGCAATTTTTTGTGTAGGCTGTGCAATGCTTGACTCCCTTAAGCTTCTAATGACCTATGTAACGAGTGTTGGGCCAGTGACTCCCAAACCAGACGGCTTTAGGGCACTAGATGTAGAGACATCCCTAGGGCTTAATTACTCAAGTCAAAAGAGCTACGGAGCCTAAACTAGCCATACAAAAAAAAAAATTAGCTGGAATTTCTCATCTTTTAACGCGAACACTCATTGCTTGGCCAGGCAAGAGATCCGGTTACTCAATGAGAAACTCACTTTATTATGATTTTTTTTTTTAACAGCCAAGGTTTTCCTCATCACATCGCAAACCTAGAAATCTTAAGACACACACTTCAAAGTCAAATCTCATACCCCACAGACCATAATGCTAGTGTGCATGTGAAATATCGATCAAACAAGTGGAGTCTCTCTAATCTAACACATGAATCAAAAACTGGGATTTCTAATGATATGCAATGTTCAAACAAGTTAAACACACCAATGACATGCAATCCACAGTTATGATGTAAATTGGTGCCCAATCAACAACATAGCAACAAACAAAAAGAAAAAATTTTATATATAGACAAAAACAAATATATACAGGTAAAAATAAAATAAAACAAACCGACATAGTGTTTGTCCACACCCCCAAACTTAAATGACACATTGTCCCCAATGTGGTAAGAAATACATTATAGTGGGATGAGGAACCGAGATGTGCAAAGTCCAAAGCGTCCCCCGAACTTAAACATCAAAACACTTGTCAAAAACTAACAGCAATCTTTTTCTCAAAGATCAAACATCAAAAGGTTAATTGCTGTTAGAAACAAAATAAAATAAAATAAAATAAAACAAAACAAAAAGAAAATGACAAAAATTAAGGTGCGGAAAATAAAAAAGAAAACATACCGCACCTTCCCCGCTTATATGGGTGTCCAACCAATCCCTTCCACCCTTTTCTTCTTAAACGCTATATAGCTCTCTTGAAGGATGTTTCGCCATCTTATGTAGCCTAAAGGCTTATTTTGAAAAATTCTCTTAGGACCACAATTTCTAGATTTGTGATCTTTGGTTTGTGGTTCTTTGAAAATCTCTACATAAGATGGCTCCTCGAGACATTGAAAAGGTGAAACTTGAGGTTCAAGATATGTCTCGAGAGGGATTGTGACGAAGGAATGAGCTTCAGTACTCACTTCTTTGTCATTGGACCAATTTGAAATAGGTGGGGGCTCAGTCTGCTCCTCCTTTTCTTCTTTTACATTCTCAATTCGCATCTTAGGAGTGGGATCCAATAAAGCCTTAACTTGCTCATGTACCATGTCAAGGTCCAAATCAAACTCAAATTGAGCAAAGCTCTCTTCCAAAGGATCCTCCAGACTTAGCTCATTAACAGTCTCCTTAAAAATTTCCTCACTCCTCGCCATCTCTTAACTTTGAAACTCCTCTTCCTCCATTAGGCTGAATTCGACAACTAAATGACCAAATTGTCCTTCCAACTTTGCAACTGCTTCAGTGTTTGCCACAGTGGCATCTATGATTTCTTGACAAGTTTGGTTGACTTTTCGCCAGAACGCCTCGAGTGTGTCTTCTAATGATGGTTCATGCGATACAGGAATGGTAGGTTGGCCGACTAGTTCCATGAATTCCTTTAGAGTGTCTTCCAAGGAAGATTTCTCAGGAGGATAGTCATATGATGAATGGGAAGAAAAATGGTTGTCGAACTGCGGATAATCAGGATGGTGCAGTTTATCAACCTGATGAGCAAAATTTTCCGTAGCATGAGCTTGCCACGAAAATTCAGAATGGTTATTCCAGTCCGGGTTATAAAAATTTGAATCTGATTCAAACTCAGGACTGGAGAAACTGGTGTTCAACTGCTCATGTGAAAAATTAGAAAATTGTCCCCAAAATGGACAATCACCTAAACTATGGTAAGGGCTCGAGCAGTGTGAACATGGTTCATGTGGATGAAAATTGATAGGATTTGGCGTCCTACCGCTAGGGGAAACATCAAAATAATCGAACGGAAGACTCATGCTTCACCCAAACAGTTCCAAATATCCCACATGAAACAATTAACAAAATAAAATAAAATAGGGTAAATATATAATAACACATTGGGTCTGCCTTTCGAAATTTTAAAATGCTTAGGTTTTTTTTTTTTGAAAATCTACTCCCTGGATGGAAGGAAACTGGAATAAAATCCCTGCCATCACACTTTTGGTAACGGCCGTTAACGGACCCAAAACGCACTGTTTTGGGACCTGACACGTCGGACGAGCTCTCCAAGTAGGATCCAAAACACACTGTTTTGGCACTAGCCAAAACGCACTGTTTTGGCACTAGCCAAAACGGTGCGTTTTGGGCTAAACTTGGGTGTTTTTCAACAATACCCCCAGACCACTCGTGCGAGACAGCAGCTCAGCCCCTATCCCCATCTCGCGACCCCATCTCCCCCGACACCCACCCACCCACCGACGAACCGACCCAGACTTAGGTGCACCACCGGCGCACCCACCGCCAACACAGATCATACCGACGGTGCACCCGCGACTGCGATTCAGGCGCTCCACCGGCGGCACGCATTCCGGGGACTAGGGCTCCATTTTTCCAAAAAAAAAATTTGGGAAAAAATCTCTGAGCAGCAGGTATCTCTGAAATTTCTTGAGGGATTTTGTTGTCTAAAACGTATATAAGGTTTTTATTGTAGTATGAAGTAGGAGTAGATGACAATTGAAATTATATAGGCGAACAAGTTAGAAGGGTGTACTTTTAGAACATACATCTCAATTAGTTTTGTTGGATGAATTGATTGCACACCTATGTAAGCACTAAATTTGTAATTTTTATTTGCCATAACCTTGTGAGGATATGTGAAAATGAGGAATTAGTAAATATACTATTTATTTGGTAAACTTGATGTAGGGTTCTAGACTTCGAAAAAAGGAAACATACAAAGTAGAAAAGATTAGGGAGCATGCCTTGAGATGTAAAAAATAAGCTAAAAAAAATTATCGAGCTTTAACTTTTTGGCTCCTGAGATGTAAAAAATTAGCTAAAAAAAATTATCTAGCGTTTTCATGAGTTTTGTTAGATTTTTAGAAAAAAGCTAAATATAAAGAGCCCATTATTGTGAATGCTCTAAGATCTCTCATCTTCCTTTTTCTTCTTTCTCTGGTCTCCTATTTATATTCAACTGATCAACAACAAAATGATGATCTCCAAAAATAATTCACCCATTCCTTCGCCCTTCTCAATTCCCTAGAACACTTTGACCTTTGCCCTTCTCAATTGTATATTATTAGGTCCCACTAATAAGATAAGCAGAATGAAGAAAATTATTAGTGAATCGGATAATGACGACGAATTCTACACTAGGAAGCTTAAAAAGGTTTGTAATTTTTACCTTAGTTAAACCCATAAAATGTTTGTTTTTGTTTGCTGCTAACAAGTTATTTATTATTGTAAAATGAACAATCATCGTCGTCTGCATCTGTTAGATCGTTGGTTAAAGAGGACATGGAACCTGTGCAGTGTAGGTGCGGCCTTACAACCCTAATTATAATATCCACTACTACTAGAAATCCCGGAAGGCGATTCTATGGTTGTGCTATGTACGACCATAAAAAGGTATGCAATATTTTGGTGTTGAGTTATGGTATTTAAATCCTAATTGTATGTAGATATTTGAAGTTCTCAAAACTCATTTTTTCTTACGTTATGATAGAAAGTTGGACAATGCCGTTTTTTCCAATGGTATGACAACGAAACTTGTGCTCATGGAAGGGAGGTCCTACCTGGGTTGTATAAACAGCTTCACTATCTGAAGGGTGAAGTGTCATCACTTAGAGCTAGACTGAGGATCCAAACATATTTGTTTGTTTTTTCGTTGGTAGTTTGTGCGTTGTTGTTTTGTCTGTTGTTGATGGGTCATTGAGGCATCGAAAGGACATGCTCGGGGGCATTCATGTACAACTTCTTTTGTGTATTTCGTATTGGTAGGCCTGAATTAAAAAATACTATGACTTTTTAAATTTGTAGAACAAGTGTATATGTTAATGGTCGTTATGATTTCTGTGTTAGCACGTTTTATTTCGTGTCCTAATTGCATGGTGATTGACCTAACCCAATTTTAACAAATGTATAAATTTGCTTATAACATTGTTTTTATTTAGTGACAACATAACAATATGACATTGAAACCATTACAATACAAATGAAAATAACATATTACAAGGCATGCAAATGAACATAACCATTACATACAAATGAACATAACCATTACATACAAAATAATAAAGGAGGCTGTAACAAAAGCCCCACCATAATTACAAGGCATTGTGGCATATGGTACAAAAAGCGCCACCATAATTACAAGGCATTGTGGCATATGGTACAAAATCAGCCACTTAACCAAAAGCACCAACTACCACCAACATAAAAACCCTATTATGTAAATAACCTATTGTCAACATAACCATTACATACAAATGAACATAACCATTACAAACAAAATAACAAAGGAGGTTGTGGCATATGGTACAAAATCGCCACCATAATTACAAGGCATTGTGGCATATGGTACAAAATTAGCCACTTAACCAAAAGCACCAACTACCACCAACATAAAAACCCTATTATGTAAATAACCTATTGTCAACATAACCATTACAAACAAAATAACAAAGGAGGCTGTGGCATATGGTACAAAATCGCCACCATAATTACAAGGCATTGTGGCATATGGTACAAAATCAGCCACTTAACCAAAAGCACCAACTACTACCAACATAAAAACCCTATTATGTAAATAATCTATTGTCAAGTTATGAGCCCAACCCCATGTGGATATAACAGAAAAATATATATAGATATATGTTAACAAAAGAAAAAAGTTCATGACAAACACATCATTGTGTTGCACATGTTCGGCTCCTTCGTACACGCGATGATCCCGCATTTCTTTCAGCCTGCGGTTCATGAGAAGAAAAATATTACTTAGATAACAAAAAGCATAACAATGTTTTCCCAATTTCATAACAAAAAACATATTCTGCCAACTGTACATTTTTGTTGGTTAAATATACTAAAAAGTAATTGTTTTACCTGTGACTGTGTCGCCCGACGTGTACGAACACTCGTTGTGACGACTCCCCTTCCGTTCCTACCTGCGGTTGAACTTGTGATCCCTACAATACATTAACCAACAAATTAGGCAAAATTAGTAATGGCCTTAAAAAGGCCAAAAAATGCCTTAAAATCAGGTGGGACCTTATGATATGGATCATCAACATTATTTTTCTTAACTAAAAAGTAATGGTTTTACCTGTGACCGTGTCACCCGACGTGTACGAACACTTTGTTGTGACGCCTCCCCTTCTGTTGCCACTTGTGGTTGAGCTTGTGATCCCTACAATGCGTTAACCAAAAAATTACCACCAACATTGTCGTATCCTAGCTATTAGTGAGTTGTATATGAATGTGGCTTAATATGGTTGATTGAAGTTGAAGGTATATCAAAATTCATGGCAAATAAAAGGAATATTAAGCATGATCAACCAACCGTAGCAAGCAAAATGTCCCTATAAGTCGCCTAAGGAGGAAAAAGAAAAGGACAAGATTCCTTGGAACAGGAAAACAAACATGGTTGACACATAAGGAAAATAAATTGGTGCTCCTAAAGAAGCCATACACGCAAAATAAGCGACATAAATATATCAAAATCTAAACAACTTATGTACAAATTATTTTAAAAGCATATATAATAATTTATACATGTGCTTCGCTGCTTGACTGAGCTTGGCTGCCATCTTTTTTAGGCTTCCTCGTTTTTGGCTTCCACCTTTTCCGGTTTGGATTCAAAGGTTGCTTGCAACTTTACCAGTTATGTCCTAACCCTCCACAATTGCCACATTTCACCGTATATCCACTACGGGTAAGCTTGTACGGGTTAGTCGGCTCGTCTGCCTCTCTTCGCCTAGCTATCTTCGGTCTACCTGGAGCCCTTCTAACAATAGGTGGCATAATGGGATCACATGGATCATCAGTTGGCCATGTATTTGGCCCTTCCATGCCAAATACTCTAGGAGCATATCCTTCCATGTACTTCTCCATTTTGTAACATGCATCCACGTATTTTTCTGGCTTTTCCTTGTGCAGGTATATTGCAGCACAAGCATGAGGACAGAGGATCCCATCCAACTGCCACCTCCCACAACTACATGTATATTTATCTAATTTGACTATGCGGCGTGCATCATACATGTGGTCCACCTCAAAGTCCAGTTCATTCTGCCAACGACTTATGCAATTCCTAGCATCACTCTTCGATCTCTCCAACTTCTTTTGAATTTTTGGGCAAATGACAAAATTCGCCGACCGGATACCATTCCTTTTCTGTTGGAAGCGGGCCATTATTTGGCGGCGAATATCCTCAAGCATGGTAAGAATGGGCTTACTCCTTGATTCTTTGATCCAGGCATTAAAACACTCAACCAAATTATTTAACAGCATGTCGCTCTTTGTTTCACAGTTGAATGCATGCCTAGACCATGATTGCTTGGGCACACCACTGAGATAAGTATGTGCACCTTTGTCCATTTCTAAATTTTTTGCATGTGGTCGTCAAATGCATATACGTTGGTTGTCCGTGCAGCCACCCAAATCTCATCCTTAAATGCTTTACCTGTGTAGCCTCTCACCTTGCAGTTCGCATGCAAGTGTCGAATACAAACGCGATGCTCCGCATGCGGCAACACAATGTCAACTGCAGTACCAAGCCCCTGTACACACAAATAAAATGACACACAAAAATGTTTCAAGGAGTAAAATATGAAACAGCTAAAATGGCTACAAAAAATAAAAATATAGTGCAATAAATAATTTGATAGAATTTAGCACATAATAATAATAAGAAATTTAATAAACCATTACCTTCTGCCTGTCAATCATGATGGTCCAACCGAGTCCGCCCTCTGCCCCACATAAGTCTGTGAACAACAACTGGATAAACCATTGCCACGACTCTCTACACTCGACCTCTGCCACAGCATATGCAATGGGGAACATGTCATCATTTCCATCTACGCCTATGGCACAAAGCAACTGCCCTCCATATTCCCCTTTTAGATGGCATGCATCTAAGCAAAGCATCGGCCGACAACCAGACTTAAAACCCCTCTTACACGCCTCAAGGCAAATGTACATTCTCTGAAAGAATGCTCCATCCCTACAAACATAAGCACTACTACCAGGGTTCGTGCTTAGTATTGCCAATGCATATCGCCTGGTGAGTCGGTATTGGCTGGAATGGCTGCCAAAAATCTGCCGCAATGCCTCTTTCTTTGCTCTGTAGCAACAATCAACCGGAATATCAATGTTCAGGTCCCTCTTAACCCTTTGTTGCAAAGCGTATGGGGTCCATGTGGGATCATCCTTGAAGTCTTTCCTGTAAACACGGATAAGATACTCAACGTCACATCGGGTGTTTTCATATTGATTGCCACAAGTATGGGTCGGGTATAAGGTCTTAATCTGAAAACATGCCCTTGTAGCATCAATTGAGGCATGAATCCTCCACTTGCAATCACTCCGTTCATGCTCTCTACAAATGGCACTAACCCTACCCAAGTCATTGTGCCTATAGTAGTAATCAAAACCGTTTTGCACCGCAAAAGTCTTTAATGCCCTCTTGAATTCATAGGCATCTGTGAACTGATCCCCTAGGGCAAGCTTGACTGGTATCGTCAAATCGTGTTTCTCATTAAATTGACGATACTTCTTTGTTTTTACCCCGTCAGAATCATTGTCTCCCAAACTTGATAGACCATCGCTTTCATTTACCTCATCAGGTTGATAGTCTCCAACTCCTACTCCCTCATTCACATTAAATTCAACACTGTCCCACCAGTGGGACGTTCCCTCCCTTTCCTTTCGAATCTCATCAGAATCATAGAAGAGGTCTTCGTCTTCTCCATCAGTAAATTCAAACTCGCTCAATAACATCTTTGTTCTTCCAAGGCCTACCACGTCTTTTGTGTCCTCTACCAGTTTCGGGCACAGCATTACCACCAACATTGTCGTGTCCTAGAGGTTCAGTTTCGGGCACATCATTAGCACCAACATTGTCATGTCCTGGCGGTTCAGTTTCAGGCACAGCATTAACGCCAACATTGACGTTGCCCTCAGCAGACACAGGATGGCCCTCAACAGGTTTTCCATCTTCTTCTCTTCTTATTGTCCTTCGTTCTAAGAAAATTACACAAAAAAAAAAAACAAAACAAAACAAACAAATTTATAACAACAATCAGTTACAATTAAATAACCATCTTCAAATTAAAATATAAAAATATAATACATAAAACCATAAAAAAGTGACGGCAGGTGTACCTATCTGGCTGGTGGTCGGATGCTTTCTCCAAAGTCTCACCTTTATTTCTCTTCTTCTTGCTCTTCGTTCTGAAAAATTACATAAACTTTAAAAATACCCTTAAACAAACAAAACAAATATATAACAACAATCAGTTACAATTAACTGACCATTTTCAAATTCTTAGTTTAAAAATATAATGCATAAAATGATTAAAAAGTGACGGCAGATGTACCTTCCCTAGTGGTGGTCGGATTTGACCTAGTGGTCGGAGGCTCACTTTCTACATCGCTTGTGATAATAATACATTCAGGTGTACGAACACTTCTGGTGGTCGGTTGCTCACTTTCATGTACGCTTGCGGTTGAGGTCCTTCTCTTTGAGCGAGTCCTAAGAACGGATGTGCCTCTTCCTGTTTTAAATTAAAAAGATTAAAACATCAATTTCACTAACCATTTTCAATTTTAAAAAATCAAATAGAATACATAAAACGATTTTTAACAAAGGTATAATTTCTACCTCCTCGGCTGGCGGTCAGATGCTCACTTGGTTGCTCACAGTGAGACACACTAGCAGTGGAAGTCTTTTTCCTTGAAGGCGTAAGCTTGCAGGAAGCCTTTGTTTTAACCCGTACATGTGGACTTTTACTTGGTGTTGCCTGAGAATCTTTTCTTTGTTCATTTGTGTTAACCCCATCCCCGTCTTCACGGTCACCCATTTGTACTTCATCCACCCCACCACCCCCTTCGCCAACTTGTGTTTGAGAATATTCAAGCACAAAACCCTCATTTATCATAACAGCGTGGTCAACCATATGTTCAACATATAGATGAACAACCTCGGGTTTATAGTCTTCAATAACGCTTAAAAAATCTACAATATCTACATCGCTATTCAAAGCTATCACTTGTTCATGTTCCGCACCGACATTGTAACAACATTTAAAATCGTTCACGTATCCGAAATCCCGAACCAATTCTTTTAGTTCCCACATGGTGAAGAACTGAACATCATACCCTGGCACGTCATGGATGTCACCATCTACATAGCTAAACGGCACATGGCGCACCATCCCACCATGGTGGACCTTTAGATTGACAAGCATACCTATGAACATATGAAAATAATACACTGACTTATCAAAATAATAATGATAACAATAAAAAATAGAGCAGATTAAAAACACTTTAGTAGGTAACGGCAAATTCTTAAGCACAAATATAGAGGAAGTCATTTTATTGTGAATGGTTTGATAGTAATACCAACACAATTGTCAAAGAAGACCCAAGGACTTGTAAAAGCAAAATACACAAAACCCCAATATGGGACCACAAACCAAACCCAACAATATATTCTCTCTCCTAGCCACGACAAAAATCAATGAGGAGCCTATATAGTTGTATATATATTTTAATAACAATATATATATTCAAGACAAAAGAATCTGCTTTTTGAATCAATGTTTTCCTACGGGACCACTAATTCTCGTCTAAAACCGTGCATCAATGAGTTCAGAAATTATTTTCATTTGAATTGTCGGTTTCCAGGGCCACCACAAAGGATTCCTTTATTATTATTTTTTTTTTCTAAACTATAACTGCCTTGCTACGTATGGGGACAAAAAGTTGACAACAAACCCACCAGTGGAGCACTAAAAAACAGCATAACAAACAAATTTCATCAGCATTCGGGACCACAACTGTCCATTTCTAGGGCCACCACAAAACCCACTACCAATCATAAAAGTCCACAAATTCAAACGAGATATAAAGCAACACAACGGGGGATAAAAAGCAACACAGGGGGTTTTTTTCACAACTTCGGAATCAACCAACAACCAACCAAAAGCACAATAAAAACCTTCTATACGTTTCAGACAACAAAATCCCTCAAGAAATTTCGGAGATACCTGTTGCTCGGAGATTTTTTCCCAAATTTTTTTTTTGGAAAAATGAAGCCCTAGTCGCCGGAATGCGTGCCGCCGGTGGAGCGCCTGAATCGCAGTCGCAGGTGTACTGTCGGTACTGCCTGTGTTAGCGGTGGGTGCCCCGATGGTGCGCCGGAGTCTAGGTCGATTCGTCGGTGGGTGGGTGGGTGTCGGTTGAGATGGGGTCGCGAGATGGGGATGGGGAGTGAGCTGCTACCTCGCACGAGTGGTCTGGGGGTATTGTTGAAAAACCCCCAAGTTTAGCCCAAAAAACGGTGTGTTTTGGATCCTACCTAGAGAGCTCGTCCGACGTGTCAGGTCCCAAAACAGTGTGTTTTGAGTCCGTTAACGGCCGTTACCAAAAGTGTGACGGCAAGGATTTTATTTCAGTTTCCTTCCACCTAGGGAGTAAATTTTCGGAAAAAAAAACCTAAGCATTTTAAAATTTCGGAAGGCAGACCTAAGGTGTTATTATATATTTACCCAATAAAATAAACAAAAACTAACAAAAAATAAACTAAACAAAACAACTAATCAATGAACTAACAAAAACAATAAACTAATTAAATAATTAAAAATAAAATTAAACTAAACAAAACTAACAACAAGAAGTAAATAAATAAAAACAGGCCAAATAATTAAATAATAACAGACAAAACAATAATTAAATAAAATAACAAAAAAAATTGAAAATTGGACACATACACTGCCTCGGATCTGTTGGCGCAGCCAACTAAGGTGCGTTCAAACGCAGGACACCACGATCGACCGCAAACACGCAGATACGCAGAAATGTAGCAGATTGTGCATGTGCGTTCGATCGCAACTGAGGTGCGATTGTTCGCAACGACGCACTGCGGTTCTGTCAAAGGCGAGCGCGCTCGCACACAGAAGCGTGTATCGCGAGCGCAGGTACGCAGCCGACCTGGAATAGGCCCAAGTGCGTTCGATCGCAAGAACTGCGTTCGACCGCACTGTCGGGGCCTGATTTTCCAGAAACCGAAATTAAACTTTAAAAAAAAAAAAAAGCAAAAACAAACACTAATCTAATTTTTTTAGATTTTTTTCTATACAAAAGCACAAAACAAATAAAATAAATGCACAATTAAAATTACTAGTAGAAAAATAAAATTAATCTAAGCAAGCAAAATTAATTTAAACAAAACAACGATTCCCCGGCAACGGCGCCAAAATTTGATGTATAAATTTTATTGTACTCGCCAATTGCATGAGTCGTTTGTAATCGAGTGGTTGTGCAAGTGCGAGGTCGAACTCACTGAGAATCGTGTTTTGTTAAAAACCAATTTTAAAGTGCCTAAACTAATCCTATTTTAACCTATTCCCCACATCAAACAGGTAACGTGGGTAATATAAAAACTAAATTAAAATGCAATAAAAATAAAGAAATAAAAACGCTAAGGTCCCTAATCTACCTCACTACAAGTTAATTAACAAATAAACATGCTTCGCTCATACTCAATAACGACTATGCTACTAGGCATACTCTGAGCGCTAACACATTGTTCATATTTCCGTCTATCGATAAAGCACATATGTATATCTTATTGTTGCTACAAAATCTTGTCGAACTAACCAATGCAAACACTGTTAAGAGGTCACAACGGATATTGGTCCGAAGACGAATCATCCGATATATCTCCGGTTGCAACGAAAGTCGACGTTTAACGATTTGCAAACAACAATCAACACATTTTTGTCACTAAAATGTATTGAAACGAATAAACATAAAATGAAATTACAGAATGATACGAACTAAACATAAATAAATGTAAACAAATCTATAGTGAAGGGAATAAGAGACTGAATAAAAGCAAAATAAAACATAAAATAAATAAATGACAATTTAGGAGGGATTTACAGTGGAAATCAAAGGGTTTGAGGCCATAGGGGCGCCTCCCAAACGTGGAAAACAAAGAAAACAACAAATCCTATTTATAGACAAAATAAATCGTGTTGCCAGGTCAGGGGTGCGTTCAAACGCAGGGGTTGCGATCGACAGCAGTGCTGCGTGCATTCAACCGTAGTGCTGTGCGTTCGGTCGCAGGCGCATTGCAGTGCCGCGTGCGTTCGAGTGTAGGCGTTGCGTTCGACCGCAGTGCGTTCGAACGCACTACGTGCGGTCGAATGCACGTAACTGCCCACGGCGCAAGGTTGAAGCGATGAACGATAGGGCCGGCTAGGGTGACGCGGGAAACGCGGGCTGACGCGGCGTGCGATCTAACGTGGCTTCTGCATTCGAACGCAGTATGTGCGTTCGAACGCACCTGCAGAGGCTAAAATTCCATCTTTGCTTAATTTCGCTCATTTGAATCACAATTTCGCACCAAGGACCTACAACACACTAAAACATTAGAACAACACAAAATATTAGATATTAACAAAACTAAGAGCCTAACAAATATAAATTAAGGGGTCCAAATAAGCACTTTTAGGCACTAATCATGCTCTTTCCTATTGTTTTTTCCCTGTATTGTGTTGGCTTCCTTTTTGTTGTTTTCCGTTTTCCTGTATTTGTTTTTTCCTTCCTTTTTTTTCTCTGTACGTTTTCCTTTATGTTTTTGTTGCTTGTAATAAGGCTTTGTCCTCTCTCTTAATCTGCCCACTTGATGCTCTGTTGGGTATTTGCTTTTGGTCCAGTTTAGATCAAATAAAGATGAAGCATCATAAGCAGCCCAAACTCTCAAAGCAGATACACTCCAAGCAAAAGATAAACACCAAGAAGAAGAACTTCATCAAACATCAAAGTATTAGATATTTGAGTACAAATATGTTTTTGTTTTATTGTTGATAACAATATATTGTAATGTAAGATAAACTATGTGTTCATTATAAATAAGAATACTCTATCATACGGTCAAGTAGGTAGAAAACATAAACATCAAAAACTCTATAGTGCAAACCTTTGGTTGTGGATGTGAACGATGTCTTGGCTTTCGAGTCGAGTAGAATTAGTTTCGACATGGGAGTTCTTTGCTCTCAAGGCCGAGAAATAAGAGCTACTTATACATTAGATTAAGCCTGTTTAGTGCAGATTTGTTGTTAAAATGAAAGACTAGTCATGTGTTAATGGATATTGTTGTTATTGATAGACCTTGATTGTTAGATTGTTATGTTTGTATCTTTGAGGCATGTAACCTTAACTTCGGCTATGATTTGCTTCAAAGCTTTATACTCTATTTGTAAGAACTCTTGCTTGCGATCTTTTCTTCAATTAAATAAGTATGAAATGTTTTTTCCATAAAAAAATTATATATATATATTATTATTTTTAATATAACAGCTGTGGATACTTCTTGCAACTCAGACCATGGCAATTTATGTGTAATTATTACGATCTGGTAATTCATTCCAGCATTGCTGACAGCACCTTTGAAAGTTAGATGACCTTTTTACCTTTAATAGTAAATAAATATTAAATTTTAATTATGAACGTCCTTTTTCCTTTTAGCAAGTCCTGATGATGTTTTGGAAAAAGTTGTCTCTTCTTTTTTTTTTTCTTTTTTTTTTTCTATAATTTTCCATACCATTGACCAGTATATATATATTGATTAATTAGTAGAGAATTGGTGGGATTTGTTTCTTAGCTCTTTTAACATCTAAATTGCATATGAGGCATGTTTCTCATAAATCTCGTAATATATTTGTGTTTGGAACGTTCTAGGATGTTTATCATTAAATACTTTGAAAAAAACAAAAGAACAGAGATTGGGAGGAATAATCCACATTATTTTGTTGCAGCACATGGTTTTTTGTGTGGCCTCCCTATTGTCATATTCTGCGTTCTTAATGATCCTCCATTGTACTGCCAATAGGAGCCTTAAGGAGTTCACTGCTGCTGATGTGCCAGCTCTTCTGTACCTCTATTTTCTTCTTGAAATTTGGAATTACGTAAAATAATTTTTGTATTTTTGGATATTTAGTGTGTGCGACAAAAATAATCAATGAAAAATATTTTCGGTTTAATTGAAAAAGTTTTTTTAATTTTCGTATAATAGTTTTAATTTTAAAAAATCTTAAACCATTTTTTGAGTTTGACCATTTCATTTTCAAATCGATAGACCCAGTCAAGAAGTCGCCAGGACCTGGTCAGAACACAATTGGGACTCATCAAGACACGGCCAAGCCACCATGCATCGGAACTTTGCCGGGACACTGCTGGGACTCGATCGAGACCACACCGAGAGACGGTCGGCACCTTAGTTAGAACACGATCGGGACTCAACAGGACCCAACTATAAGTTACCGTCAAGATTTTGCCGAGACCCAATCAGACCACCATTGGAACTCCACTTGGACTCGGTCGAAACTCACGAGACTTGGTCAAGTTACCGTTAAGACCCAATTAAAACATTATCATAATTTAGAGTTATATATATATATATATGATGTGTGGTACACGCTAAATATCAAAAATATTTTCAAGTGTCAGCCAAAATCAATTTTCGACGAAAAATATATTAATTTTTGGACTTTCCACAAAATTCGTTGTATCTAATGGAAGTCAAAACTGATATTGTTTATGATAGAGTAGCTGGGAGACATGCATTGAATCATCTCTCATTGGATAATCATGTCTCATCTGTCCTCAAGAGGTAGCTCAATCGATTGGGATCACGCTTCATAAAACAGAGGTTACTAGTTCAAATCCTCCATCCCCTCTCTTATGCGGACATGTCAAAAAAAAAAAAAAAATTCATCTCTCATCTCTTTTGAAATATTATTTCACTGTCTTTTCCTACACCAACATTAAATGTACATGGGTTTAATGCTAATCAGCCAAAAAAAATGTATCGATAAAGTGTTCTATTGTGGTTAATTATGATAATACTTAGTACAACCTCTGCAATTCAGATGAGCAAGGGAATTAATTAAGGGTTTAAAAAAAAAAAAAAAAAATCTGTAAAGCTTAATTGTATGCAATTATTTCCAAAAGAGATTAAACATATTATTTCCAAGAGATTAAACATAATGAAACATTTTAAAATCAAATTGACAATATTAAATTACAAAAGACTTCTTCTATATATATATTTCCAGCACATTATGTAACTTATGTTGACAATATGGAGGAAGTACGTCCAAGCCGTTTTGTTTCCCAGTTTAACAGTGTTTTACTTAATGAAGGATTATGGATTTTAGATGTACTGAGCAAAGCTAAATGGCCGGAGACAAAAATATTTTTTTAAAAAAAATATTATTCAACAATTTAAAATTTTCCAGTTTTACTGGACGCTAGAAAATGAATAATTAGCCGATATATTTAACATTTACTGGCAGTTTGTAAAAGAAAAAAAAAATTGAAAAATTGGTGGCACTCGTAACATCGCTGGCATTTATAAAATGCTAATATATTTATAGCATGTTTAAAATTACGTTTGAGAATGAGAGCTTTTAAATTAAAAAGTGTTTTTTTGACAAAAAGTGATAGTTGAAGATGGTTGAGTGTAACGGTTGGCCGTTCATAGAAACAATATATAAATGAGTTATAGTTGAGGGAGTTTAGTATAATTAACTTTTTTTTAGAAAAATTTATAGAGACGTAGTTTAATAGCACTTTATTTTAATTCCAATATATATATCACGTTATTTTCAAGGAGAATTATAGTACAATTATTGATCCTAAAGCTCGGATGAGATAAGTGGCATATCACTATCAAAGTCCAGTCCAACACACTTAATACATAAAATATTTTACTTATATATATATAAATTAAAAAAAAAAAAAAAAACATAAAATATTCGTATCACTGGCCGCCGACTCCTAGGCAAAATTCCAGGGTTAGGTTAGGCTTACTCATTATTTTTATTTCAGTATTGTCTGGTGCTCGCCTGACGAGTAATTCTAAAAGTCGTTTTTGTGTTTTTCTTTTAAATTTTTTTTTTTAAGAATGATATAGTTATTAAAATCATTATTTTATCAAAATTGAACAATGATCAATCACAAGCTCAATAGTAATTATAATAGTTACATCATTTGTTTTAAAGAGATAGCTCAATCGGTTGTGAATCATGCCTCATAAAGTGGAGGTCACTAGTTCGAATTCTCCATCCCCCTTCTTTTATGTGGACATGTAAAAAATAAATAAATAAATAACCACATTATTCTTAGATGAACATAAGAGAGACTTATAACATTACTCTGACTCTTCTTTTAAAAAAAAAAAAATTACTCTGACTCTTCAAATGAAATTAACTAATAACAACTAATTAAAGCATAATTTATTCTCTTATTCCCGATTAAACTATACTTTACCACGTGCTCCAACTGCTTGCTCATTTTGTTTAATATATATATATCAAAGCAATTTGATCCGTTTAAGCAAGTATTAGTAGGGGTGAAATTTAAAACCGCCTAACCGCATCCGCTAACCGCTAACCGCACTAACCGCTAACCGCTATCCGCATTAACCGCTAACCGCTTTGAAAGCGGTTAGTAAAAACCGCTAACCGCCTAGGCGGTTAGCGGTTAGCGGTTAGTGGATTTTGAAAAACCGCCTAACCGCTAACCGTTAACCGCTAACCGCCTTTTTAAAAATAGAATATATATTTATATTATATATATATTTCATATAATAAATAACAATAAGTTATTGTAGCCTAGTGGTTATTGTGCACCTATTTTACTTAGGAGTCCCGATTTTGATTCCCCCCACCTTATTTTGATTATTTATATAATATAGAAGTGCAAAACGACGTAGTTTTGCACTTCTATATATTCATTTCTTCCTAACCCAAAACAATAATTTTATTGTAATTTTATTCGTATGTTATATGTTGTAGAAGGTGAATAACAAAATTTTGGTATAATAGTCTAACATATAATACTCACTTTAAACCAACAATTTTTAATGCTAAAATGGTTATGATAGAGAAAAAAAAAATGTTTAAAGTGAGCAAAACAAGGGTTTAAAGTGAGTCAAAAACCGGCAAAAAAAAAAAAAAACCCAATAAAAAGCGGTTAGTAGAAAAAGCGGTTAACCGCTAACCGGGCGGTTAACCGCCTAGGCGGTTAACCGCTAGCGGTTAGCGGATGCGGTTAGTAGATTTTACTAACCGCCTAGGCGGTTAGCGGTTAGCGGTTTTAGCCACTAACCGCTAACCGCAACCGCTATTTCACCCCTAAGTTTTAGTCAATTTGATTAGTTGAATTTCATTTTCAACTCGTACGTATTCTTTTTCTGATATTTTATAAAGTTCGTTAGTAATGCCGGGAAATGTGTTTGTATGAACCAATCAAGATCAGCTAATTTAATTATGAAGATGATATTCCATGGGAGAGTGAAGGGGGCAAGTGGATGAGAATCATGTGCTACGCACGCTAGTTTTCAGACACAATCCTAGAAAGAATCAAATCCAACAACAAAGAAATTAATGTCGGAGAAGACAGGAGATTCTTTGGTCTCCTATAACTTAATTTAGGAAAGCAAAATTGTAAAATTGGTTTCAGAATTACCAATAGCTAATTGTGTAAATATTGGTATTTAGGGTTGTAAACAGGCTGACCGAACCGCTCACCGATAAGTTTGGGCTTGATTGGTTTGATTATTAGACGAATGGAGTTTGAACATACCAAACTTGTATTAGTTCGTATAATTTTATTTTTATTATTTTCAATTTTGTAATGGGAATATGTTAAATATTTAGAAAAATAGAAAGAAATTTTATTCGTAATATAATAGATTTAATTTAAATTATTGTAACTATGAGTGTGAATATAAATATGTATACTTGTGTGTATATGAGTAAATATGTGAAAGTATATACATACTATAAAAAATAAAAATAAAAAACATATAAACTCGAGATTAGATTGTTTAAGATTTGAGTTAATTTTCCTAATTAATTAAATAATAAATTCATAACCATATGAACTAACTAAATAGGGGTGTTCAATCGGTTATAACCGTCGGTTATTTGCTATAACCGTCGGTTATTTGCTATAATCGTAACCGATAACCGACTTGTCGGTTATTTGATTTTTAATAACCGTAACCGCAACCGACTAGTCGGTTATCGGTTATTTTATAACCGACGGTTATCAGTTATTCAACCTAATAACCGATCGGTTATAATCGCTTTAATTTAAAATGAGCTTTTAATGTGTTTTGGGCCGTCACTATGAACGTCATGGGAACAATGAGTGATTCACGATTTAGATGAGTGACTGAGAGGTAGGGAGATGAGCAATTGAGAGGCAGGGAGAGAGGCAGGCCGCAAGGATAGAGCGATTGAGACTAGAGAGGCAAGGAGAATAAGATGAAACCCTATGGATATCAATGTATCAGCTTATTCTCCCGCCAAAATGACGCCAACACCAAAACGACGTCGTTTTGGATTTTTTTTTTTTTTTTTTATACTTTATTCATATAAATATTTAATATATATAGTCGATTATCGGTTATAATCGCATTTCTCAAACCCCTAAAACCGTTAACCGCAACCGACCTAGTCGGTTATCGGTTGTCGGTTATTGATAATTATCGGTTGCGGGTCGGTTATAACCGACCTAGATGAACACCCCTATAACTAATAATTAGTATGAATTTATAAAAAAAATAAAATAAAATAAAAATCATAATGTCTATTTTATGTATAGAATGAATAAGTTGATTAATTAACTTGTTAACAAGTTCAAGCCCGTTCAAAACAAAAAATGAATAAAGCTTGAACAAATTATCTGGTTAAATGGTAAATTTGTCCTTGACTTGTGTTTGAATAAAATTAATTGAATTGTACTTAACCGTTTAATACTCAGATCGGCCCGGCTCCCTCGACTTGGCTTGGCTGGCCAAATATGAGATGAATGAATGATTATTTGAATCTAAAACCACGTGGAAATTCTTTTGGTGAATTCAAAATGTAATGTGAACGCAATTTGAAGCAACTAATAATAATAATAATAACTTGATAAAAATAATAATAATAATAATAACAATCATAAAATTAAACAAGTAGGTTATTGGGTCTAATCAACTTTGTTCGTTTCTCTCTCATTTAGATGTTTTTCAGGTGTACAAGAACACACGTGGGGTCCTTAGACTTGCTGACTCAGCAGTGACACATCCCCTAAAGGCTCCACAAAATTTCTACAAATTTGTAGACACCTCATTTGCTTGAATAATGTAAATAATAAAATTCTTAATTTATTAACGTTTACTTAACTTTTTCTGAGCTATTATGATTTTTCTAACAATGGCTTTCTTTCATTAGTTGATTAAAAAAAAAAAAAAATCATTAATTAGTAAACTTGAAAAGACATTGGAAATAAATGTGTCGGAATCAACAAGCCATATCTTTACGAATCCAATTATATCTTGTGTTACAATAATTAATCAGATGGTCAACAAGGCATGCTTTTGTTCAGTCAGACCAAATCTCCTTGCTTAATTATAATTTTTGGAAAACTTATTCCATTAATCTCCCGATTTTTTTCTTTTTCTTTTTTGAAACAAATCAAACTATTCATTTCTTTTTCTATGGGATTATATATTAGAGAAATGTTACTTACATTCACTTCCAAATTCACACTCACAAGTGTAAATTCACTGTCATAACAGGGAAAAAAAATTATCATTAAATTTTCATAAATCACTATTAAATTTAATGTAATTTTTTTTTTTTCTTTTTGACATGTCCACACAAGGGAAGGAGAGGGGGGATTCAAATTAGTGACCTCCGCTTCATTAGGCGTGGTTCACAGGCGATTGAGCTCTCCCTTGATTTTTTTTTTTTTTTTTCTATATATTAACATGATGAGGCTTATTTTTTGCATTGTATGACAAAATGTGTATAATGGTGTCACAATTTGTTATTCAACTATTAACAACTAGGGGTGTAAACTTAGTCCCGGTTTCTCGGTTATTGGCTAAAATCAAGAATTGGAACCAAAACCGGGGCACCCGATTTTTCATTTTTGAAAATCGGGTACCCGGTTATACAATAACCGGCCAATTTCAGTTGGTACCCGATTATCCGAATTGGGTAATTGGTTTTTTTTTTTAGCTTATTTTAGGTTTTGGCCTAATTTTTGGGCTTAATTTAACCATTTTGTGCCCCATTTAAAAAAAAAATCAAAAATATTAATAAATATACTAAATTCAAAAATATAGAAGTGATTTGCAATTTTTGTGAACCCTAGAGTAAAAAAATAATAATAAATATACTAAATTTGAATATATATAAATTAAAATATATATTATTAATATATATATACCCGGTTATCTGGTTATAAACGAATATTTAAAAACCTCAAAACCAGTTACTAGAATTGAACACTTCAATTACCGATTTTTTCAAACCGATTGTAAACCCGTTTTTTGGTTTCGGTCCCAGTATTTTTTTACACCAGTATCAACAACATTAACCATTAAAGGTGGACCTGTGATGGTTGAAATCGCCTCAAGAATATTTGAAAGTAATTGAACATATACTAAAATGAAAATTTGACTCCCGAAATAGTCAAGTCAAATTAATTTTCTCGTGTTATATCTTCCTTAATTTATCTGTGTTTTTTATTCATATGAAAATGGAATTCAGTGCAAACCCAGACCCACTTCAATGAATAAATAATGGTCCTTTTTGGTTGTGTTTTTTTTTTGGCCCAATAGCATAATGCTCCGTGAAGCCACGAACTTATTCTATTCATTCCCTGAATCATTGCTTGGCCCCTTTTTTCCACGCCCCTAAAACGTGCGAGAATAACTTATCATAATTCCATGCACACTCATCTACACTTCTCTGTTTACAAGTTACTTTATTCCATTTTTCTTTTCTTTTTAACACCCTCTCTCTCTCTTCTCTCTCTCTCTCTCTCTCATAAAATGCTTATTGCCTGAGAACTCTTGCCTCCTCTACATGAAAAAATGGCAGCACCATCACCTCTTTCTCACCCTGTGTCTCATCTAATCTATCATCTCCTTCTCTACCAGTGAACCCTTTATTGTAATAGGCTAATTGGTTCTTCTTTCTTTCATTTTTTGGTCTTGTAAGTTTTATGGGGACTGGTTTCTCTGGCTTTCCGGCAGAGAGTAATGGAGGCTCTCCTCCAACGAAACGCAGTCTTGGTGACTTGACGGAGAACTGTGTCTCCTCCATTCTCATGCACTTGGATCCGCTGGAGATCTGTAGATTGGCACGCTTGAACAGGGCTTTCCGTGGGGCTTCTTGGGCTGATTTTGTTTGGGAGTCCAAGTTGCCTTCAAATTACAAGTTTCTTGTTAATAAACTTCTTCATCAAGACCCCCACAACTTGTCTAAGAAGGAGATTTATGCAAGATTGTGTCAACCCAATCCCTTTGATGATGCCACAAAGGTCCCTCTCTCTCTCTCTCTCTCTCTCTCTCTCTCTCTTACTTTTGTTTGTTGGATGAAAAGATTCTAACAACTTTCTTTTAGTAATTATAACTTAACAAACATGTTTTTGTTTTTTGTTTTTTTGTTTTTGTTTAGGAAGTGTGGTTGGACAAGATGAGCGGCAAGCTTTGTATGGCAATTTCGTCCAAGGCATTGAGGATAACGGGGATAGATGATCGGAGATACTGGAATTTCATTCCAACTGAGGAATCCAGGTGAGAGAGAGATTCTATTTAATGTTACTGTTTTTATTGGATATTAAATGGAAATCATATAATGATTATGATCCCTTCTTGCTCATTGGAAGATCATCAAGTTTTTACTGATTTTTTCGCATGTCTTTTTATGTTTCTAAATTAACACTGATTTTTTTGCTTGCTTTCAAGATGATCTAGAAGTAGAAACCTGCATGATATATCATCATAACTTGTTTTTAATTTTATGAGCTTTGGTAAATTTCCCTCAACGTACAAGATCCCCTTTCTCTTGAGATCATGATATTTGATTCCAAATGTTGGGATTTGTTTCCAGCCTTATTACTAGAAATTTTCTATATATTGGCATAAAATTTATTCAAAAAACAAAACAAAACAAAACAAAAAGGTAAAGCGATTTCCTCATAAAAAAAAACAAATACCTTTTGTTTTTGGCAAAAGTAACCAAAAACTACTGCATTATGTCTGCTGGTAGAAAGTTAATAAAAACATTGAATATGAAACAGTCCTTGCTCTATTAATTGATATTTTTATACATTAAAGTAATTATGATCAATTTCAAGGAACAAAAACATATTATTTTACAAATTCTAATAATATTTTAATTTAATTTCTCTTTACCTTCCAGTACATGAAAATAATATATATATATATATATAATGTCACAAGCAATATTGGTATAAGAAAAGACTGCAAGCATTTAATTTGCGCTCGAGAATTACGACCACAAAGACATGTTCAAGCTGGGCCGGGCAGCTTTCAAGATTTCACTATCAAATATCATATTTTAAATTTAAGGAGTTTTCAAATTCCATTTATTTATTCGATAACTTGACTTTTGCCCAAACCATTCTTCTCCCTCTAATCCATTTTCTTGTTGGATATGCCTCGACGTTTGAGTATGACAAACAAAATTAATTAATATTAATCTATTACTGTTTTGAAGGGGTAGCTTAATCTTCTGTACGTGGACCACGCCTTATGAAGTGAAAGTCACTAGTTCGAATGTCTCCTCTCCATTTCCCTGTGTGAACATGTCAAAAAAAAACTAATCGATCTATTATTAGAAAACGTCTGATTTTTCAACCCTTTAGGTCTTAGCTATGAATATATTAATTAATGTCCCTTATTTTATACATATATATATATAGAAGTGTTAATTTGGATGTCGTGTTAAACAGCAATTTTAATGTAAAACGAGAAGCATGGTATACTATATATTATATGATATGCATAGTGTTTGTTGTCACTTTCGCTTGCAATCTTTGCTAACATATATGTTGCACAAAACGTGTACTAAATTTAATAATTGTAAAACTTAATTAATTAATCATAATTTAATTTCTTTGATGCGTAGATTTCACACAATCGCATATCTACAACAAATTTGGTGGGTTGAAATAGTTGGAGAGATAGAGTTGGAATTTCCACAGGGGAAATATGGTGTGTTCTTCAGGCTTCAGCTTGGCAAAGCCTCTAATAAAAGATTTGGTCGTAGGGTTTGTAACCTTGATCAAGTGCATGGGTGGGACATCAAACCTGTCCGGTTCCAGATGTCAGTATCCAACGGTCAGCGTGCGATTTCAGAATGTTATTTGCATGAAGCAGGGAATTGGGAACATTACCATGTGGGTGACTTTGTTGTCGACAACCCTAACACACCCACCAAGATCAACTTTTCAATGATCCAGATTGATTGCACGCACACCAAAGGTGGTCTATGTGTAGACTCCGTGCTAATATGTCCGCCTGAGATTAGACAAAGATTAAAGCACTTTTAGGGTTTCAGCTAATTTTAATGGCAGCTAGCTGCTGCACTAACAGAAAGAAAGTAAAGTAGTAGGTTTCTTCATTTTTTTTTTTTTTTTTTTGTAAGTAGTTCTTAGTTATTTTGTTTCAAATGTTATTTTTTGGTGGTTTTTGTTATTCTTTTAGCAACATTGTTAAAGCCTGTTGTTGTAAATGAATTTGAATGTACCAAGATTTAGTGTGAGTTGTTTACTAGCTAGCTAGTTGTCTGATTGGTTGGAAAACATGCACTCCCGTGTCCGGCCACACTCCAAGCACGTGCACGTTCCTTAACGTGGCAGCGAAAGTTACCATTAGATTTTATATAAATCACCATTGAATTTTAGATCCAATAATAAAAAACACTACACAGTAATTTTAGATTTTATATAAATTACTGAACCTCCATGTGTTTTTAGGATTTTTACGTTTTAAATCTACAAAGATTTTCTATATAATTAGATCTTTAAACACTCACCGCATGCACACACAACAAAAAAATAAAATTTTTAAATTTTTTAAAAAAAGACGCCATTTTATGCCTTTTTTTAATGCCGCTTTATGCTACAGAAAGGGTATTAAACAGGTAATGACGTTGGAATAATGCCGTTTGAGTAAATGGCATTAAGTCATTAACCTTCCGATCATACATTAATTTCCTACTGCAAAAGACGAAAACGGCATTAATTTATGCCGTTTGCACAAGGTCAAAATATCTAAATTCATATGCTTCAATTTTTTATTTTATGTTTCGAATAGTAAATTGTTTTTTTTGAAATAATTAGAAAGATAACAAAATACTTTAGAGTTTAAGGTTATCCTTCTTTATGTGTGTATTATGTTGATGTTTGTTTCGAGTTGTTGAAAAAAGCTAGAGTATTAAACAAATCGCTCTAAGAGCATCTCTAGCAAGGTTATCTATTTTTGCCATAAAAAAGGATAATTCTCTAATTTAACTACCGCTTTTTTAATTCACATTTCAATAAATTCTCTATTATCTTCTTTACTTTTAAGAAAAAATTATTTTTCATTATAACTTTATTTTATTTTATTTCCAAATGATCATAAAATGTCAAAATGTGTTCGACGGTGTTTGTAGCCATAACAACTTCCTCTAAGAGCTCCTCATCCTGCTTAGCAAATTATCCAATAAGTTGATGAGAAGCTACGGTGTTCATTTCATCCTCTCCGCTCTAATTAAAAATCATTTAAACTTCTCTCTCCTCTCTCGTAGAACTACATAAAAAAATAAATAAATAAAAAATTATTTAAGTAAAATATTAAAAGTTGATAGTTAAAATACTAAGCCGGATATAAGTACTTTAAAAAAAAAATTAAAAAAAAGTGAATAGCTAAAATATATAAAATAATAATATTTTGGCAAAATTTGGCTAAACTTTTACTGAGCCATATGTAAATGCTCTAAGAGTGATCGCAAACAACATCCCCATATCGCCCCGATACCAATCTCTTCCTTTCTATCTAATCACACACAATTGAATTGAAAAACGCAAGGTCTAACCCTAATGCATTCAACAAAATAATTCAGCTAAGTAAATTGTTTATGCAACAATCAAATATATCAATCCACAAGATAATACAAAACCAATCACACAGTCAACACAAAGATTTTGTTGAGGTGGAAATTCTTTGAATAACATATCAAAGGTAAAACCACTATGGAAGAGCTAAACCCAATAAACTAATCACTAAGAACAATTAATTCAAGTACAAATAAAATACACTTAGACCTTTGTATGTAGACAAGCACACCAGATCCCCTCTTTGGTCTCATTTATCAACCCATCAGTAGACTTTAAGTTGTTGACAAAAAGGCGTGGTTTGCTCAAACTAAAAAATCTAAGGGAATAGGCACATAATCTCACAACAAGGTTTCGATTGGCTTACAACAAAGAATGACCTTAAGCCCTCAGTATTTGAATTACTCTGGTGGCTTAACTTGGCACATAATCGTGCATAAACTACCTTATATAGAGAACGACAAAAAACCCTTTACTCCCGGTTACCCCCAAACGTACCAAGGTCCACCCCTGTGTACCTGCAACGGGTGGCTGGCCATTCCAGCAATTCTATATTTTTAATTTTAAGAAGGGTGGGATTTTTAGTAATTTTGGTTCAACTCCAATTAAGGTGCGTTTAGAATTACAATTTCGCAAGAATAATCTGTATTTTTAAAAGATATCGCAAAACATAAGGTATTTGACATTACGATTTAAAAAACACTTAATCTAAAATAGGAAGAAAAAAAATCTGCAATTTCTATAAGCAAGTTAGGGGTGCTTACTTGAAAAAGGTTTAATAGATTAAAAGTTAATAATAATAATTTCAAATCTAACAGTGATTTTAAAAGTCATATCACAGTTGGGAGAACACTAAGAGAACCCATAGCATTTCCCTTTTAAAAATGCAATTTTTAAAATCGTACTTATTGAAACTGTAGTTTCAAGTGGACCCTTAGAATACATATGTTGTTACCAAATTAAGAAATATGAATAACTATTCCATTATACTTTCGTCTATTCCTAATAATAGCTATTCATTTTCCTAATGAAATACACAACCTGCGAACCAAACAAGACCTTAAAAATAATGATATAAGGGGACTCTAGAGCCTTCTTGAATGTGATGTGATAGTACTCGAATAGAATTTTAATCATCATTATATCATTCCTCAACTCTAATTAAAAAATAAAAAATAAAAACTATTTTTCTATGCAAGGCCAGAACACTTTTCAACCAAAAAGACAAATCCGCTAATTTTTTTTTTATCAAACCAACCAAATCCAATAAAAAAATTTATATAAAGTTAAACCTTTTTATTTATTTATTTATTTATTTTTGTGATAACTCTAATTTCCTCTATTCACCCTCAAGATATAAATTCTTATCCAGTCCAGAAATAATTATGAGATGTACCTTTATTTTATTTTATTTTTTAAAATTTTTGGTTTCACAAGGGTGTCCCAAAGCTAAACCCACTTGGTGTTGCCGTCAACATCTCTCTGCGTTGCTTTAGATCCGTCTCTTCTCTGCCGAAAAGGTGAATTCCTTTCTTCCTCTTCCATTTCAACACTGTATACGCTCTCGAATTCCTTTCTTCCTCTTCCATTTCCACACTACACCCTCTCTGTTGTGTGTGCCCGGCCGTTAATTTTTTAATTTAATTGTGACATTGATGAATTTTCTCTTGCAAATTGCATGTAATATGATAAAAGGGGGTAAAATGTTTTCGGACAATTGTTATGTATATTTCTCTCCTAATTTCGTTGAATTTTTAATTAAAAGCTATGATTTTTATTACGTTTAGCGTTGTTAATGAAAAAGGTTTTATTTCTCTCTCTCTCTCGCTCTCTCTTTTTTTGAAGAATCCTGATTTTTGTTAATATACTTCTCATTGTGTTCTTCCAAAATTATTCAGGTTTCCTGCTTGAAGGCTTCAAGAACTGTAATATGCCAAAAATGGATAATGGGCGTGACTTCATACAATGGCTTGGACCTGACATGTCCATAAAGATTCTCACCCATTTGGATGACCCATCTGACCTTGTCCGTGCTAGTTCTGTTTCGAGTTCTTGGCACCGATTTGGTAAGCTTATTGGGGTTAAATAACCAAATTCAATTGGGCTTAATGGTGTGTTGCTGGAAGTTTTATGTTCTTGTCACGGATTTGGTACCAACTCCTATGTCTCTTTTTTTCATTGGAATTGTCAGCTTGAATTTTAGGTTCTCAATGCTTGTTTAGCCAAAACGATTGAGGGTATTAGACGATGTAGGGAGGCTGTATATATATATGGATTAAGGAGTAATGTACAGCTGCAGGATGCCGATCCCGGTATTACTATGCCCAATTCAAGTTTCTCCTGTCAGCTCTAGCGGACTAGCTTCTCAGCTCAGACCAGCGTGTGAGTGTCAGTGATCCCCACGCATAACTTATGGTTAAGCTTCTTTTGAGCTCTGTTAAGCCTGTTTCCTTGGAAATTTCATAGGTGATCACTGAACCTGTTGTGTGTAACTTGAATTACTCTAGTCAAAATCACGTGGGCCCTGCAGCATATTTTGCTCCCTTTGTCAAATTGGTTTACCTACTCCAATTTGGAGTTTTATTTTACTAGCCGACATAAGGTCTTTTACTAAACCAATTTGGAATTGTGCTTTGCTGACCGACTTCAATGCTTGAAAAAGTCAGCAAGCAGAGCATGAAGAAATTGGAGAAAAAGAGCAGCAATATCTCATTAGGGTTTTCTCACTTTGTTGTGCCTTATGGCACTTAGAGAAAAAGAGGGTTTTTTCTTTGTTGTTTTTCTCTTTTGCATTTTTCTCGTGTGAGAGTGAGATTGTGGTGTATTGGGGCTTTGGATTTTGAGTGGTTTTCTTCCTACCCTTTTGTATCCCATCTTTTGTTAATGAACTTCTCCTAGATCGTCTCACCACTTAAATCTTGGTGTCTTGTGTGATTGATTTATTTTTATTATGCTCTTTTCTGCTTCTTTGGGAATCTTGAATTTAGATGCTTGCACAACAGAACCTGTATCCTAGTACATACTCTCCTCGTGTTCTTGCTTGGTAGCCAACGAGGCTTGGAATCTAGCTTGCCTAAATACCTTGAGTTGATGGCGTAAAACCGCGAGGGGTGCTGACACCCATAAAGCAAGGGGGAGAGGCATATGACGGATATGGACAAGAAGGCAGTGATTGGGGTATTGTTTCCATGTTGCGGGGAATGCTAGTCAGCTAACAGTATTATGTATCCCAAATGTGAATTTTCCCCCGAAACATCTATTAAGCTTAGTTTTCTAAATAAGGAACTGCATAATTTTGCTCTTTGTAGCAGTAATTAAAGATTTCTGAGCAGGGAAGCCTTGGCTCCAGTAAGTAAATAGGTTATAATGGTTTGAATGAGATTTGTGTGTTTCGGTGATATTATTGCTAGGATTCTCCTCTATATGGTAAAAGCATATACATGTGTTGAATGACATTTGTGTGTTTTGGTGATATTGTTGCTAGGATTCTCCTCTATATGGTAAAAGCATATACATGTGTTAGATCTAGCTTACCGCATTCCATTTAAGTCATTTTAAATGGTCCTACAAATAAGAGTGAGTGGCATAGCACCTACATGGGTCTTTTTCTCATGGCAGTTGTCCAGTTTCTTGTTAAAAATAAAAGAAAAAAGATTTCATAAAAGGAAATCAATTAGAATATAAACTGATTACAATCATTACAGTTATCTTTGTCTTTTTTCTTCTTCTTGATAATGATTGCAGAGGAAAAATATTACTATGCTGTTTAATTACCTGTTGACAACCTTAATCCCTCTAAAGAAGTTATGAATCAATAAGAATGACATCTTGACTGTTATTTGAGTGACAAAGAAAAGTAGCAACATCCTTATAAAAGTTTATAAAAATCATGGAAAAGATGCCTCCAAGGCCCAAACTTTAATTTGGCATATGTTTAGATAATGTGAGGCCTGCTTATGAACATCCATAATTTAGTTTTAAATCTAGTTGGGTCTTACTTTGTATTTTGGATTTTGATTGGTATTGAGTTTTATTTATGGGTTTCACTAGTTATTTGGTTTGGACTTAGTAGTTTAAACCCAAGGAATTCAAGTCCATCAGGGTTCAACATTAGATGTGTAACACCCCCTTTTTTGTAGGAACTATACAAGAGAAAACACTAGCTAGAAAGAGCAAAAGCACCCCCAATCATCTCAACCCAAAGAAACCTTTTAACCTATAAGAATTACAGCCAAGGTGAAGTTCCCCACCTCCCTGCTTTCCCACATAATCAAAATACCACCTGAAGGCCCACATGATGACACCTCCAAAGACTCTGCACCATGCTACGAGACGTGAACCTTGCCTTAAAAGCCTAATCATCAAAGCCTTAAACTACCCAACCCTCTTGAGATGCCAAACAGAAAATACTGTTCACACAATGTTCATTCTATTTCATCAAGTTATCTTTCCATCATAACCTTGATTTAATTAACAAGTATGCCTTTGAACTATGTTAGGTAATGTTTTCTTGATTGATACTGATGTGGATTATTCCTCATGCAGTGATTGAACATGGCCTTTGTAAGCAGCTCTTTTTGAAAATGTTTCCTGAAATATCTAGTGCTACGCAAATTATTGAAGTCAAGAACATGATAGAACCTGTGAAACTCAGCATTGATGATTCTACAGAATGGGAGCGCCTTAAGAGGGATCATAGAGTGTATGCCTTCTTAGCCCGAGGTCTGACCCCGTGCATAAGTAAAGATTGCATATCAGACTCCATTAGTGCATCAAGCACTGATAATTACCCTGACGAAAGCATACAGAATACCTTGGAACCAAGGGATAGAGTTGGGTTCAGAGCGTTATATTGGTCTAGTAAAGGGGAAGGTGATCCCAGTGTTCCTGAGACATTAATCTATAAGTTGGCTGCCAAATTGTGTGTTGTTACCGAAATCGATGTTCAACCATTCCAAGGTTAATTCTCACAGCCTGTAGATTTGTGTTGTAACTTCAATATGATTTGAGCTCTTGAACATTTTGCTAATTAACTGACAGACAATTTTGTTCATATCAGCATATTTTCAGCTTGGCGTGCCTATATATTCACCTAAGGCTGTTCGATTTAGAATGGGCTATCCCAGAACACCATTGATATTGGATGCTGACATCAAACAAGCTTTGTTAGCTGCTCACAGTTGGATGGATGATGAGTTTGTTTGGACATATACTTCACCAGAATTTCCAATGGCTCAGGTGAGTAGCACTGATTAACATGTTAGCTTATTGTTCAGTGAGAATGGGGAGGTGGATGGGGATTCAATGGCACTTTCTTTTGGATACTAACTAAACAAAATTTACTAAGCTTAGATAAATAAGAATCACTTTTGTAAGCACCGTCTTCTTGCTTATATATATATATATATATATTCCATCCTGGAGATCCTAGACATGTCTATTTTAATATAAGTGTAGCTATAGAACGCTTGACCTGCAATCTTCTGTCATGATTTTTCTGGTTTTTCGTATTTTAGCTTTTGAATCCTGGGGTTGGCTCAATATGCTTTATGAAATGAATATTTTATCATCACTCTAGAATATAGTGGTAATATCTGTAAGGAAGCACATAGTTTTGAGTTTCAAATGGCTCCATGTTAGCTTGCAACTGCATTGCCATGTGATGAAACAGGAGAACTTCTTGCAAAAGTTCAAGTTACCAGAACCTGTTCTTTGCATTGGAGGGATTCTGCAGGTCGAGCTACTGGGTCGGGTTCAGAGACAAGAAATGGATGGATTATATTATATATGGTCAGTTTCTCAGTTCTCACTCTCTCTCTCTTCCCTTCCCCTGGTAATCATTGTTATCATATATATAGTGACCTATGGAAATTTCCGGAGGGACTGAGAAGTTTTGCCAGTGATGTATGGAGCCATGACTGTATGTAAGATTGTCAGACGTATATCTCAAGTCCCATTCAAAGAGCCAAATGAAACTCAAGCCTGGAAATAAGTAATGAAACTGTTTCTTACACAAAAAAATAAATAAATAATTAATGAAAATATAGATATATGCTTTCCTAGGAAAAAGAGTGAAACTCGAGACTGGAAGTAATTACTTTCTGAGGAAAAAAATAGCGCACACAAACATTTCTCTTTTAGTTTAAATAATTATTGTTTTTAGCCGGATTCTATGTTCATCCATTTGTTTCTTATGTCCTCTGGACCGTTCTTGTGTGGTGCAGTGTCTCCCATGTTCAAGTTGTAGGACAACTACTTTTACCGACATTTGATATCGAAGTTGATCCCTTGGGAAAATGTTCCTTAAAATACAACCCCGAAACACACTGTTGCGCATCTTCAACCCAATCAACTGAGGGAGAGGCAAGTACACATTCTCGCTTTCGTACATTCACTGAAAGACTGATGCAGCTGCTAGGGAATGGGGCAGTTGAGGATGAGTCAGACGAGGAGCCACCGGCCTAAATTTGTAGTACCGGCTTATTTTCCGTTTGTTTTCTGCTGTTTATATCAATCGAGCAGAGTCTGGACAGATATGACAGTACTATCATATCGTAATTAGATGGTGATGATCAGTGGAAACGCTTGTGTTGATGCAAATTTAGTGTCTTTAGAATTTGTAGTCATTCATCAAGGTGTATAGGTTGGTTTTTGACCCGTTTGCCCATGGTTTAATATGTCGTTTCTAAATAAGGCCATGAGAAATGGTATGCCTTTCTCACAATGTTACTTCTATTTTTCTCGATCAATTTTGAGGAAGTATCGCTAAAGGCATGTGGGTCAGCATTTTAGGGCTATTTAGGCCCGTGCAGGAGCAAACGGATTCATATTTTTCTGAATTTCTATACAAGTGTAATAATATACAAAGCGAATTGAAATTCAGAGAGCCCAAATCGCTTTCTTTCATAAAGTAAAGCATCTCAGAGACCAAAAACCCCTCGCCTAAAGCGATATAGAAGCCATTTATTTTCTTGTGTATAGAGAGTTGTATCGGTTACAAGACTTGTGCGTAAAAGGTTGTCAAGTTCCCTCGACTCTAATTTATTTATTTAAACAGTTGCAGCTAACACGAGTTTACAAATTAAGGAGCCCCTTCAAAAAGCTCTGGATCATCTCGCCAATAGTATCCTCGTAGCTTCCATAAAAACCTACGAAAGGATACAAAATGGAATCAAATTGCTACCAAACAAATAAATAGTTTCCAACATATTTTCCTTTGATTAGGGATTTTCCTAATCTGACCCAATAATAGATAATTATACACGTGTCTTTCATTTGATGATTACAAATGTCGCATTCTCTTGGAGAAGAAAGAACGCCTGGGGTACTAAGGAAGAAGTGGAGAGGGATCAGGGATGGGAAGAAATGTCAAATTCTCATGGGCGCCAACCACCTGTTTATTTTCGTCAGGATCAATGGAAATTTGACTAGACAATCAAGGATCAGGGTCAGGAAGGGGGCAAATCTATTGAAGCAGGCAGCTACAAAATGAAACAAATGTGTAAAACTCGGGAATGAAACATGTAAAATATCATCATAATTAATAGGAACCCGTTCATAGAGTTATTGTCCAATAGATTACACTTGCGCAAGACTTGGGAGACGGAAAGCCATCAAAACAGATGTCTAATATACCCTACTGAGTACTAGTGCGAGAGTCACAACAAATTTCGTGATTAATAGAGAAGAAAAACCAAAAAAAAAAAGAGAAAGAAATCCAGCTATTTCGAATATCCTGTACAAAGATGTATGATGGATGGACACTTACCCAACAGATGCTAATAATTGATTGAAACCAATTTATGTTAGTCACGCCTTCCAGCCATAACCGATATTATCATCAAAGTCGCCATTTAAAAACCCATTGTCTGTGAAGTCACTGGATATATCCGGAACTACTATATCATCCTGCAAATGAAGATTCTGTGGCAGATCTGGAGATCTCTGGTTGAATCCGTTATTGCCACCAGCCGCAGAATCACTGTTTGAAGCAGCTTTGAAACTGTTACTCCTACTTGGTGCAGGTCCATTACTTCCTGATGCATTGGCCATGGCTGCAGGTGCTGCCGTAGTGTTACCTCCAAATCCCAATCCATTCCTTGCCACACTACCATTTGCATTTGGCCCACCAAGGGATTGCTGTTGTACTCCTGAACTGTTAGACATCTGCAGCAGTTGCTGGAGCATCTGCTGTTGTAAGACCTGGTTGCCATGGGGGGTCTGTGGATGGTTTTGTTGGAGTAGGTTATTACCGCTCAGTGACCGCTGCTGCAGTTGCTGTGGCTGCTGCGGCTGCTGGGGAGGTAAATGGGGACTTGAAAAGGCACTTGCAGGTAAATTCTGCATGGATCCTGATATTAAACCAGCTGTCCCTTGGAGGTTCGACGATGGACTCTGATTAGAATTATTGAAGGAAGATGAAGCCTCCTGTTGAAGTGAGTGAGAATTTGAATTCATAGGATTCTGCCTATTCTGGTAACTGGTCAGTGCCAGAGCAGCTTGTGCCGAACCACTTAAAGCTCCTCGACCAACCATATTATGATTGTTGCTTATTTGGTTATTTAGACCGGGATGCAATGCCATTAGTTTATTGAGGGTGTTCCGGTCAGTTGGAAGACCCTGAACATTTGCTAGTTGCTCCATCTCCTGCATCTTTTGCATCTGGAGCTTGGCTACAGAGGCATGTCGAGGATAACTTTTCAAGCCCTCTGCAAATAAACGTGGCAATGAGGTCCAAGAAGGCCATGGTTACATAGTTAAAATAACTATTTCATACAGACACATAATAAATAAGGCAACTGTAACAACTAAGCACAGAACACCTCCAGAAAACAATTTATAGCTGACAAAAAGAAGACAGTTTCCATAAATAGCATTTTTGTCAGCAGCTAATGAAAGTCGGAATGTCCACCAAGACCTGTTTAAATTTTACAAAAAGACTTCCCACCACTAAATGAAACGAGCACAACTACCACTTTGACAGAAGGGAAATGAACATAAAAGGAAAAGAGGTGGGAAGGAAATTCGGGTATAGTTAAGAGGATAAAATATCAACACAAGTTGCCTCAAAATTTTCCATAACCAAGATAAAATCAAACTCGAGAATTGTACAGGCTTAGCTCCTAAAAAGTTTTAGTATCATTATTCCATGCTTTGTGTATAAATATGAATAAACTCATATCAAACTTCCAGCTCGGTAAAAAGATAAAAGTTTGGATAGAATATCAAGTTGATGAGCTAAGTGCAAGTCCATAATTGAGTCAAAGGAGGAGGAAGTCTCAAAAGGATAGCTAGCAAGCCAATTCTTTTTTTTGATAAGTAATTAATAAAAGTTTAACTAGCAAGCCAATTCTAAAGTTACAAAATGATATGTGATAACAAAAGCCAAAAAGAAATTACCGATCGGCCCAACTCTGTTATCCCGGCAGAAATCTATCAGATCTTTCATGCTATTGACAACTTCAGAGATCTGTAAAGAGTTGGAATTGACAACTATAGTACAACTTAAGATAAAATATAACATATCATTTTTTCATACCTAAGTTTCATGTCAGAAATAGATAAACACATACCTGCAAACACCTAACATATCTTTTGGAAAAACCCAAGTCATTCAATGACTGTAACTCCAAACTCTTTGCAAGCTGGCGCCCAGCTGTCAGCACCCTGAGGAAAAGCAATTGACATGACATCAGTGCTACCTCACAGAGTTCATGTCAGAACCAATCCCGCTCAAACCCAGATATCAGTAGCAGATCATTCTCTTTTTTTCACAAGCGCAGTCTAAGCTCAGCTCATAGCTATAACATGCAGGATTAAGTATATTACTATAATTAAATTGCACTCCATGGCAAGCAATCTACCCAGGATGCCCTTAACCCTCAAAGCTCAGTGAAAAGTGAGACCAAAAAGCTTTTCAAATCCTTGCAGGACCATATCATCCTTGCGGAGAATAGACATTACTGATACTCCCACTCATCCCATCACAAGTTTGAAGCACCTAAATGAGCAGCACATGCTTCAAACTTGGTTGCATTTTCATCACGTGTCAAGAGGATGAAAGCAAGGGCAAATATCTCCAAATGATCCAATAGTACTTGCTTTTCCTTCCTTACTACAACCACCAAACCTAAAATGGGGAGCTAGGACTCCTACACTACTAATGCACTAATCGAGCAAACTATCCACTTGAAGACACAAGCTTCAGCTAAAAAGGACTGAAGAAACAATATCAAACCACAGAGACAATTTCCTTTTTTTTTTATAAATCTACTCACATATTGCTGTTTGTTTGCAGATCCTGCTGAGAAACCCCTTCAGATCCACTTTCAGCAATTGTGCTCTGGCATTTCTGTGCAACCTGAACCAACTGGTTCACCTGCAATAGAAGGGTAATGAGTAGGTTAAGATGTTTATACTTAACATCCTCAAGCAATCTGAGCAACCTAAATAAATCTAGATAAAGAACCAGTGTGTAAAATCATACACAAACTAGAACACTTAAAGCAGGGAACAGAATGGCAATCTAAAAATCAGTAAGAAACAATCAAACTTGAAATTGACGTCTATGTTACCAAATTAATGATTTCAGGGCCGAGCCTCTCATGAATAAACTAAATTTTAAGACAAATTCAACCTTTGAGCATGGGAATATGAATGGCAACTAACATTTTGTAGGAAAGATGTTTGGAGATTATAATGAACAGAGAAGTACAACATGACCAAAACTCATTTTTCCACTATTCACATTAGACGTTCATAGACCTCTTTTCTGGTGGAAGCTTTCCTGCTAACCCTATCTTTGGAAACAACTGAAACCTCTTCTTAACAATGAAAGGAAGCCCACCACTATTTCTCACACATTCTTTCAATCAATGGTACTTGTTAGAAAATAACACTTTCTTATAAGATTGTTTTGACAATTCCTAAGAAGTTGATGTCCTTAGTGTTTAGTCCTAATGTCATACAGTTCAGCTTTGAAACTTTTCTCATTAGGTTTTTTGAACCGTCTCATATAGTCATTTCCCATGTTTTCTGGAATCAAATATACCATATCAATTATCATCTCTTTATTCTCTTGTGAGTGTTCCCAAAAATTATCAAAAACAGCTCCCACTTTAAAGATTAAAATCAACACTGTAGCAGCAATATCAAGATTCTTACTAGTCCGTGCATGCACTAGTTGACAAAATCATAATGTCAACCAAAAAGCAAGAGTTAATAATAAGGTAACAAAGTTAATACCTGTGGTGCAACCAACCTACGAGGAAGAAGCTCTTCATGCCGCCGTGCACAAAATTCCCAAGATAATATCTGCGAAAACATAAAATTTCCAGCAGGCAATTAGTGGAAGACAGAGACTAACAACACTCAGAGATGAGATTGGAATCTTTTTTAACCTTCAAATCATGGGTGAATATGATACGAAGCTGACCCTCACGAACAACACGAAGTTGCTCATAAACACTCTCTTGGACCGCTTTTCCATATTCTAATATCATTATTCCAGAAGGAAATCTATATTCCCGTGGCAAGTCCAAAAACATAAGCTCATCAATGACTCCACTGCCAAATTTGATCTCATTAAGTCTTGGAAGTACTTCAAAAGTTGCCTCTGTAAAAAGAAGAATTATTACTTAAATTTTATCAGAGATCCTCAAATGGTAACATCCCAACATGCAAACATTTCATGGAACTATAATATTAGAGGTGAAGCTAGATTCAAGACCTAGGCATGTGTGAGACAATATGATCATTTGAATTACTGGATTTAATTTTAGATAGGGGCCGCACCAAGGGCCCTTCATAGTTACCATTGCATGTTGACTTTATGTTATTTTTCTCATTAGGCTTCTGTCCTTTTGTCTCCTTTGAGTTTCTTGAAATTTAAGGTAAAGGTTTTTCCTTTTTCTTTTTCATTTTTTGTTGTAAGTTCTTGAGTTGTTGGATACAGGCAGCAGTCATAGTTCATGGGTCTTGTAACTAATTGGGTCTAACCAAGTCCTTTTGTAGCAGTTCAGTAGCCAAACTTATATTATAGGATTACTAAGTTTGGGGTCCTATTCTAATTAGAATAAGGAATTGCCAGCAGCCTGTAAGTACCCACTTAACTATTGCAATCAGATAAGAGTTCATTCGAAAGCTTTCCCTCAAGTTATTTAAAAGGATTATGTGATGCATTCTAATCCTAGGTGCAGGGCCATGGGAAACCAGGTGCAGGGCCTAGAACCTTTTTCTTCATTTTGTCAGCAGTCTTTCATTTTAAATTGGAAACTTCCCTCGGACTTCCACAAACTTATGTAAACATGCCGAGGCTTCTCTGAACTTTCATTGAATTAATACAAATTAACTCAATGAGCAACTAAATTTAACTAAAAAATAATTGTTATAATAAAGATATCTCTTGACCTATTTGACATACAAGAATATATTAATATTCATTAAGAATCTCTTTCGCTCTCATTTATACATAATATCTACCAGAACTAAATCCAGAAAAGGATTACCAAAAGAAAAAGATATATAAACACAAGTTGAGAAAAATCAACAAAGCCGATAGGATAGTTTTCCTTAAAGCATTCTATACCATAATCCTAATTTTCTTACCAAATCCCCTTCCAGATTTGGAACCACAAATATCACACTGCCATGCATCCTGGTAACAAAAAAAGAAACAAAATAATTAAGAAAAAACTTTTATATGTGCGAAACACAATCATGTAATTCAACAAGTAAAGAGAAAATAAACATTAAAATCCAAATACATGCAATTGACGAAGTTAACAAATCCATAATTACTATAGAAGCATGGATACAAGGTCCTTGTCACTCATGCAATGACTTTAAAGAAAATATTTCAATAGTCATTATAGGAAAAACTTTACATGAGGTCAGTGCAAGTGTTTATGCTATAAGCTATTTTCTCTATGTTTTAAAGATAGAAAGAAAAGATCACTGGAACAGAAAAACTGACCATAGATGCCTGGGGGAAAACACCAAGTGCATGATGCCCAACATTATCATATAATGACAAGCACCATCTTTTCTTTGCACGAGGAGAGTAATACTCTGCCACAAACTTCCTCCAGTACCCAATACTATTTTCCTGTGAAAAGGGAAAAAGTGAAAAAAGATAATAACAAAAAGCCTATTGAGCTTCGAAGCACTTAACAAATAAAGTCAACATGGAGATTCAGCATGTTCAAAAAAATATTAGGCCATCAAAGCACAGAAATCTTGTGTAAATAAGGGGAGAATGTTACCAAAATTCATATACAGCAGAAAAATATGTTTTACCCCATGAAGCACCAATACAAATATGATATGATACAGACACAGCAATGTATTTGAAAATCTAGGATGCTAAATGGCAGTGATATGTAAATTAATAAATATATAATGAATATTTCTAAATATGTGCTAGTATTTGTTTAACAAGATAAATAACAAAAATCAATAGGTATAAAGCATGTATAACAATGAAACTACCTATGATCCACTATCCATATTTGAGATTGATAGAATTTTAAAATCTTGAAGCTTTCTTTCTAAAATACTAGAGAATCCTTTTACATTTATAACTTCTTTTTCTTAAGGATATCCAACTTTCACCTCAACAAATATCTTTGCCATATTGATGCCTGGTCCCAGCAGAATCCCATCATATTTGTCAAAAGAATTAAAAAAAAATAAAATTTCTTTATTTACAGATAAGTATCTGATTCTATTCCACATCTGAGTCGCATCCACCATATCCAAATACACATTTGGATATTGCGGAGAATATATTGAATACAATTCAGATCATAAGGAGGTTATTTCAACATATCTGTGCTTTATAGGTCTTACAAGATATAGATATAAAAGCAAGTAGTCACCTGTGGCCGTTGCCATTGATGAAATAGGTATTGCATCAGCCGACGAGCACATACACCACTAACACCACTATCATATGGACGCTTCATGGCTGATACTGGCGGCATTGCCTGTTGCTGCAGTTGCTGCCTCAACTGCATCTGCTGCTGCTGCTGCTGTTGCTGTTGCTGTTGCTGCTGCTGTTGCTGTTGCTGCAACTGGGCTCTCTGCAACTGCGGCATAGACTGCAGAATCTGTTGTTGTTGTTGTTGCCTTAGCCTCTGCTGCTGAAGCAAGGCTTGTAACTGTGGGTTACGGCCTTGGAATTGCATGGGGTCTTGTCTCTGCAATAGCTGTTGTAACACCTGCTGCTGCATGATATCTTCTTGCTTGATATCTAACCGAGGTTTCTTATGCACCTGGGATAAATTATTTGGATCCTGAATGAAAGATCCAACGCGGACACCCATGGAAAGTGAAGGTTGGCCAGTTTGTGATGGAGGTAATGATGTAGCACTTGAAGCCCCCAGTGGCTGGTGCTGATTCTGCTGCACATGTTGCGAATTCTGGTCTTGATGAGAATTTTGCTGCACTACAGAAGACCCGTCCATAACTGATGAGCCCGTAATACTAATATTATTAGATGAGAAGGACATAGGCGATGCCGGTAAACGCATGTAAGACTCTGTATTGATGCTTGCGCTTCTTTGCAAATGAGGACCTCCGGAAAGTGCAGAGTTTGCATCTGTGACCAAAGAACTCGCCCCAACACTTGGTCCAGAGTTTGCCACACTGTTCAATGCAGCATTGTTCATATCCCCCGAAACCGGACCCAGATTTGAACGCCCAGTTCCAGGAATTGAATTAGAAGAGTTTCCAAAAGACGAGCTCAAGTGCGAGTTAACTACAACCTGGGACTGCCCATCTCCCTGGAAGAATATTCCAGAACTTGATGAAGATTGGGTTAACCCTCCAGCCACCCGAGAAGGTGCCATGGGGGGCACCGCCCCTTGGTGGCTGGAGTCTAAGTAGCTCTCCAGAGCCAGATCTAACTATGGTTTATATGTACTAAAGCAAATACACTCAAGCCAACTTATTATGATCCAAAAACAAAAGCCGTATTAAAAAAAAAGCCCAAAATAGCTCCACAAAGACAGCATGGAAAGCTAAAAATAGTAGTACATTCCCACTTCACCAACAAAAGATAAAACACTATTTGAACCCTTGTATCTCAGATTTCACCACTCAAGGTACAATTTTTACAAATCTACAAGCTCTAGTGCGTTCCAACTGCTCGCAAAGTTTCATTCTGTTTGAGCTTTCAACAATTTGTAATTGGGATCTAAAATGAACAAACCAAACAACATTAGCTGTAGAAAAAGAAAAGAAAAAACTAGCTAAAAATAGAAATAAACACGAAAACTTTGTTAACTGCCTCCCCCCGTTTAATTAAAGACTGAAATTAGGCCTAAAGACATCGAAAATCACTCTCAAACTAGCCCTTGGAAAAAGCGGAAATAAAAAATATATATCGAAATAATTCGAACAAAACCCTAACTTTTAACCCCAAACAGTGTCTTTAGCATATACAGCAAAATTCCAAAAACTTTATAAACTAAATGCGCGAAACAGCGATCGAATTGCAAGACCGCAAAATTAAACTAAAAAATAAACCATTAATCAAATTTAGCCCAAATTTTGTCGTTCCAAGAGTCATCATCTGCGATCGAACGCCTAAATAGCTCAAATCGAATAAGAAATTGCACAAAGTTTTAACTCTAAATCCACTAATTAAACATACTAAACTGCATTAGAGAATCATTAGCCACTAAAACTACAAGATCAGGAGCTACCAAACAAAAAGTTTACAAAAAAAGTCTTTTAAAAAATGAGCTTTTACAGTCTCAGAGATCGATTAAAGCAAAATTATATTACTTAAACTACTACCGAGAATTAGGTGAAAAACCAAAAAAAAAAAAACACAGTAATTAGAATGAAGACCAGCCACTGACCTTTGAAACGCGAGCTAAGAAAAACGTTTTTTTTTTTGGGGGGTGGGGGGGGGGGGGTGCTTTTCTATGCTTTCTTACGAAACTGCGAAATCGCCAGGAGAGAGAAAGAGAGGGAGTTCTCGTTGAGGCTGCTTATATACACCTAGCGGGAATTGCAGAGGGGGGTTTACCGGCTGCACCAGTATCCATACCTATGCCACCGGCTGTGCCCGGTGCACCTTTGTACACGTGTTGTGTCCTGATCGCAAGACACAGTCGGTGTTAGATCGCCACGGTCGCGAGCGAGGTCTCCGTGACGTGGCGGGATCTCATTAGTTAACAAGGCTTGCCTATCCTAGATCTTTCGGACGTTTCCTGAGTACAGTCTCCATGAGACATTTGTACGCTATAGCTAAGGTATAAAAAAGTTCATAGGACTCCAATCCGCCACGTCATTCAATTGGGATAAATATGGTATTTAGGTTTAATTTAGGGGTAGTACGGTATATAAATGTACAGAGAAGTGTTAAATGGCTGGCCTTGGTCGGCACCTACGGAGGGGAAGTGTACCATATGTTGTTAACTATTAAATTAAACTAAATAATCTATAAACAAAATAGGTTAACGGATATTATTTTGCTAAAAAAGAAATAGGTTTACGGATAGAGACAGACCGTCTGATTGCCACGTGTGAATACACGCATAATAAAAACATGGCCTCGTGTGGCTTCTACTAGTGGAAGATCAAAACTCTTGCATACAAATTACAATACTTCATCTATTTTTCAATCGACTTTTTATTTTATTTTAATTCTTACCTAATTTTAATGAATAATGATATTTATAATTCGATTATGTAGCAATAAAAATCAGTCATTTGATCGGCGCTTAAAAAAATTTAAGTGCCTTAAAAAGACATGATTCCAAGCAAATATTTTGTTGATGTTTATTGTAACGTTATTTCAATTAAATGACAGTCGTATACTAATCTACTAAACAGTAATTATGAGTCTTTGTTTGGTTTCTAATCTTAAGGACAATTGGGATGATGAGGTTGTTTCTAATCCTTAGAGCCGCTTTAATTTGTGCAAGATGAGCTGAAACTGAATGCTCTCCCATCTCCTTTTGGAACAAAGGCAAAGGGTTATGCTCTCTAGAAATAGGCAAAAAATCTCATACTACAGGCACACTGCGACGCTTCCATTTGACTGTTGTCCCAATCCTATTGCGGCTTTGTTGCTTATCTACTCCCCAGGTTGCGCAAATAGGTTTAGCATAAATAACCTCTCGAGGTGACTCAGTTGAGGCCGTCCAGTTTATAACCCTGCTCCATGAGTACTAGTCTGCGTTCTGTGGATGGAGGTTTATAACCTAACGCATACGGTTGGTATTCTTCTAGCCAATCACATACAATTGCCTCGTGCTTGCACCGATCGCGCAGCTGAGTGTAAAGCATAATCAAGTGTCTATGCTCTCTCTCTGTGTGCTAACTTATTACTATACAATCAATAAGGCTATATTACTTTAGCCTACATCTCAACAATCAAAACATGACAGAAATTCTAAGCCTATCCTATGCTCCGGTCTTTTACAATTCAATCCTAGTGCATCATAACCTATTATCAGATTGTTTGCTGTAGTCGACAAAACCAAATGCTCTAATACCATACTATGACTCCCCCAAAACTGGCATTGATCATTTTAGTAGGTTTATTGACAATTCCTCCAATTCAGTTAATTGAAGTGATCGCCTATTAAGCATACTCAGAATAGGATCTGGCTTACATGTTGTTATTGAAATATAAGCATGTATGTTGTTATAAATTGAATGGTGAAGATTTATCATAATAAATAATTTAAGTAATTGAAGGGTTTAGATTTATCATGATAAATGCCAATAAATAAATGAAGTAATGGATGAGAGAGAAAATTGATATTTATTATGATAGATCTGAACCCTTCAATTATTTTAACTAAATCATTACCATTCAATTCTTTAACAACAAACATGCTGTTATTTCAATAACAGCATGTAAGCCAAATCCCTCAGAGTAGTTGTAGCGGAATGTGAAAATGATAGATTTGAGATATCAAAAAATCACAAGGCATGCATGTACTATCATTAATCATAGACTGTGAGCTATATTATAATCAAACTAGCTATACGTATCATAGTGTAACGCCCCCAAATCTGGCATTAACCAATCTGATAGGGTTACTGGCAATTATTCCAATTCAGCTAACTTTCCATCTTAGCATAATCAGAATAAATGCATAGGAAAGTTAATAAATTTGAAGAATCTAAAAAAATCATATTAACAACATACATTCATAGACATGGAGCTACTAATTGAAATACATATAACTAATCAAACCTGATTAAACAATGTGGGTCTCCATCTTAACCCAATAACTTGAAGTGACAATCTCATAACTATCATCTCTTTAGAAATGGGGGTTCTTACAAGATGTAATAATTGCGTAAGTCTAAAGACTTAATAAGTAAACATCGCAATTGGGTATGAAACGAGCCAGTTATTAAAGAGCATAAAATAAACATGCAGTTTTGATAAAAAATTAAGAGAGGTGTTGTCTCTGTTAATACATCATAATAGTATCGTTTTATTTGAAATTGTTGGAATATTTTATATTTTCTAAATTAAGTTTATTAATATTGTCCTTAACAAGTTATTTCTTTTTATGTTAAAATATTTTTATTCTTCGTTATTATATTTTCTTGTAAGGCTTATTCTCTTTCTTAATTAGCTTATGTCTACTTTAGAGTTTATTGGTCACTACTTATTGTCTCTCTATAAATAGAGAGTTATGTAATATTGTTTAATAGATTGGAAATACAAGATGTAGTCCATAGTCTCTTTCCGCTTCCGCGCTCTCTTTTATTTCTCTTTCATAGTTTAGTATTTTTTATATTTTATATATATTTAAACATGGTATGCCATGTTTATGTTTTTGTGGTATTTTCTAGCACTCTCTTATGACAAATTCCCAATTTTAATGTGATCCACACCTTTATTCATTGGTGAATCTTGGCACAATGCAGTTTGGCCCTTTACTAGATTTTTAACGACTAGTTTCAATTATACGGCCTCATTGTCAGTTGCGGCTTGGCTCTTCACCAGATTCTTTTAGCGGCTTGTCTCCGTTCTCCGATATTTATCCGGCCGTTGTAATACCCCGAAATTTATACCCTAACATAAAGGTGATCTTAATATCAAGGATAAGGAAGATTTGCAATTTCATAGTTAAATAGACTTAATGCGAAAGATGATGGAAATTGCTAGTTAAAAATTTAGTGAGTTATTGAAAGAAAAGTCGCATTGTTTTGGATGCCAAAAATTCAATGAGTGACCTTAAATAAAAATGTTTTAATCTCTTGTATAATGATAAGAAATGAAGATTTTAAAAGTGGTTTCGTGATTTTTGGATGTTTGTAGAAAGAGTTATAATTTTTAGAATGTGCAAGTGTCAAAACAGGAATTTCAGTTAAGTAGAGGCACTAAATTTCGAGAGACTTTTGAGGTATCAAAAAGTTATGGGTTGCTATAATTTTTTGATATGTTTTGAGTCTTTGAATGAGTAAAATTTCAAGCCAAATTTCGTGTCATTTGGAGTTAAATTGAAAAAGTTATGATTTTTCAAAGTTTAATAGGTCAATCAATCAAGTAGTTGAGGTACCTGCAACTTGGGATATTAATTAGATGGATTAATGATTTCTTTAGGCCACAAATTTTGGATATATTATAGTTAAAATGTTTATGTTCATAAGGGATTAATTATGAATTTTATGGACATATATAGGTAAGTGCAACTCACCTTCTAACTTGACAGCACATGTGTTGTGTTGTCATGCTATGAGTGACTCAAGTGACTATTTGGCCACAGCAAGACACGTTGCTAGCCATGTGTCTAAGCATTTGGAACATGCACAGGGGGCTGATCCCCTTCTCACAAGTGGGTAGACACTTGTCTAACATGCTGCATGTAGGGACAAGTATTTAAAGGGGACCAATTCCCCTCAATTCCTCAAATGCTCACAGCTGAAGTGAGCATGAGATGAGGGAGAGAACCGAAAGAAGAGAAGAAAGAAAGAGGAAGAAAAGAAAGGAAAGGGAGGAGAAAAGAAGAGAGAAGAGAAAAGAGAAGAAAAGAAAAGAAAGAGGAAGAAGAGAAAGAAAGGGGAGGAAGAAGAAATAAAAATATGAGAACTCCAAGGTAATATTTTCATATCTTTTATGGTATTTTTAGTATGAAGCTAAATTTCTAAAATTAAATTGAGGTTTTTAATGTATGATTACTTGAATTGTTATTTGGAGGGATTAGTTATAATTAGAGTGATAGTTGTAAATGTTTCTAAAGCTTTTGATATTGGGAGTAAGTTGCTAAATTAAATGGCTTAGGAAGAGAGCAATATTATGGCTAGGTAGACTTCCTAAGTTGTTAATTGTAGTCGGATAATTTTAAAGTAATAAGAATATTATAACCTTGGATGTTTTAGTGTAAAGCAAATGATTGGAAAAGGCCTTAGTTGAGTTGATTATTAGAATTTTATGGGAAACATATAAATCAAGCATGGTGGGAATTGATGTCACTGTAATGTTTTTGGCCAAGGATAAACGAATTGATGACTAAGATACTTTTTACCTCCATGTAAGAATTATGAGTTAAATGCAGAATCAAATTAAGGACATGCGATGCCAGGTAAGGGGACACAACACCAAAAACCCCAATATAGGGGTGGGCAAAACCCGCCCGATCCGACCAACCCGATTCGGCCCGCCCCGATCCGAGCGGTTTTTGTGCCTATTTTCGCGGGTTCGGGTTGAATTTTCTTAAACCCGGTCGGATCGGTTCGGGTATCGGGTTTACTAAAAAAAAATTATGCGGGTACCCGCCCCGCCTCGTTTATACCCGCCATTTCACTTAACCTAAAGAAACCCTAAAACCTCACTTCTTTTTCGAGCAGCTGCCAGCCGCATAGACCCTCACCCTCACCCTCATTTTCAAGCAGCCGCACTCTCAGTCTCTCGATCTCTTTCTTGATTTTTCATGGCTATTTGGTCCTACACCATTTTCTCGTGATCTGCGGAAGACCCCAGGTTTGTAGATAGCTGAAACAGAGCTTCGATAATGGCTGCTTTGCATCTACAGGTACGCGATTCTTGCTCTAGCAATATAAACCATGGGTGTTCTAAAGCCCAAATGTGCTTGAACAAGATTCTGAGCATAATTTCTTCTATTCCACCCTACAAAACCCCAAAAATGAATGGGAATAACAGAGGGGTTGGTGTAGATTTGAACCTCAGATTGGGTCCTTTTGTTGGTGCCCAAGAATCGGAGTCTCAGGCGGAGAATGGGAACCTGAGCGCCTACAGCTTTGTGGGTAAAGCCGCCAAGAGCGATTCGGCGGCGGAGTCTACCGGTGTTTTGCCGGCACTGGAGAAGACTTCCGAGGGTGAATGCGATCCCAAAGAGAAACCCGCAGAAGCGGTTTTCGACAAGGCTCAGGAAATTTCAGAGATCACCAACTAGCGAGTAGAAAGCAGTGAAATCGACAAAGAAGAAACCAAAAAACTCGTCGAAGAAGAAGGAGTCAAAACGTCTGCGTTGGAAAAGGGTAGAGAGAACAAAGAGCAATGGAAATTAGAAATTAGAAAATACCCGACCCGCCCGACCAACCCGTCCGCGAAACCCCAACCCGCCCTACCTGAATAACCGACGGGTATGAAGTTTTTACTGTTCACTACGGGTTGGAATTTTCCAAACCCGATGGGCACGGGTCAGGTGGCCAAACGGGCCGAAACCCGCCCAAACCGACCCGTGCCCAGCCCTACCCCAATAGATTTTATTATAAATTTTTGGAAAAAAATGTTAGAGATTTTATAAAGAATCCACTTTCATGATTTTCAATTGCATTTCCTTTCATATTTTTAATGCAAAGTTTTATTCAATCATATGGCATGATTTAAGAATATTACGTATTACAATTATCTCATTTTTATGAGTTATGCATGAATATGATTATGAATGAAAAAGAGCTCTCAAAGTTTATGGCATAGTATACCGTTACAGATAAGCTTACAAATCATATGAAATATTACATGTGCATTCATATTTCTAAATATTTAACCCCGATATACTGCTAAAGTAACGATCAATATCAGATCGCATAGGGTAGCATGGCAAGCACACCGAAGAACAGTTACGAGAAGGTGTGTGCTACCGACTGGGTGGCCTTCACCTAGGGGAAGTTTCCAACCCAGTAGCTCTCCCCTGTGACGACAGGATGAGCCTATAGGTCCTACGGGACAACCAAGCCAACATGCGCCATTCATGGTAAAATTGCGGTTATGGGTCAAAGGATAAAACAATTATTTTGAAAGAAATGAAAAATAAAGTGCTTACTCATTTTATAACTTACTTACCATTCTTGTGTTAATTATTTTACTAATTATTGTTGTGCATGACTAAGATTATGACATAAAATCTGCATAGCATGTTTTATAGCATCTTGGTGTTATGGTTACTTATTGAGTTGTCGAACTCACCTCTTCTCCCTATATTTTTTTTTTAGATTTGCCCTATATATCGTAGTACTGAGGACAGGGTTAAGCTAGGACACATGGGATTATTGCTTTGTGGATTAGCATGAGCAAAAGTGTCTGAGACTCCATTATATAGAATAAACCGCTTGGGACAAGCATAGACTGTGTAACTTTATTGCTTATGAGATTATTGAATATTGACACATTATGCATTTGTAATAATGAGAATTTATTGTACTCCGATGATGTTATGTTATGATAGAAGAATTTTTTTTTTTAATTAATAAGAATATGTTACAATTGTTCCCAGTCGCTCTACCTCTAGAACTTGGGGCGTTACAGCCGTCACTTTCAACATTTCTCGTATTTCTTATTGGTGAACCTTGGCACAATGTGGTTTGGCTCTTTACATGATTTAATGGCTAATTTTCATTCTCCAACCGTCATTGTAAGTTGCAACTTGGCCCTTAACCGGATTCTTTTAGCGGCTTGTCTTTGTTCTCTCGTATTTATGTGGCTGTCACTTTCAGCCTTTGTCGTCGGCATTGCCTTGATCCAACTATCAACTTTAGATGCCTTTAATTTCTTTTATTATCCAAACTTAAGCTTAAACCTTGAGTTCGATGGGGGATGTTGGAATATTTTATATTTTATAAATTAGATTTATTAATATTTTCCTTAACAAGTTATTTCTCTTTATGTTAAAATATTTTTATTATCCATTATTATATTTCCTTGTAAGGTTATTCTCTTTCTTAATTAGCTTATGTCTACTTTAAGGTTTTTTGGTCACTACTTATTATCTCTCTATAAATAAAGAGTTATGTAATATTGTTTGATATATTGAAAATACAAGATGTAACTCATACGTCTATTTCCGCTTCCACACTCTCTTTTCTTTCTCTTTCATAGTTTAGTATTTTTATATTTTATATATATTTCAACATAAATAAAGAGGTGTAANGTGACTATTTGGCCACAGCAAGACACGTTGCTAGCCATGTGTCTAAGCATTTGGAACATGCACAGGGGGCTGATCCCCTTCTCACAAGTGGGTAGACACTTGTCTAACATGCTGCATGTAGGGACAAGTATTTAAAGGGGACCAATTCCCCTCAATTCCTCAAATGCTCACAGCTGAAGTGAGCATGAGATGAGGGAGAGAACCGAAAGAAGAGAAGAAAGAAAGAGGAAGAAAATAAAGGAAAGGGAGGAGAAAAGAAGAGAGAAGAGAAAAGAGAAGAAAAGAAAAGAAAGAGGAAGAAGAGAAAGAAAGGGGAGGAAGAAGAAATAAAAATATGAGAACTCCAAGGTAATATTTTCATATCTTTTATGGTATTTTTAGTATGAAGCTAAATTTCTAAAATTAAATTGAGGTTTTTAATGTATGATTACTTGAATTGTTATTTGGAGGGATTAGTTATAATTAGAGTGATAGTTGTAAATGTTTCTAAAGCTTTTGATATTGGGAGTAAGTTGCTAAATTAAATGGCTTAGGAAGAGAGCGATATTATGGCTAGGTAGACTTCCTAAGTTGTTAATTGTAGTCAGATAATTTTAAAGTGATAAGAATATTATAACCCTGGATGTTTTAGTGTAAAGCAAATGATTGGAAAAGGCCTTAGTTGAGTTGATTATTAGAATTTTATGGGAAACATACAAATCAAGTATGGTGGGAATTGATGTCACTGTAATGTTTTTGGCCAAGGATAAACGAATTGATGACTAAGATACTTTTTACCTCCGTGTAAGAATTATGAGTTGAATGCAAAATCAAATTAAGGACATGCGATGCCAGGTAAGGGGACACAACACCAAAAACCCCAATAGATTTTATTATAAATTTTTGGAAAAAATGTTAGGGATTTTATAAAGAATCCACTTTCATGATTTTCAATTGCACTTCCTTTCATATTTTTAATGCAAAGTTTTATTTAATCATATGGCACGATTTTAAGAATATTACGTATTACAATTATCTCATTTTTATGAGTTAGCATGAATATGATTATGAATGAAAAATCAAAGTTTATGGCATAGTATACCGTTATAGATAAGCTTACAAATCATATGAAATATTACATGTGCATTCATATTTCTAAATATTTAACCCCGATATACTGCTAAAGTAACGATCGATATTAGATCACATAGGGTAGCATGGCAGGCACATCGAAGAACGGTTACGAGAAGGTGTGTGCTACCGACTGGGTGGCCTTCACCTNAAGTGAAAGTTTATGGGGATTTTTTGAAGTTTCCCAACAAAAAAAATAAAAATAAAAATGCAAAGATTCAAGCATGAGTATGTTTGCAAACTTCGTTAAATCCTTATCACCGTCTGCATCTTTGCAATTTTATTATTATTTCCTTTTTTTCTTTTTTATATGAGTATGTTTGCAAACTTCGTTAAATCCTTATCACCGTCTGCATCTTTGCATTTTTATTATTATTTCTTTTTTTTTTTAAAAAAAAAAAAAAGAATGGTGAGTATTTTGGTAATTTTGACACCCCTCCATTAGGATTTAACTGAAAAATCTAACGGAAATGTGACATTGAAAAAATTGAAAGTTAATAAAAAATTGAAAAAATTTAAATATTTCTAAATATTTAACCCCGATATACTGCTAAAGTAACGATCGATATCAGATCGCATAGGGTAGCATGGCAGGCACATCGAAGAACGGTTACGAGAAGGTGTGTGCTACCGACTGAGTGGCCTTCACCTAGGGGAAGTTTTCAACCCAGTAGCTCTCCCCTGTGACGACAGGATGAGCTTATAGGTCCTACGGGACAACCAAGCCAACATGCGTCATTCATGGTAAAATTGCGGTTATGGGTCAAAGGGTAAAACAATTATTTTGAAAGAAAAGAAAAATAAAGTGCTTACTCATTTTATAACTTACTTGTCATTCTTGTGTTAATCATTTTACTAATTATTGTTGTGCATGACTAAGATTATGACATAAAATCTGCATAGCATGTTTTATAGCATCTTGGTGTTATGGTTACTTATTGAGTTGTCGAACTCACCCATTCTCCCTATATTTTTTTTTTTAGATTTGCCCTATATATCGTAGTACTGAGGACAGGGTTAAGCTAGGACACATGGGCTTATTGCTTTGTGGATTAGCATGAGCAGAAGTATCTGAGACTCCATTATGTAGAATAAACCGCTTGGGACAAGCATAGACTGTGTAACTTTATTGCTTATGAGATTATTGAATATTGACACATTATGCATTTGTAATAATGAGAATTTATAGTACTCTAATGATGTTATGTTATGATAGAAGAATTTTTTTTTTAATTAATAAGAATATGTTACAATTTTTCCCAGTCGCTCTACCTCTAGAACTTGGGGCGTTACAGCCGTCACTTTCAACATTTCTCGTATTTCTTATTGGTGAACCTTGGCACAATGTGATTTGGCTCTTTACAGGATTTAATGGCTAGTTTTCATTCTCCAACCGTCATTGTAAGTTGCAACTTGGCCCCTAACCGGATTCTTTTAGTGGCTTGTCTTTGTTCTCTCGTATTTATGTGACTGTCACTTTCAACCTTTGTCGCTGGCATTGCCTTGATCCAACTATCAACTTTAGATGCCTTTAATTTCTTTTATTATCCAAACTTAAGCTTAAACCTTGAGTTCGATGGGGGATGTTGGAATATTTTATATTTAATAAATTAGATTTATTAATATTTTCCTTAACAAGTTATTTCTCTTTATGTTAAAATATTTTTATTATCCATTATTATATTTCCTTGTAAGGTTATTCTCTTTCTTAATTAGCTTATGTCTGCTTTAAGGTTTCTTGGTCACTACTTATTATCTCTCTATAAATAAAGAGTTATGTAATATTGTTTGATATATTGAAAATACAAGATGTAACTCATACGTCTATTTCTGCTTCCACACTCTCTTTTCTTTCTCTTTCATAGTTTAGTATTTTTATATTTTATATATATTTCAACATAAATAAAGAGGTGTAATTCTAGCGACAATCGCTTAAGATTTTTAATGCAAAAAACTAATGCTTTAATAGGTTATAACTATCATGTATGGTCTACCCGAGATATTACCCATTTTTAGTAGGGTTGACGCTGTCTCGATGAACTTGTAATAAAATACCGGTACTCTGGACATTGTACGCTACCGATATAAACTAGCAATTTGACCAAGTCTAGCCTCGGATGGCCCATGCTACTAATAATATACATCCAGTAGTGACCCGCCATTCATTGTTGCGATAGTCACAAAACAACCATTAGATCCAATGGCCATATAACACATCCGCACACATTTAGCCATATAATTAAGCTTATTAATAATTTATTAAAGCATTTACCAAGTTGTATGAAAAGTAATTATGCTCATAACATACATGTGCTCAGTCAGCTCGCATATCACATGTTTTTATAGAAAGCAGTCGTAAGTATTCACTTACCTTGTACGCTCACTCAAATCCTCCGATATCCTGAGTTCCTGCTATAACAAATATGATTTATTGTTATGTGCAATACTAGATAACATACTATAAACACATAGAGCCCTAATGAGAAACATCTAGCTAGAAGGTCATAAAAACTCTAATTTTACTTATCTTGGGCACTGATCGAATGTTCTGTCATATGATCGAATGTTCAGACTTAAGGCCAAAGGTTCGGTTAGAGCATGGAACGTTCAGCAGAATGCCAAGGTTCGTGCAAGGCTCCTATTTTCAAACCATCACGTAACAAATCTCGTCATAGATTAAAAACAGGTGAAAGTTTATGGGGATTTTTTGAAGTTTCCCAACAAAAAAAATAAAAAATAAAAATGCAAAGATTCGAGCATGAGTATGTTTGCAAACTTCGTTAAATCCTTATCACCGTCTGCATCTTTGCAATTTTATTATTATTTCTTTTTTTCTTTTTTATATGAGTATGTTTGCAAACTTCGTTAAATCCTTATCACCATCTGCATCTTTGCATTTTTATTATTATTTCTTTTTTTAAAAAAAAAAAAGAAAAAAAAGAATGGTGAGTATTTTGGTAATTTTGACACCCCTCCATTAGGATTTAACTGAAAAATCTAACGGAAATGTGACATTGAAAAAATTGAAAGTTCGATAAACTAAATTAAAAGTTTTTGAACTTTAATGGGTAATTGCAAAAGTGATAAACATTCATAAGGGATTAAGTGAAGTTTCTCCAAAAATAAAATAAAAAATTGCAAAGATCCCGGTGTGGGTATTTTTTTTCCAAATTCTGTTAAATTCGAACAAATGCATGAATCTTTGTAATTTTTATTTATTTATTTTTTTAAAAAAAAGAGATATTTTAATAATTTTGACACTCATTCGTTAGTATTTAAAGGAAAAATCTAATAGACGGGTGACATTGTAAATAATTGGAAGCTCAATATACTAAATTGAGATTAAAAAAAAAAAAAAAAATTATAACTTTGATGAGATAATTATAAAAATGATAAAATTTCATGAGAGGTAAGTTATTTTTTATTTTTTATTTTATTTTTTATTATTTTTTAATTTTTGGCCCTTAACAACCGTATTCCGGAGAGGTTGTTTCTCGTACAAAAGTGGATGTACACCACAAGGATTTTTATGAAGGAGACTGAATTGTGATGATCATGCAGAGGCAGCATTAGCGGATAACGTACACATGGACTTGATGCGCACATCCCAACCATTGGATTATGCTATATGATTTTATAAAATAATTTGGTTATTAAATATATTTTTGCCGAGGAGCATGGTTATTAAATAAAATAAATAAGCAATTCATTCAAACTCTTGTATTTTATTTTATCCTCTCATTCTGCTCAGAGCTTATATATATATAAGCTTTTGTAAAATCCTTGACCATCACTATCGCCAATTTTCCAAAACATGGTTTAATTGTCCAAATTGGTGTTTATCAATTATCCTAATGACCAATCTGTCCTTTAGTTTGCTTAGAATAACTCTAATTTTGATCCTTAATTTTAAATTGATTAAAATTACCATCATATCCAACAACCTCCTAGGATAGTACACCTCATTGCTTCCTAACAACCTTTTATTTTTTAATCTTATGGATGTCTTCTTCCAACCCCTTCACTGATTGCCTCCAATCATACCTTCATATATATATATATATATATATATGAAGTGATCATACCCTCTCAAATTATGCTCCACAAGAAGCCCAATTTCTAAGCCTTTTATGATCTACAAATACTATGAACATGAAACCACCCCCAAAATCATTTTGGTTAGCTTCTTTTTAGTAAAAGATTTAGGGCATGTTTGGTTTGCGGAATAGACCTAAGAATAGAATGGTTGTTCCTATAAAATAATTATTCTCTCGTTTGGTAGGGGTCTATTCTTGGGAATAGTTATTTAGTTGTTATTCCCGTGAAAACGACCAATCTCATATATAGAGGAATAGCTATTCGTCTAAAAAAAATAAGAGAATATCTATTCCTTAAGGAATGAAATACACTTTCTAAAAGTACCAATATAATTACTTTTTATTTTATTTTAAACTTAAAAAAAAAACAAAAAACAAAAGAAGTCGGAGGTGGTGTGAGCACCCAACATTTTTCATTTTGGGGTGGCTACGTATGACCACCCTTGAGGGCGTCAAGGGTGGTCGCTACCACCTCCGTTGCGCCCACGGGGTGACTTGGCCACTCTAGATTTGCCTCTGGGGTGACCATGCCCACCCTTGGCCCTTTTTGTGGGTGGGTGGCTGGCGACCTACTTTATTTTATTTTATTTTTTAAAATTTTGAATGAGTTGAAAATAATAATAATAATAAATAGCATGAGATTTTTAGTAATTTTGATTAAATTACTAAACTAATTAATATGAATAATTATTTAATTTCATTTTATTTTATTCCCAATAATAATTATTCCCTTTTCCAATGGAATACACATTCCACGAACAAAATTGTTTTTTTGACATGTCCGTGCAATGAGAGAGAAAGAAGGAGGAAAATTTAAACTAGTAACATACGCTTCATAAGTTGTGGTCATTGGCTGATTGAGCTACCCATTGGATACCCTTCATTCCTCTATAAATACAACATACCGTAATACAATTCTAGCCCGTTCAATATAACAAGATATGACCTAATTAAACAAGTTATATACATGAATATTTATGGATTCAGAATTCTATTTCATTGATAACATTTTCAAGCTGCAATGGGTTTGTATGGAAGGTAATCCCAATTGAGCTAACAAAGTTATTGACAATTTTTAGACACTATTGCTATTTGCTATTTGCTAACTGCAACTCTTATTTTCTAAAAGAAGAGGAGTTCCATAACTTGAGAGTTGAGAGCTGACATCGTCATTCAATCTCACAGTGTGAAAGAGAAATATGTAAAATGTAGTGGAAAAAATAAGTAGACATTCTGCAACTTTTTCTTTTTGTTAAAGTAGGATTGTTGGAAGTAATACTTAGCATCTTGCTTTTGGCCTCTTTCTCTCTATATGGAATATCAAGGCTGCAGGGATTGGCCATAACCCTAGATTCTGCTCCTTTAACAAAGGATTCCCTGCCTATGTTATTGCTAAATCTGTCAAGTCCCATGTTTCTTATCATCTTGTACATTAATGTTTTCCACATATGCATATTATAAACTACCCATTCAGGGCAAATGAGATGAAACTCAATTAAAAATTATCAATACTAATGCTAATACTACTCTTTATAGCCATTTATTACACATTTTAAACTAGTTAACGTAATATGTTTTAAGAGAAATGCCAGCTGATTATACGTAGATATTGTTTTAACAAAAAACATATGACGGACTAGTGGGGTATTTTCTTAGAAAATAATATTTACATAATATTAAAAGAAGATCATGAGAAACTGTAACATTTTTCATATTTTAATTAGTTCTTCGTGTCCCATAAAATATGTACGTCACTCAATATGAAATGACTATGTAAAGGGTGATATTATTCTTCATACAAATAAAATATCAAGAGAGCCAGTCAAACGCAATAAAAGAAAAATCTTGTTGCTTTTTAAAGATAAAAATGATGCTAACTTTTGCTTTCAAAGATGAAAAAAGGGTGTGTTTCTACGCTGCAACTTCTACTTTAAGCTGCAGCGAAGAAAGCAATATATATATACCCTTATGTATCTTTTGTAAATATTTTTTAAATATTTAAAATCTCTCATTTTGGTGTATCAAACTTTCTTTTTTATTTTAAATACTTTTTATCATTAAATATTATAGTTAAATTAAACAATAAAATGAGTAAAAGATCTTTATACCTCTAACTTTTTTAAAATTCCAAATTTGCCCCTCTAATCAAGAGTTTTTTTTTAAAAAATATATATATTTTTTAATAAAAAATCAGGGTATTTTAGTAATTTCACACCCCTCAGTTAGGATTTAACAGAAAATCTTAACAGAAGGGGGAAAGTGGAAGAAAATCAAAGTTCAATACACCAAAGTGAAAAACTTTGAATATTAAAGAGTGTTTACAAAAGACGTGTAAGTTTATGTGGGGTAAGTGAAGTTTTTCTTTGCTTTTGTTAATTAAATAGGTTATTGAGTTGAGTAATCTTATGGGTTTTGTGCTTTAGAGAAACTCAAGGCCTGGGTTTGGGCTGATATTGGGCCAGGCTTACAGATATGAGCAAACACCAACCAAAATTTCAAACATCTTTCCCAGCTTCTAAGCACCAGAACCAGAAAGAAAGAAAGAAAATGAGCAAGGCGCTCTCTTTTAATCCGTTAATTCCATTGAAAATGCATGTAATCCATCCCCAATTCCCCGCCAAGAAAGCCACAACAAAACCCTTTTCAATCTCCGCCCGCCTTCAAAATCAACAACAACAGCAACTCAACCTCTCCGTTCTTCGCTTCACTCTCGGTATCTCTCTGTGTATATATTTTTTAATCTATGATTGATGCATGCATATGGTGTATAATCTAAGTTTTGCGGTGTATGTGGGGCTTTTGGGTTTCAGGGATACCTGGGTTGGACGAGTCCTACTTACCCCGATGGATTGGTTACGGGTTCGGTTCGCTTCTGGTTCTGAACCATTTCGTGGGTTCGGATTCTGCTACTGCCACTCCAGCTCAGCTTGTGAGCAAACCCTTTCTTTGAGATTTCCTTTTGCTCGAATTCTTTGTTGGGTTTGTCCTGATTTTATCATTTTGATTTTGCGCTTTCTCTAGAGAACAGAAGTTCTGGGTCTTTCTTTGGCAGCATTCTCCATTTTAATTCCCTATTTTGGAAAATTTCTTAAGGTAATTTTTTATAAGTTTTTCTTTATGTTACTTTATCATCATCATTTGTTAGTTGGAAACTTCCAATTAATCTTTAGAAACGGTTCTGTTTGATTTTCTTATTATATGCATGAACAGGATCAGGATCCTCTAGAATTTCTAGGGTATGCTATCTTGTAGGTTTTCTCAAATAGAAACCATTATTTTTAATTTAAATGGGTGAGATTATCATATCAACATTTATAACCTCATTATTTACCATATTTTTTTTCTTGCTTTTATGTATTTTATAGATAAATCAATACTGATATGGCAAAATCTTAACCATTAATTTGAAAACAACAGTTGAGATTTAAGAATCCTACGTGCTAGGATACCCTACGAATTCTAGAGGATCTTTGTCCTGCAAGAACAAGCCCTTTGACCTTTGTTAACATATTGTACTTAATTGGCTTGTTGGAGAGACTTTCAATTCAGAGAAGTTTAGGGCTTGCAACTCTTTTTAGTGTTTGTGATACTCCTGAACCAAATTGTTAAGACTGGAATTTTTGTTGAGCAATGTAACTGTCTCTCAATCATCAATTGGGACTTGAAAATGACTTTCTTATAAAATCATGGTGTTTTATATGGAGAATTCCGATGAGGGCTTTCTTGGAAAACAGAAATTCATGGTGATTTATATGCCAACTTTTTTTGTTTTGTTTTTTTGCCAAGCCTGCCATTGTTTAAATAGGGTTGTAATCCTAATGTTTTTAGCCACATGTTCTCGCAACATTTCAATATTAATGTGTATCGCCAATAATTTGATTAACGGAATAGCGTATTTGAGAGATTGAACATAACATCCGAACACTTCACTTACCAGAAATGTATAAAAGTTAATAGTTATCCAGCCCCACCTAGAGCTGTGTGCATTCGACGCCTACCCAATATCTTTGTAAACCTGGTTATGTGGAAAGTTTTGCAGGGTGCAAGTCCAGCAGATCGAGCAACTATTCCTGAAGGCACTGAGCAAATATTTGTCATGTCACAAAATATATCAGATACTCAGAAGGAGGACTTGGCTTGGGCAACATACATCTTGCTTCGCAATACAAACACCATAGCTACGGTATATCATCCCGTGATCATGTATTATTTATGGAATCAAACACTTTTAAAAAAAGGTCAGGGGGAGATATGAATAATGCTAGAAACTACAATTTTTATCTTACAATAATGACGTGGCGGTTCTAATCAATTCTTGTTATAAAAAAAATATAATAATCCAACGGTTGGTTTGAACTGCCAACTATGATAGTTTTTGGATAAAAATGTGCTATATAACATTACTCATTATGTATATGTGATCATCTTTTATTTATGGAATCAAACACTTCAAGAAAGGGCAGGGGGAGCATGAATTATATATACTAATCAAGTCTTGATGAGAACTAAATGAAATATATATAGACCGCAATCCATTATAAATATGGATTTATTTTATTTTTCAAATTTTCAATCTTTTTGAAGCATTTATTGTCTCATCTTTTCAGTTAATATCGATTCAAGGTGAATTATGTGCACGTGGCTACTGGAACATACCAGAGAAGGTGTCAAAAGCGAATTTACTTGATTGGTTTGAGAGACAGATTGAAAGGATTGGCCTAAAAGATCTGAAGGACACCCTTTATTTTCCTCAGAGTTCAGGTAATGAGTTGATAGTAAAAAAAAAAATCTTACTTCAATTTTCTACTGGATCTTGTTTTGTTTGACTTATTAGTTAAATAGACACTGTAGAAAAAAAAAATGTTTATCTTGAGCTACAAACAAAAACTATGAGCAAATTAAGTTGAATTGTTAAGCACAATATATATATATATATATATTATAACCAGGGTATCCGAGGCTTTGCCCCATGTTAAGCACAAAGTATTAAGTTATGTTCGAAGAGGAATTTAGAGTTAACGGGGAAGGTTTAATTTGTTCTCAAATCTTAAAGATAAAGTTCCTTCATGTCAAATTTATGTGGGTGGGTGAAATTGTTTGCTTGCTAATGGTTTGATTTTCATAGCTTTTGTTTCTTGTATGAAATTCCACATTTTGGCCTTAATCCTAGCCTATTGACCGGAAAGGAGGGTTACTCTTATTGGTACAGACAATAAAACTGGAAACTGTCTAGTTGTCAAGCCTTGCTGGTTGAGTTCCCTATTGGTTATTCCAGATACTTGGGTGTCCTCTTCCCTGAAATAGTGCTCTCACCTATTTCCTTAACCCAATAACCAAAGTTGATGAAGGGGGTATAGGGTGAATAGGTTTGTTTTGAATTCGAATAGGGTTGCATCAAGGTATGTTTTCCCAAATGTTGATGGCGTGGAGTTCCCTATCTTTGAAGAGAAGGTGAGGTGTGAGGATCTTTTTTATATAGAGATGAGATGAGAGAACCTACCTAGTGTAGGTGACCAAACAAGATTTCTATCTTTCTACCGGGGCCCTCTCTTTTGGAACCCCTTTTGTCACCTGAAGCAATAGTTGTTATTTGGGAAAATTACATTGACCTGCTTTGGGATTTTGCAAAATTACACTGTATTCCTTAACTGTTTTGAATTTGAAGCTAACCTCCCTTGAATTCAAAAATATTATATACAAATTGCCCTCAAGTAATAGATTAACAGAGTCTTTTGCTGAAATGAATTAAAATTTGGTTAAAATTTATAAATACTAATTTTACCTATAAAAATGCTACGACCACTATTTTTTATTTTTTTTTCTGAGCACTAGTAAATTCATTCCTATTTATTAAAATTAGACTCCAATTTTTTGAAGCATTTAACTTTCTGTGAGGGAGAACATAATTTTCAAAATTAAGATAGAAAAGTTGAAGAACTAGAAAGTAGGGGTCTAATAGCATTTATTTGGTGAACAAAAAAAGTATTTTTCCTTGGTTTTTTTGGGGTAAATCAGTAAAATAATGTAAAAACCTTGGTTTTTAGTGCCTTGAGAGTGACTAATGTATAATGTTTTCCAATTCAAGGGATGCTAGTGTCTAATACAAGACAAGGAAGTGTAGTTTTTTTTTTTTTTTTTCAATTTTTGCTACTTCGAGGAAGAGATGGTAAAGAAGTTCGGCTACAATATGCAGAATCTTTGACATTTCCATTTTCAGTGTGCTATATATCTGTACCTTAAATTGTAAAACAATAATCCAATCAATAACTCAGATAACATATTACCTGTAAGATTGTAGTGGTTTCTTTTGGCCGATAATGACACTTAAGTTTCATCTCCTTGTCATGTTCGTAAAATCAATATGAGATTCTATTTGTATGCATTTTTTCTATCAGTAATTCATAACCAACAGAAAAAGAGAGAAGGAATGCTGCTTGCCAGAGTGCTCTAAATCATTTACAGTGTTAATATACTATTGTAAAGCTGCCTTATTTAGATGTGGCTCTTTAAATTTCCTCTTCTTTTTTTTTTTTCTTGGAACAATATAAAGGTTTGATCAATATTTTAGATTCTGTACTTTGGGAGATGTTACCCAAGGGGACCCGTTCTCTCCTGGTCCAGCCAGTACTACAAGTTCCAATACCTGGTGCCAATCAGATGGAAAAGATTGAAGGGTTTGTCCTGCTGGCTTCAAGCATGAGCTATGCATATAGCGATAAAGATAAAGCCTGGATAGGAGCTCTAGCAAACAAATTTGGAGGTAAGAGCTTGTGTATGGATCTGTAAGGAATTCAGAACTCATTATCGACTTGTTAGATCAGTCAGAAAGTTCTATATGAAAGATTTGCTTTCTCATTGCTGTGTAAATGCCAGTGTCTTGGCCGGGTTATGCAGTTGCCATCTGAAAATGACTATTAGTTCTCAAGTTTAATCCACCATTGGCTAGTTTGGCACCCTTTCTAATCATATAGAAAATTGGTAAGCAACCGTTCATGGCTTAGCTTGAGGAGAGAGCTAAATGTCATAATCAATATCTGTTTTTTAATGTTTTTCAGCATTAAAAAAATATGAGGAAAAAAGAACAAAAAAGAAAAGAAAAAAGAAACATCATCAAAGCATATATCTATTTGGTTTATAATGATAATTGGAGATTAGCTTTGTAATTATAAAGAAGTAATCAACTAAGAATGGATGCTATTTATTTGATAATAAGGAAATCATTGTTCCTTTAAAATCTTCAATATTAAAATTCCAAAAAAAAAAAAAAAAAAAAGGTGTGTTAATTCCTTTGGATTTTGTAATGGAAATAGAAAAGTAATGTGGTATGACCTAAAATAGAGGAAAAATAATTTGGATTAGATTTTCATTTCTTTATCTGGCGGTAGATAGGATACAAGGCTCTTTTAAAATAAATAGTTCAAGTCTAAAGCTGACTAATGTATAGTTGGTTGATTATATGGGGTTCTTGTAAAATTTTGATCATGTTCTAGTTCCATGAATTGAGAGCAATCATATGGAACTGAGCCATGTAACATATAAATTACCATAAGTGTCTGCTTGGATTATAATAACCGTGTGATATCTGAAAAAAAAGCCTTGATCATGTATGAATGAACATTGGCCTTATCATGTTGGATTCCAATTGAATACCACAAACCTTTAATGTCTGTCTCAAAGGTTCAATGAACTACATTTCACTAAGAAACAAAAGAAGATCTTTTTACTCTGCCGTTTTGGCTATCAAATCTTCCTCTTTTGAATTTTTGTTTTGTTTGCAGGATGATATGGTATGGATCTTCGATTTATCAACACCCAGGTTAAAGTTCCAGATTTTGGAGATAGAAGAAGACGCGGGTTTCTACAAAAATTTCTCCAAGCCATACACGAGATTCTGCAAGAATAATGAAGAAAGAAACGGCATCTTACTTTGGAGATGGAGTAGCAGAAAATGTTTGAAGAAATTATAAAGGGATTTGATTGGTTACCTTGAGGCGCACGACCTTTCTGATGGCCAAGATTAGGCCGGGCATGAGACATTGCACATCAATGATATCATGTTTAAGAGAGTAAATCTGTGGGAAGCAGTATTTATGCATTAGATTACCAAGTTAATGAAGGAAAACCTTTTCAAGTCCTTATTTTTGCAAAACCAGAAAAGGAAAACCACAAACGCACCTCTCCTGGGCCAGAGAAGTAAACTGTTGTACTGGAGGGAAGTCCTGGAAGGACTAAGCTGTGCACTCGAACCCCATCTTCTCCAAGAACTTGACCCCTTGCCTTAAAAGACACAAAAAAAAGGAGATGAGACAGATTGAATTATATGGGCTTCTGTTGAATCCTTCATATTGGTTTTGATTATATTGGTTCTATTTTTAACCTATGTGGTTCAATGTTTCTTCATCTTTCCACCTTTTTGTGATTTGGATTCAATGTGGGAACAATATGAATAAATTCTCTGTTGGGCTTTACCAGAACATCAGTTGTAATATCTTGTCGATTGTAGATTTGGCCAAGATTAGAGAGGTTATTGGCAATCTGGGTTGCATCTGGCGATGGAAGATCCTGGCAATCAAAGATGACTTAAGTATCAACATGTGCAATGTTCATTCTCACTTTTGCGTTCTCATTTCAAAACAAAACCATTAACAAACAACTTAAAACATAGAAGACTACAAACTATTTGTCACCTTTTAACTAATTACATTATAATACCTTTTCATGTAATAAATAAATGGAAAAAAAAAAAAGGAAGGTTGAACAGTGGATTTCCTATGAGGTATATAGGCACCATGCAAAATGCACCTTGTCCAACCATTTGGCTGAGTTATCAATTAACAAAATGAAAAATGATGAACATTTCCTAATTAAAGATAAATTAAAGTGATTAACACGACCTAATGATAATAGTTTAGTGGTCTTTTCTTGAGGCTTACTATAAATAGGCAGCTATTATGACCCCATGCAACAAAATATTAGAAGTAATAAATTGATTTTGAGTGTTATTATGATCATCCTTTTTCTGGTGCTCCATACTCAATCCACTGGTTTGTAGGTGACCAGAGAGCTGTCAAAGGATCATGATGATCAAGCAACTACTGTAACTAAAAAGAAAAACAAATCCGAAAGCATGTAAATGCAATGAATACTAAATTCCTATATAGTCTAAATGATCTTATGGGTTTGCTTTTTTCTATGTTTTTTTCTCTCATAATTAGTGTATAAAGAAAAGCCTAAGAATAGTCTCAAATAGGTTGCTATATAACTGTTATATAATTGAGATGACGTAGCAGTAAAAATCATCAAGTCGTATAATAGTTCTCTAAATAAATATACACGGAAAGTGGAAGGCTCTTAATAAGTAAACTGATCATGATTCATGGGTTTTACCGTTGCACTTGGCCTTGATTCGACAATTTCTACATTGTTGTAGTGGAAGGAAGCTGATATTGCACCTTGTTGGAGAAGTATAGATCCTATGGATAGAGTTGGGGCAACAAGACAACCCTAAAAGTATGGGAGTTTGAATGAAAAAAATAAATAAAAGAAAAGGAAATGAAAATTGTAAAGAGGAAATATTGAAAAATCAAAGTTGATGAACTTTTATATATATAACCTCTCACCCTGTGCTCACCATGCTGGCTTTATCACATAATGCAGACAATGCAGTTACCGTATCAGGCTGAATTCGAGGCACATAAACTATACTTTTCATCCCAAATGCTGTTGCCTAATATGATAAGAAATAAGCAAAACAACTTTAGATTTTTTCATGCTTTAAGTTCAAATATAAAATATGCGTTAATCTTCCTAACAAGTGGTATCGGAACTGATATTTGTGTGCATTATGGTGAAGTAGCACAGGCTCATACAAGAGTCTTTGGAACAGGGACAAAAGGTGCCAAAGGTCCCTGAAGTTAAGGGACAAAGGTTCATGACACAAGCATAAACAAGAGTTCTTAGAGTAGGAACAAATGTGCATGGCGTGGACAAGTGATCTAGGAGATTCCCCATATAGGATAATTGGGCCCAAACTCATAGACTTTGAAACTTTTGAGTTAAATATATATTGTCCCATCATGTTATAATATGATCCCATTAAAGTCTCAAATGTAAATCTCCCTATAGCTATCACTATGATTCCGTTCTCCCTGTTCTTTTTCTCTTTGAATGAAAATATGAATTGAAGGGAGATTTACCTGTTTCACATTGTCGTATACTGTAGAAGGATCAGTGAAATCAATGACAACTCCTGTTGCTTTTGACTACCAAAATGCAATACAATTAGGTTAATTTGATTAGCCCAGAGAGAGAGATGAAGGTGGCATTGAGTATATTAAGTACCTGAGATATGGAACCTAATACCATGGTGAGGTCATTCATTATGGGAATTTCTAGAGGTTCTTCCATGTCACATACCTGCTTTAAAGAATGAAAAAAGGAAAAAAAGAAAGAAAGATCAAAAGCAGAAATCTTCAAGGAATAAAGACACCAATTAATAAGCAATTAGTAAAAGAAAAGGTATAGAGAAAGAGGGATTAATGATTAAACCAAATTGACCTTCCCAATATCTTCTCCTACAAGATATGAATCAACTGCACCAGCCACCTCCATTCCTCTTGCTTTTGTCACTGCATTTACTGCTGCCCTGCCTATCTCTTTTGCTGCTCCATTTACAATCACCTATACAGGTCAGATTGCTTAACTAATTACTTTGAGCTAATGAAGAGAAATATTTCAAGAGTTACTTTTTTTATTTTTCTTTTTTTTTTCCTATTATTTTGAAGTGTTACCTTGATATTACTTTGAGAGGGCTGCATTGAGCAAGAGATGGAAGTTCTAGCTTTAAGATGTCGACAACTTTTGTAGATTGTAGGGTGAAATTGACAGCTCAAGGCTGCCATGGCTGCGCAAATTAAGCTCTACTTCTTCTCTGTTCACAAGAGGATAAGGCGCCCTATTTTCCTAACCATATATATATATATATATATATATATGTATGCTAATATGCTACTCTCTGTTATTCAGATAAGGTTTCTGTGTTTTTTTACTCATCGTTTTGGAGGAAATTTCATGACACGACAAGGATGAATGTATTTGTAGGTTTGCCTAGAAACTGATGCCGAGTGGCGCATATGTGGCAAAGCAGTTCGCCAAAATTACTCCCCCACCCAAGGGCAATGGGTGGATGAAGCTACCCTTTAGCGGAACAGGGTGGTCCGGCCATCCAAAAAGACAAAAAAAAAAAAAAAAAAAAAAAAAAAAAAAAAAAATTTATTTGGTCCTTAAGGTGGTTGGACCACCCCAAGGGCCATTGGGGTAGCTCTCAAGCCACCTCCAGTTAAAATGAGGTGGTCTGGTCACCCTTTATGGTCAAGATGAGATGGTCAGTTATCCTTTTTTTTTTAATTAATTTTAAATAATATTTTGTTTTTATTTTTTGTTAGTAGGACAAGTGTCTCATTTGTGACTATAAAATTTTTGAAATAAATCATAGCCATTAACTGAATATTCTCCTGTCCATTTTGGACCGGAAGAGATCCAATTCCACATTTCCACCCATATAGGTCTAGTTTCTAATTTGACTAATTTTAGTTTCATATATTTGTAAATCAAAACTTCCTTTATGTTTTCTATCAAATAGATAGTAGAAATTACTATAAATATATAAAAGGGTAAATGTAAAATATAACTTAAATTACAAATCGGTCAATGTGGTATAAAAAANGCTGCATTGAGCAAGAGATGGAAATTCTAGCTTTAAGTTGTCGACAACTTTTGTAGATTGTAGGGTGAAATTGACAGCTCAAGGCTGCCATGGCTGCGCAAATTAAGCTCTACTTCTTCTCTGTTCACAAGAGGATAAGGCGCCCTATTTTCCTAACCATATATATATATATATATATATATATATATATGCTAATATGCTACTCTCTGTTATTCAGATAAGGTTTCTGTGTTTTTTTACTCATCGTTTTTGGAGGAAATTTCATGACACGACAAGGATGAATGTATTTGTAGGTTTGCCTAGAAAGTAGAAACTGATGCCGAGTGGCGCATATGTGGCAAAGCAGTTCGCCAAAATTACTCCCCCACCCAAGGGCCATGGGTGGATGAAGCTACCCTTTAGCGGAACAGGATGGTCCGGCCATCCAAAAAGGTAAAAAAAAAAAAAAAAAAAAGAAAAAAAATTTATTTGGTCCTTAAGGTGGTTGAACCATCCCAAGGGCCATTGGGGTAGCTCTCAAGCTACCTCCAGTTAAAATGAGGTGGTCTGACCACCCTTTATGGTCAAGATAAGATGGTCAGTTATCCTTATTTTTTTTTTATTAATTTTAAATAATATTTTGTTATTATTTTTTGTTAGTAGGATAAGTGTCTCATTTGTGACTATAAAATTTTTGAAATAAATCATAGCCATTAACTGAATATTCTTCCGTCTATTTTGGACCGGAAGAGATCCTATTCCACATTTCCACCCATATAGGTCTAGTTTCTAATTTGACTAATTTTAGTTTCATATATTTGTAAATCAAAACTTCCTTTATGTTTTCTATCAAATAGATAGTAGAAATTACTATAAATATATAAAAGGGGTAAATGTAAAATATAACTTAAATTACAAATCGGTCAATGTGGTATAAAAAAATAATTCAGAGGTCTTCGGAATAGGCCAAACATATTTCATTAGTTTGCCGCATCATCACCAATAAAATGATGACAATTGTTCCTAATGATAAAAAAATATACATTAAAAAATAAATATATAAAATTAAAAAAAAAAACTTAAAAACTAATTAATTCTTTTTTCAAAAAAAAAAAAAAAAAGGAAATGGCCGGCGCCTGACCAACTCCGAAGGGATTGGGGCGACTCAATATCTGGGATGGCTTGCTGGTCACCTCCAACCAGATTTCAAGATGGCCCGAGGTGGGGTGGCTTGCGAGCTACCCCAAAGGTGGCCGGGGTGGTGGCAAGCTGTTGCCAACCCCCTCTAATTTTATTTTTTAAAAATAATATTTAAATATGAAAAAGACTTCAGTAAATTTTGCTGGAAAAAAAAAAAGAAAAAAGTAAATGAAATGTCGGTACAATTATAGAGGGACAGCACTTATTGTGATTGGACGTTGCTTTTATGATTTTTTGATGTACACATAGTAAAAGAATTATGGTCAAAATCCTTGACAGTTGAGCAACATTTGTAATTCTAATCAACCTCAGAGTCGTGGGATTGACTGGTTGGAGCTAATCTTCTTATAGATCAACGGCTCAACTCCACAGCACTGCATGCATTTTATTTTCAATGATGTTGACTTTGGAAGTTCCTAAGTACATCTTAAGCACCTTCTAACTTCTTCCTTAATTAATATTTACTTTCGTAACAGCTGTGAGCTGGGAATCTTCTAATCTAATTGACTTGAGGGCTACATAATTTGAATAAGTAGCCGTGAGTAACGTGTTGTATTAATAAAATAATAAACAACAGATTGCTCTTTTTTCTAAACATTCCCCATGATTGGTAGTCAAATTTAGACCTAAATGGCTCATGAGGTTAACCCACCCACCATATAGGGTGACTGGTTTGGAAACATCCAATTACCCTAACAAAGTTGACCATTCTTGCTAGGTTCCACTTGTTCCTTATTTTAGTAGCCGACAAATACATGAACTTGATATTAACACAAAATTAGTAATTTAAAGTTAAAAATTTAATTAAATGAATTAAGTTAGAATTGACTTCTATATTCTTGAAAACGATAACTATACCTATGTCTTGACAAACGATAATTGTACCTATGTCTTGACAAACAATAATTATGACTGATAATTTTTGACTCACGACCTGTTAAACTCAACATGAAATTAACGAATTAGAATTAAAGGGTCTAACTCATTTGATTAAATAATTTGTATAATCAAATAATTTGTATAATCTTATACTCATGTCTCATATATCTACCCCTAATCGTAGCCTTGAAGGTTTATAAGCCCCTATTTATGTATGTATATCAACTACTCCTTAAGTTGAAACATTCCCAAAAGAGAATTATTTGGTTTTATTTTCATATATATCTTTTGTCGATCTCTGTATAAGAAATATTCAAATCAATGATTGATTTTATGAGATTTACATATAAGCCCAACAAATTTAATTGTAGTTTTTTTTTTTAAAAAAAAAATAATAAATAAATAAAGTGAGTAAAAAACACCAATCAAATCTCATCCCGGAATGAACAGTAGATTGCACTAGTAAGGATGGATTACTTTTGGACTACAACTCGTGACATTTTGCCTGAAAGGTGGTATGCAACTCCAACGGCTAGGATTAGAGTTCAAGGCACGACAAAGAACGACAAGTCGGGATTTAACAATTGATGATGATCTGGCGAGCCACGTGTACTGAGACATTGACTTCTTAACAATAATTAATTAATTGAAATCTTGATAGAGACGAGTAATAATTAGCCTCTTCCTTCTAAAAGGGGCCTAATTGCCTAAAGACCAATTGTGTAAAGAGACATCCAGCCAATCCCACCACAATGATAACGTCATTTCCAAATTTCCAACGTGGCATTATGCTAACATGATCAACCATCTATATCCAAACAAAATAAAAAATAAAAAATAAAAAATAAAAAATAAAAAAGTGACTCAAATATGAACAAAGTTGAGGTATATAATTAAATGTAACTTGGGATGTAACGGGAAGTAATTTAAACTATGTAACATTATTACATCAGTTGATGTGAAATAAGTAGGGGTGAAAAGACGGGCGATTATTAGTCGCTCACTAACCACTAACCGCCTAGGCGATTATGGTTAGAAGTTTTAGGTTTTACCGGTTAAAACCGCTAACCGCTAACAACCTATAAATATACATAAAATGATGTCGATTTTGAATGATTTTAGCCGATAACTCATAACCGCTAACTGTAACAGTCTTTTCACCTCTAGAAATAAGTATGATAAATGAATGTGACTAGTAACATCACTCAATTTTTTATTTTTTTATTTATTTGTAATAACACTCAAAATTTATTAGTTGCACATAATATCTTGTATTGGAAGAAAACAAAAATTCCACCATCGCCAAAAGAAACCTTTATTTTTTTCTAATTTTAAAAAAAAAAATAGTATGTAGTAATTCAGTAAAAATGAATGAAATATCTTATATTATACTTTGTATTTTTCAATATATATTTAATATTTCTACTTATTAAATAAATAAATACTAGTATAACTTGAGAAAAAAAGAAACCCCTAAATCAATCAAGAGCTCTGAGATTAAGCCTTCATTCCCACTTTGCAAAAATAATTGAATGCTTAGAATGACTTTTTTTGGGATGAAGAAAAATTTTGGAGGATTAATGATAGCTTTAATCCAAACTATGGGAAGATTCTCAAAAACCATTAATGTTAGGAGTTGAATTAGAATGGCTCCTAATGATTCCATAGCAAACATCACAATCTAAAAAACAAAAGGAAAAGTCATGAATATGGCAAATTGCGTGTTAACAATGGCATGCATCGACCACTTTGCCTATGTATGAAGCATATTAGCCATGCAACATGCAACATCAACACATGGTTACCCCATCACTTTCATGCGTCCTAGTCGATCAACTAATTTACGAGTGTCACATTAGACAATTTTCTCACCAAATTCATAGGCTAATTTAATTGAATAGAAAAGTTAAGCATAGGCGTTTTAACTTGTCTTTTTCCCCCTCAACTGACTATTGATGATCGTGTTGTTTATTCAAATGGAGTTGAGGAAGAGTTAAAGGGTATTTCGAGAGCCATGCCACTATCTATGTCTCCTGAATTGAGGATCCTAATAGGGTTGATGCGTCTCGAGACGGTCCAATACAGAGCTTTGCTACTTTAATGGCTGCTTTTGGTTGTTCTGGTTATGTTGATAGGTCGAATCATTTATTTGATCAATTCTCGATGTTTCTTGGGATGACTATGTCCTTTTTGTGTTTTATTTTCATGTAATTTCCTTTTATATTGAGTATTTACTAATAAAATAATATTATGAAACTAGAAAGATAAATCTTCTATTAGTGAAACAAAAACATTTTTTTAGGTGAAGAAAATTCTAATTCTACCGACACCGTCCAATTTGCTTCACAGTTTACATAATATTTTAATGTTGGTTAACGTTTTCTTGGTGACCAATGTTCCTTTTACCTACTGTTTTATTAAATAAAAAATTGAGTTGTTGGGTTTTCATTTTCAATTTCGTTTTCTCGTTTGATTATAGAGGATGATTAGAGCTAATTAATAAAAAGACCTTCCACCATCCCTGAGCATTTATAGATCCATTCACCCTTGAAATCAACTTGTCCAATTATATAGACAAGTTGAGAATTGAGAGTCTGAGATAGATATGTGAAAAAAAGTTTTCTATTTTCTTATGGTAACTGGAAAATTTTGAAGGCCGGCTTGCTAATAATGCTCTTATTGGCTTAAGTATTAGCCTCAAAGCTCAATACTAGCTATCTGTTTGAATTATTAGCAATTTGGACAGGAAATGTGAAATTTTGATCATATGAAACTTCTCAACCACTTATTTGGACACGTGAGTCTCATATAACGTTGCTCACATTATTTGGAAGAATAATTACTATACATCCCAATTTGCCAGCCTAAAAAATTTGGCAGATGGCAATATTATTTGAGTATGAATTTGGATGCATATTCTTCTCCATGTGCCTCAATTCATATAGGGCCAATGATTGCTTGTTGGGTAACATAAGACACTTAGGCAAACAATTAGCACATTGTGAAGATCAATGCATGGCTGCGTTGCTTTTATACACAAATATAGCTTTGTTTTAATGATACATATATTAGGCTAAATGTGTATTGGTCCTTCCAAGTTTGGATTTATTATTAATTTCTTCACTAAAGTAAGAAATTGATCAGTTTGCTATTTCAAGATTTTAATTTGTATTTATTGTTGATATATTCATTTCGTTCAAATTCATTAACCTTAATCCTTTATTTGAGAAGAAATAGTCACGATTTTTTCAAATTTTGGCTCTGTTTTTTTTATTATTATTATTATATATATTAATTTATATTCTCAAAACAAAATATTAACAACAGACCCTAAAGACACAAAAACAATTTTTTTTATTTTTATTTTTATATCAAATTAAAACACTTTTTTTTTAGAAAAAAAAAAAATTCCAAAACACATTACGAGCGAGAACCATTTTTTTTTTTATATCTTTCATACATTTTAAAATAAATAAATAAAATAACATCATTTTTTTTTGACATTAAAATAACATCATTTTCATCTCACGATGCCACGGATATATTTCATGATATTAAATGGGTAAAGGGTCAATGAAATTGAATACCCTCATTTATCACAAGTATGTTAAGACATTGCTTGTTTTAAATGACTTATATTTTTATTTTTTTAAAAATAATTAATGTGGTAAGTTACTGAAAATACGTCATATCAGTCAGTATGATATTAACGTGATAAATGTGTACGAAAAATAAAAACATTGAATGCAAATTTCAATAATAAATTGATAATAGCCCAAAATATGAAGAAATAAAAATAAACTAAAATGATAAATGCTAAAGGTACTAACTATTTTACTAACAGACATTTACTAACTTGATGTGGAACTCATTCATCAATACTCGTTATATTTATCTTAATTATTTGTTTTATTTTTCTCCAATGAATGAGTTACATATTATATTAATAAGCATCTATTAGTAAAAGAATTAATACCCTTAATATTTATCAACTAAAAATAAACTAAAATAAAAAATACTAAAGGTACTAATTATTTTACTAACTTGATGCGGAGGTCATTCATTAGTACTCGTTATATTTATCTTAATTATTTGTTTTATTTTTTTTTAATAAATAAATTACACATTAGATTAATAAGCATCAAATTAATAACATCTATTAGTAAAAGAATTAATACACGGGGCACTTCTCAACTAAAATACTAGGCGACGCAAGCCTGCCAGCTCAAGAGCTAGAGCTGTGTACGGTGCAGAAAGAATGCGCCGACACGTTCCCCAGCAACTCCTGATTGCTCCATCATTCATACATACCCTTGCTTACAGGATCAAGATTCAAGGGTCCCATTGCCTTTCTTTCTCCTATTTTATTTTTTATTTTAATTGAGATCAATGATATTAGTACGTCCATTCAAAATTGGGAAAAATAATAATAATAATAATAATTATGGGTTTGGATTAAAAAAAAAAAAAAAAACCTATAAACTTTTTTATTATAAGAATTATCTTTTTTGTGAGAGATATTTTTTATATAAATTTTTTGAGAGATTGAATTACCTTATAGATTTTTTTGAGGAATTAGCTTTGAATTGGACTTGAAAAGGGAGGGGCCAAGGGAGGAAGAAGGGCTTGCAGGGGCCAATGGCCATGGCCCCCCTCCCCCTGTCTCCGGCAAGGCATATGGTACGTACCTAGTTGTCTCTAACCTACTCATGTCGACAAAATGAGGTTCTAACTTGATGATTCAATTCATATAAAAAATGTTAATCGTTAATATTTATTTATTTAATATATTTGACAATTTCATCTTACAAATCAAATTAACCATTAGATTTATAGACTAATATGAATTCCACAAATTTAATTATTGATTTATCGAATTTATAAGAGAATATAAACCAAATATAAAAAAACTTATTTACCCCAAACATTTCTCAATTCATATTACAAATAAATAAATCAATATAATTTTTTAAGTATATCTCTTACAAGTAATGCCATTTAATATATTGTTATATTATTTGAATTTCTTTACAATTAAGACGGGGTAGTATTGAAAATTAATATATATATTTTTTTCTAGCAAATGTAGATTTTGATTTTCACTATTATATTATTAAATTGTATAACAATTATATAACAGTTTACTAAATAACATTAGATAGAAAACATTACCGACCTAAAAAAAACTATTCATTACATTTATTTTAAAAATTGTTAATGAAGGCCTCTTTTCCTGGTGTAAATATTTATTTTTTTTCTATTTATTCTCTTCTCCTCCCTTTTTCTAAAAGACATATTGTAAGGACGAATCTAGCATCGTCCTTTTTTTTTCTCATAATTATTGAGATAAATACTAAAAAAAAGAAAAAAAGAAAAAAAAAAGGAAAATAATGGTCAAAGTCCGCCCTACCATATGATTAATATAAATGGGCCAATGGTTACAAAATATATATATATATATATATATATGGGCCAGTTCCATTGTCACGTGCCACATATTTTTGGCCACAGTCCCACACTCTACGGCAATTCTATAAAACCAGTGGCAACCCAAGCAATCTCTAATAACTAACCTGTTAATATTATATTCCAAATGGTCGGTACCTTGTCGCCAATCAGAAACGTTTCAGTACCAACCGCTGAAAATCCTAATTTTTTTTTTTT